>CM077153.1:63270348-63624923 GCA_039583875.1 Platanthera guangdongensis | reverse complement strand
TATGCAGCCCCACAGGTTTAACAAAGAAGATGGACAAGCTTAATAGAAGAAATATCTGCTGCAAGACAGCAAGTAGAAGTCAGTGGCTGTTGTCCAGGGGGAGAACTACATGTGCCAATTGCAGAAGAAGTACAAGGAGTACAGCATGATGAAGATGCTGAAGAGGTTCAACCAGAAGTTAGGATGTCTCCAGCCAACAGGCATCTTAGAGATCATCCAGTAGAGCAGATTATTGGAGATCCAAGACAAGGGGTACAAACAAGGAGCAGACATCAGAATGAAGCAATCTACTCCAGTTTCTATCTCAAGTTGAACCTAAGAAGTTTGAAGAAGCAAATACTAGATCCCCAATGGACTGAAGCAATGCAAGAAGAGCTAATCAGTCAAGAGGTGCAGGTCTGGGAAACTTGTTCCTAAACCTAAAGACCACAATATAATAGGAACCAGTGGATCTACAGGAATAAGATGGATGAACAAGGGGTCATCATTAAGAATAAAGCAAGATTGGTTGCTAAAGGATATAGGCAAGAAGAATGTATTGACTTGATCAAACCTTGGCTCCAGTAGCCAGACTGGAAGCCATAAGATGTTCTTAGCCTATGCCACCTATCAAGGATTCAAGGTTTACCAAATGGATGTCAAGTCAGCATTTCTGAATGGTAATCTTAAGGAAGAAGTGTATGTGGACAGCCTTCAGGTTTTGTTGATCCAACTCATCTACTCTATCATGTCTATAGACTTAGGAAAGCTTTATATGGTTAAAGCAAGCCCCTAGGGCTTGGTATGAAACTCTATCTAAGTTTCCTCATTGAGAAACAAGTTACTCAAGGGGAAAATAGATAAGACTCTATTCCTTAGGGAATTTAGAGGCAAAGTTATACTAGTCCAATATATGTAGATGACATTATATTTGGGTCTACTGAAAGCAGCCTTTGCAAAAAGTTTGCAAAACTCATGCAAGGTCAATTTGAGATGAGTAGTATGGGAGAGCTGAAGTTTTTCTGGGTCTCCAAGTTAAACAGACTGAAAGTGGTTTATCCATATATCAGTCCAAGTTCACCCTATAACTCATAAGGAAGTATGGTATGGATTCATCCAGTACCATGAAGACTCCTATGGGGTCAAGTATGTCTCTTAGCAAGGATGATGCAGGGAAACCTGTAGATGAAACCTTGTATAGAGGATAGTTGGCTCCCTATTTATACTTGACTGCTAGTAGACCAGATATCATGTATGCTACATGTGTCTGTGCAAGGTATCAAGCCTGCCCTAAAGAGTCTCATTTGACAGCAGTCAAAAGAATATTGAGATATCTAAGGGCACTCCTATCTAGGCCTCTGGTACCATAGGAATGGAGATTTTTGAACTAACAGGTTATTCAGATGCAGACTTTGCAGGATGCAAAGAAGATAGAAAAAAGCACTACTGGAACCTATCAATTCCTAGGTGGGAGACTAATTTCTTGGAGTAGCAAAAAGCAAACCAGTGTGGCTATCTCCACTGCAGAGTCAGAGTATGTGGCTGCAGGAAGTTGTGTGTCTCAATTCTGTGGATACAACATCAGCTAGAGGACTATGGATTTCAGGTAAGTAGAACTCCACTCTTTTGTGATTCTACAAGTGCTATTTCAATAGCTAATAATCTTGTATCTCATAGTAGAACAAAACATATTAAAATTAAATATCATTTTCTTAGGGAGCATGTAGAAGAGAAGATATTTTATTAGAATATGTTAAAACTGATAATCAAATAGCTGATATGTATACTAAGCCACTAGAAGAAGCTAAGTTCAATAGATTTAAAATTGAATTAGGAATGATAAACTTAGAGTAAGTTTACAGAATTGAAATTGGCTAAATAAAAAGGTTTCGACACATAGACAAGTCTATATCGACACAGAATAGTTGGTGTCGACACTTCAGAATATTAGTGTCGACACATGCCAAGTAGGTGTCGACACATCAAAGTGTGTCGACACTTAGTATTTACTCAGAATTTTCTAAGTAAAGTCTCGACAATGTGTCGATTATGTTGTGTTCAACACATACCAAGTGTCGACACATAAAATCTGTTGACTAAACTTGTGTCGACACATATGTGTCGAGACATTATAAGTCAGTGTCGACACTTATTGCCAGTGTCGACACATTTTAAGTTAGCTGTCCCGCCTGTTCATCTTCAAAATTAGAAAGGTATAAATAGGTTTGTTCTTAGTTTGTCGACACGCTTTCAAAGTTTCGAGACCAACTTCTGTGTCAACACCTCTCTTTCTCAAGACAAATTCTAAAAACCCTAATGACGCCTAAGCTTGAGGAGAATGTCAACGAGGATACGAGCTGGTGCGCGGCGCTTTTGAGGATGCCGATCAAGAAATTAAAGCTGTCGTAACCCTAGTAGCCGATTCAGGATTAGAATATTTAGTTTTCTGAACCTACTAAGATATGGAAGAAAGAGGTACTTGAATTCCTCAATGGAGCCAAGCTGGACGAAACTGATTCAAAATCAAATTCAGAAGTTCATGGTGAGAAGATCAAGGTATCACCAAAAAAAAGTTGAGGAAGATTCTACAGCTTCCAAGAACTAAAGATGAAGATGAAGTTACTGCATCAAAGACCAGGGAAAGCTCTAACCTGGTGTGGACTAGATTCTACAATGAAGATAGGATCTGTGTTTAACAGGAAGGAATGAACAATCAGGAAAGTTTCTTTCTGAAATTGTTGGAAAGGTCATCCTCAGCAAGGCAGGAGGGCATGACAGAGTGTCTACCTCTATGTTTCATATATGACCAGGATTTATTTCACTTAAAACTGATTGGTCTGTTATAGTATTTGAGAAAATCAAGAAACGTCTGAAGAAGCCCAACCTGGGCAGAATCATAAGTCTTTATGTTGCTGGAACCATACCTCAGGTAATGCAACAATCTGCTGGAAGCAAAATTAATCACATGAGGAAAATAGACATGAGGTTGTTCTCCAATGGGACAGGGTGTTGACTAAAGAGATGCCAACCCCTGAGAAGATAGTTGCTGAGAAAGACATTCCTCCCAAGAAGAAAAGGAAGACTGCTCAAGTGGCACAAGAGTCCACTAGCAGCTCTGAAAGTGAAGAACATGTTGTCTTCACACCTGATGAGAATGTAGAAGAACCTGCTGTGAAGTCTCCTGCTCCTCAGGATGATGCTGAGATCCAGGGGGAGCTACCTCAAGCTAGCCTCATCCACAAGGATCAAAGTCAGGGGGAGCTTCCAGTTGTAGAAGAACCAACTACACTGGAAAGTGAACAAGCAACCACCATCATACTAGAGGTAATCACTGAACTAAACACTTTATAATTTTCTATGGAAGATACTGATTTGTCTGATGATCATCAGCAAACTCAGCTGAATAGTCAAGTTCCAGATGCTGTTACAGAAGACACATCTGTTGTACTAGAAGTGGTTCCTGATTCAGTGGTTGAAGGACCTAGAATTTCTCCTGCTCAGTCTCCACAAGAATACACCATGAAAGATTTATTCCTAAATCTGGATCAAGCAGATTTTGACATGGACAAGGCTGCTGCTGAAAGAGATAATGCTGCTGCTGAGGGGGAGCAAGTGCAAGTTCATGAAGAGCCTGTGAGGCAAGAAACTGAGAAGCCACCAAATGTGCAACCTGAGAGGCCTCCAAGCCCTAAGTAGAGGGTTGACATAGCCAGCTCCTCAGAATCTGAAGATGAGGAGGCTACAAGGGCTAAGAAAAAGAAACTTTATGTATTCAAGAGAAGAAGTCAAAGTTATAAGAAGGCTCTACAATCTATTGCACCACAGCCTATAGTTCAACAAACACCAACAGTTGATTATAGTGCTTTAATGGTGGCAATGCAAATTAAACTGGATGAGCACAGGCAGGCAATAGAGAAGTATGTGGATGAAGGGCAGAAATCTTTGCAATTTGATCTGGCGCAGGACATAAAATCAATAAGGTTTGAAATGAACCTTAACAAGAAAGAGATGACAGACTGCTTCCACAAGGGTGGAAATGCAGTGGTGTACTTGGCTACACACCAAGAAAAGATAAAAGCACAAGTAGATGACATAGCATTGAAGCAAGGGTATGTTCTTGAAAATCAGATAAGGATGAATGACAATCTTACTGCTTCCCATAATGCTATTGTCACAGAATTAAAGAACCAGGCTGCTGGATCTTCTACTTCTACTGCTGCTGTTAAAGCTGAATTTGATAAAGTATTTCAAGAAGAACTCTCTGCTGTTAAGACTGCTATCCAAGCCTCCCAGAAGACCATATCTGAACAACTTCAAAAGCTCAAACCTTTCTTTAAATATGGAGTCAGATACTTGGATAATCAAATCAGATTTCAGAAGGATGATGTCAGAGATCAAATGGCTAGAGAAGTCATAAAGGGGGAGAGAGTGTTAGTCAAGGCAAGCTCTGACCATGCTAAGTGGATATCAAATTCTATCAGAGCAACTCTTGGATATCCTCCTCTGTGTGATGACAATGATGTTGCTGAATCTGGAATTAACCATGCCTATCTTGGAGGTGAGCAACCAGAAGTAGCTCAAGTCATATATCCTCCTCCAGATTTTGAAATGGTGCATGCTGATGTACAGACCATGTACAACCCACCTGGGGGCAAGGACAATGTGATTATTGAAAATGTTGTTCAGCCTATTTCTGAAGCCATGCAAGAGGCATTGCAAAAAGAAGAAGAGACAAGATTGGTCTAAGAAGAGGTTTAGGGAACAAGCTGAACAGAGACCAGATTTTGAGCAATGGAGCCCTACCTCTAGAAACATTATATTAACTGCCTGGAAAGCTGCCAAAGACAACATTCATGACAGGAACAAATGGTTCTCTGAAGCTTAATGGAGAAAACATGAATCTAGACATGAGGCAATTGTCCAAACAGAAGGAAGGCAAAGATGGGAAAGCTACCTTCTACTGCCCAGGAGCCTAGCAAGTACTTTCCTAAGCATACCATTATTTTGAAAGACAGAAGATTAAAGCAGAAGAGCTTAAGAATAAAGATCTGAAAGGCAAGAAGCCTGCTGATGCTGATGTTGCTGATGCTCCTGTCCAAGCTAAGGTTCATGATGGCAAAGGAATAGTATCAAGGAACCAGAACTGAAATAGAATTAGAATTTTCTTAAAGTTTACTGTGTAATCTTTTTGATGTAAAACATTTTTTGTGAACTTCTGAAAATGTATAAGACAGATATTAGAACAATATATGATTAATCTATTTCATGTTTGTTCTGTGATAATGTCTATGTCTATTTCATATTTGTTCTGTGATGATGAATTTGTATACATGTGAAATTGATACATGTTTATGTTTACCCTGCTGTACATTATCCTGCCTTACATCATTTTGTAATTTTAATTATGAATGATGTATATCATTGACTAAGGGTTATGACTTCTCCAAATAGGGGGAGATTGTTGGGTACATTGGTTTAAATGTACCTGTTTGAAGAAGCCTCACCCAATTCAATGATATACATCAAAATGTATTTGATGTGTTTTTGAGTTACTTGTGCAGGTTAAGTATTTGCAGGACTGAAGCAAAAATTTCTAAGTCCATGTGTCGACACCCAGAGGGAAAGTGTCGACACTTAAGAAGACTTGTGTCGACACCCAGACAAGCAGTGTCGACACTTGGAGTCATTGTGTCGACACCTGGGATGCAGAGTCGACATCAGACACAAAGTGTCGACACAAGGAGCTGTGTCGACACTCAATGAAGAAAATACAGTAAAGCAGTGTCGACACTTAACAGCTGTGTCGACACCCAGTGAAGCTGTGTCTACACCAGAAAGTGTCGACACTTGGAGCTGTGTCGACACTCAGCAAAAGTCAGCAGAGACTAAGTATAAGTGTCGACACCCAGAACAAATGTGTCGACACTCAAAAGAAGAGTCAGCACTTAAAGAAAGTGTCGACACAAAGACAGTATGTGTCGACACTCAGCTGAAGACTCAACACACTTGAAGAAAGTGTCGACACATGGAGCTGTGTCGACACTTAGCAAAGAACAGAAAGATCAACAAAATATTCTAAGTACAAGTGTCGACACTAAGGGAATGTGTCGACACTCAGCTGAAGTCTTAACAGAAGAATCAAGTGTCGACACAAGGAGCTGTGTCGACACTCATCAAGTATCAACATTGAAGACTATGTGTCGACACCAAGAAGTAGTGTCGACACTTGACAGATTCAACACATGAAGATGTGTCGACACAAAGAGATGTGTCGACACTTAGAAGAATTCAGCAAAAGATAGAAGATCAAGTACTTGTGTCGACACTCAATTTCAGTGTCGACACATGCAGAAGAAACTGTGTCGAGACATAGAATCTACAACACAAGGAGTTGTGTCGACACCTTGTAGACTTGTGTCGACACTTACACAACTTGTGTCGACACTTACACAACTTGTGTCGACACTTGGTCTATAAGTGTCGACACTTAAAGACAAAAAATCTCGACACTTTCAGACAGTTAGAGAACTTTCAAGAACTGACTGGATGACTTGACAGCTGCCGTTCCAGCCGGTCTACAGCACCTGTCAGAGATGTCAGAAGACAGTTATGAACCGGACCAGCCGGTTACCATGAAGAAGGTCTATAAATAGGCTCATACAGTCTACAGAAGTTGTTGTTGAAGTTATTCAAAAAGTGGTTCACAGAGTTGTTCAAGTTATTGATCAAGTATCAAAACAAGAAGATCTAGCTGTCCAAGTGCAGATCTAAGAAGTTGGAGAGAGAGGGCTCCATCCAAGAAATCAGCCGTTGGAACTAGGCTGAGAAGAAGGGTTCAGATATATTCTGGATCTTAAGAAGCAAAGGTCAAGGATCAACTGCAGAAGGAGTCAATCTAATTGAGTTCTACTTTTAAGAAGCTTTGAAGAAAGCTAAGTCAGATTGAATCCAGCTGAGTTCTTCCAAGAACTCATCAAGAAACTCTCAACTCCCCTCTCTTGTTTCTGAGTTGCTGAGTTATCATTTGTAAATTCATTTTTATCTTGTAGGATCCTTTGGATCTGAGTGTTTGTAAGCCTGTAATTATAAAGGCTGAGGGTAGGGCTTGAGAGCCTGAGTGTAGGAGATTGAAATCTCTGAGTGTAGGCCTTGGTGGCTGAGTGTAGGCCTTGTTGGCTGAGTGTAGGCCTTTGTGGCTGAGTGTAGGCTTTGTGGAAAAGCTGAGTTGTAGGGCCTTGGGCCTGAGGTGTAGGAACCAGTTTGGGTTCTGAGACAGTGGTGAAATTTGGCCGAATCTAGTACACTGCTAGATAGGCGAAGGGGGAAAGTGGATGTACCCAAAGCTTGGGGAACCACTATAAAACTCTGTGTCTGCTGTGCTGTGTATGCTGTGTGATTGCTGTGCAAAAGTAGAGTAGATTCTGTGTTATAACTGTTTGCTGTCATTAAAGTTTAAAATAAAAAGAATTAGGTCACCTATTCACCCCCCCCCCCCCCTCTAGGTGTTTAGGTACTATATCTTTCACGCGCAGACAAAAATGTCTATCCGCGCGGTTAGCTGAAAAATAGGCTGTGAAATCCTAGGATGAGCTGGAGCAGTCCGCGACTTGCAAGCTAGCCATCTTGGAGAGGATCGTGGATTTCTGGGTTAACATAACCTTTTTCTGCATTTATTTATGTTGTAGTGGTTCTCGATTCACCATTACCTTATAGTTTGCATGACTGTGTAGAATACATTCAAGAAGATGAACTGTTAGAAGTTACTCCCTAGAGCATACGCATGTCCAAAACCCTTCATTTTCTAAGAGGTAGACCGGTTCTGAATTCTCATGTTTTTATGGCCTTCACTATCACCAAAATCCTGCCAAATGATTACTTTATTTTTTTGCCGGGCATTATCTTCAACATTCCAAATAAGTTTTTTTGCAACAGGATGGGCGATAAAATAGCATCTAAGAAAGAATATTTATGCTTAAATAAAACAGATATAGGTAATGAAGAGTGGACAATAACATAGCAAATGTGGCATCACAATATCAATTTTTAAAAGAAATCGCTCTCCTGCAACAACTTTGTTTTTAACACCTGTGCACAAAAATATGTTCAACAGGAGCGGCGAACATAAGCTGGAAGGAACTCTGAAGCTGAGAAGGTTAGAAGAAAATATTTCTACATCAAATCATAACGGAACTTAGAGTAACAAGAAATTATTCCTAAATCAAATTAGGGGAAAATGAAATAATAGAAAGAGAGGAGAGGGGGAGAGTGTGTGGCAGAGTGGAAGAGGGAGAGGGAGAGAGGAAGAGGGAGAGAGAGGGAGGGATAGGAAGAGATATAGGGAGGGATTGGAAACCAGTGTAGAGTCGGGCGAAGCCCGCCTGGATGCGGCCGAAGCCCTCCCGGGAGCACCGAGTCGGGGGCAGGCGAAGCCCACCGTCACGGCCGGGTACTGTCGCGCTTGTCCGTAGGGACGGGCGAGCCCGCTTAGGACGGGAGGAGTATTGTCACGCGGGGCACGGGGGGCCCCCCTTGCATTGTCACTCGTACTATATACAAAAATGTATTAGGAGCCATTGCGATTGCACGGTGTAACATGGCGGGCCTCCAAATCTATCATGATCGTCTGTTCTATACTATGTAGGAAAAAAATCCTTGTTCAAGCAATAGAAAGCCGACAATTGACACATAAAACAATCCTTTCGGCCCAATAAAAGGCCTGCCAAAGCCTTAATTTAAGCCACTCTGCCAACAAAACAACTAGAAGAGTACCATGCGTTCTACTTATAAACAACAAGAATATATATATATATATATATATATATATATATATATATATATATATATATATATATATATAATTAGTGACAGGCACGGGCCTCCAGCGCTCATGCCCCGCGTGACCGCAAACTACCAGTAGCGGCGGGCTTCGCCCGCTCGCACGCGGGCTTCACCCGCCCCCATGGCGGGCTTCGCCGCCCCCCACTACGAGCTTCGCCGCCCGGCCCCGCCGGATTGTTTCTTCCTCGCGGCTGCCGCCTCCCCGCCGGCGGAGCCGGCGGCGGCCTGCCCGGCTACCACGGCGGGTTCGCCGAAGGCCGGCGAGACTGCCGGTGGGTGCCGGGCAGGCCGCCGGCGGCCGCGAGGAAGAAAATGGCTGCAGCGATACGGCCTGCCCGGCTACCCCCGGCGGGTTCGTCGGAGGACGACGAGTCCGCGGGTGGGTGTCGGGCAGGCCGTCGGCAGCCGCGAGGAAGAAAATGGTTGTCACACTTTTCTTTTTTTGGGGGGGGGGGGGGAAGTTTACTGATGATCGGGTTTTAGGAGAGTGAGGGGAGGTTTTTGAGGTTTTTTTATGTGCAAATCTAATCCTATATTTGCAGTCCCAGATCCAACGGTTTTGGATCAAAAGATTGTAATGCGACTGCGGGCACTTTTTTCCGACCTGATCGGGTTGGTCTCCACCAACTCTCCCCCTCTCGAAATCACACATCTCTGGTGAGTACTCGGAGTTGTAGTACGGGAGAAGTTTAACATCCCTGCCAACGAGCCAAAATCTCTGAAAAACCACCATCAGTAGTGGTCACTAACCAATATGTGCTCGGGAACTGTAATAGAACAATCTCATGGTGTCCATGCTCAACCTGAAACTGGCAGTGAAAACAAAGGAACTACGATAGAAGTATCAGTAGCGGAATAAATGTTGGTATGTCCTGAATGTGACTCCTCACTCTCACTCACCAACACAGAAGAAACAAACGGAGGAGAAGACAATGAAAAATCTAAAGGCTTATGTCATTAATCTTAGAATTAAGTCAGATTTGGTACGTTAAAAACAAGATTTGCTCCACAAACGCAAGACATCTCAAGTTCATATGCATTTTTCCCAATCTGATTTACTACTCGAAAGGGTCCAGTTCTACAGTAGCTAGCTTCTTTACGGTAACAGAATGTAACCGTTCCGGATCTAGCCGAACCATAAGCAAGTCATCAATTTTAAAAGTAGTAGCTCTTTTATGCTCTCTTTTTTAAATTGAGTTGCATAAAAATCATAACTACTATTCACTTTTCCGCTCAAAATTTTTTTTATGCAAATTATGCAAATGCAATAGATGTACTGATATTACTAACGCCACAAACCGATGATTTCAGATACCAAAAGCAACTCCTGAGAGAGGTACATGATCAGGAGGCTCAGAGGGTGAATCATAAAAGAATTCATCGCGGGGGCGATGAACACTCAGGTGCAAATCAGAAACATCAGTGATCAGATGTGTCAACATAGTGCGCGGACTGTCTCTGATCGTGCGGGTGACAAGATATAATATCAACAAATCAGTGAGTGCACCCTCAAACTCGACTGTGTCTCTAAAGATGGATACATCCCAAATGTGCGGTGAACTCATAAGTTTTTCATCTGGGGATTCATCAGGAGGGGTATAATAAAATTCGTCGCAAATGCGACCCGTGCAAACGTAAGCTCCAACAATAGATGAAGCGCTCTCAGATAAAAGTGCACAAAGTGTGACAACCGTAATAAATGTACTAAGGAAGAGTGAAGCATCAGGAGGCTCACCGGGTGGGACATCTAAAAACTCATCGCGAATGCGATGGTCAATAGATGGTATATCCCATAACTTATCTAGAGTGCGAGTGACCAGATGGCTATGATCAAGCCCTAATATAGAGATGTCACAGTCAAAATCATCTCTCTGAAGAACTGTTGACATCAAGGGCGGAAATGGAGCAGATATCCATTTCTTAAAATCTATAAGGGTGGTATTCACAGGAATCTTATCCATACAAAGACGAGGTCACTCATCTGGAGGCTCAATAGGAGGGTCGTCAAATGACCCATCAGTCGAGTGATGGTCCTCCAGAAATGAACCATCAGAAGGGGTCGTGCTCTCAGAAAGGATAGAGGTGATTACCTCGAGATCACTACTAAACTCTCGACTCCCAAACGTAATGTCACTCGGTGCGCCATTAGGTGTGGTGACGTGACTCGATGCGCCATCGGGTGTGGTGATGTGACTCAGTGCATCACTAGGTGAAATGTGCAAGAAATCTACACTCAAAAGAGAACTAGTCGATATAGAATCATGAACAGATTCACTAAGTGGAGCAGACTCACATGAGGGTTGACTCCACACATCCTGTATTAGAGTATCAAACATAGTGGGTGATATCTCTCTGGCGTGGGCATTGGAATGCTCTTGCGCTTAACGTCTATCATCATGTTCACCTTCAGAACACTAGGAGGATCACTAGGTGTGATATACTCTTGACGATAGTGACCTCTATGGTATTCGTGAGTGTAGTCGTGATGATCGTTCATAGCATAATCATGTCGTGCTCGTGGATGATCATGAGTCCTACGAACGGGTGGTGGTGGTCGCACATATGTTGTCTCGGGTTCCTCATATAAGGGTGACATGTAGTATCGATAACGAGCATCATATTGAACCCTATCCTCATAATGTGGTGTCGAAGGATCAATAGGATCCATTCGAGTACGAGGATAATAACGACGGTAGTCATCATACTGATCGCCTCTAGCATAAGAAGATCGTATTGGTGGGTCAATACGTTCTCTAGCAGTGATGTACTGTAATCGATGATACTCATCGAAGTATCGCACAGATCTCTGTGATGAGGTACTATGAGAGTGGGTATAAGTGAAGTCGTGGTCCTCAAATAAAAGATTTCTCCTAAAGTTAGACCTTTCCACATAGTGATGGAGAACATCGTAACGTGCACTGATAGAATGTTCATCTCGAATTTGAGGTGACATTGACGCTCGAGGGTGTATTTCTGAACTACTCACCCTACCTTTAAGGTTTTCTAACCGTTCACGCTTCTGGCAGGTAATCTCAGTTAACACTGTCATTTGGTGGGCGAAAGGTATAAACCACTGGGGAGGTTCTTCCCTTTCAATCCCTTGGCTCGATTGGACACGTTCAACTCGACGCATCTTATCTCTACGCAGATACATGCAAACACAAAAATTTAATGCAATATATGATTATGCAATTAAAAAAAACTCTTTTTTTGAAAATTTTTTAAAATGATATGCGGGTTCTTATTCTACGCAGGGCAGATCCCAAAACTTAGAAAATTTTTGACAACCTCCCCCTCTGATACCAAATTGATGCAGGACGACACGAATTGTTTACGCGCCTGTCGGCTATTTCAAGAAAACCGTAAATGCATGCGATGATTAACTTAATTTTTGCAAAGTTTTTGAGCGAAATATGCATGAACTTAAGAAATGTAGCAATTAAATTGTTTGTAAAACACAAATTCGCTTCTTTCTTTTAAAATGAATTTTCTTAAATAAAATGGTTCAATTTTAAATCCGGGGAAGGAAGTTTGCAACTATCGTTTCGTTCCCCTTGTTTTAGCAAAACGGAAATCGTGAACTCCAAATACGTTTCCGTTTGGATTTTTCGACGTAGTGTTTGCTGACAAAACTTGGGCGAAAACCCAGCTATGAGTTTATGATCCTACAAGAATTTATAGAGGCACAAACAAAGGAAGAGATATAAATAATTACCCACGGAAAGAGACGTCTTTCCGTATTCGAAGTCGATGGCGATCATGCGAGAAACTCCTTGTCACCTTCGATCTCTGCTCCGAGGCCGGCCGCTATCACACACGGGCACCAAGGAATTAATTCGATCCCTCACACGAGGTGGTTCCGCGGAATCACTCAACCAAGTAAGCAAGCCACAAATTAACAACCTAAGTTCACTCGCTCTCACATTCAATGTAGATCCACGTAATCTCAAACACTTGCGGTGGCTCCACAAAGTCTCTATCACTCACGGTGGATCCACGAAATCTCTAAGCAGTAACTCTAAAATTCCTGCAATGAACTACATCCAATCCCCATCTACAGGAATCAACTTCACAACAACCTCACGGACAATACACAACAACCTAAATGTTACTATTCCTTAATTTTAGACCTTACAACAGTTAATCAATTCACTGTTCACGGAAGCAAGTAACAGAGCTTCTCAACGCCACTGTTCTTCTTCTCTCTCAAACCTTCAGAAATCAGGCACTCCTACAAATCCTACTCTAACAGGAAGCACACATACATTCACGCCTAAACCTATTGGGAAGCACACAACAACCTCAAACGAAAGTAACATTCACATGAATTTTCTTCAATATTCATCAATCACCCCAAAAAATACAATTATAGGTACTCCCTTTTATGGGGTTCAAACAGAGAAAGAAGAAGAAACAACGGAAAGATACCGGCCATGGCTGAGCGGGTCGCGGAGCTGAACTGCATGGAATGGTCGTCGTGGTCTGCAGTTGTAACCACCGTGGTTGCTGATGGAGTCGAGGGGCGGCATCGGCGAGTGATCGAGCTTGAATCCCTCTTGTTTTCAGGCCGGAAATGGCGGAATCGCGATCTGCGGAAGGCAGACTGTGCGGGATCGGGAGATAGGGAAGATGAACAGTGAACTGACCTGTTGACCTAAACCGACCTGGCTGCTTTACTTATATATATATATTTATATTCATTATATATATATATCATTTATGTATATATATATGATTTTATACACACACATATATATATATGATTTTATACACATATATATATATATATGATTTTATACACACACATATATATACATAAGTTTTATTTATAAAACTCCCAAACATAACGATGCGCGCAGGCGTGCAACATCATGGTTACGCGCGCAGACGTGCAACGAACTAAAATTGACAACATAAAACTTGCAAAATTAAAATGCAATAAAACATAAACTGAAAATGCGACGGCGGGCATTTTTTTTGACCTAATCGGGTTGGTCTCCGTCACATATATTTGTATTTATTATTATTATTTTTTTACTTTTTAATAAATTTCAATGATTTAAAACAATAATTTAGTTAATTCTAAAAAGTACAAATAATTACGTAAAGATTTCAAAATATTAAAACAATAAACTACCCCCCCCCCCCCCCCCCCCCCCCCCCGTGCACTGTAACATGCATATGTATATACATGCACCTGCATATGTATATACATGCACATGCATACACATATACATGCATATGTATATACATGTGTTGGAAATGGCAATTCCCGCCGCCCCTGCTTTTATTTCCTTTTAATAACCCGTGGTTTTCTTTGTTGCTTTGACTTCTTCAACACCTCGCTCCGCACCTGCATTTTATTAAGTTTCATTGTTAATGCTAATGAATTTTAGTTTCCTATAAGTATGATGTAATCTCCCATCTCCAGATTTTAAGAAGAAAAAACATTTTGTCTGAATGCTCCTTTTTCTCCTGCTGCTTTTGTTTTTCTTTCTTTTCAATATGGTATCAGAGCCTCTTGCTTGAATCATGCCTCTCGATCAAGGGATCTGAGACTCATTTTCATTCCACCGTGAGCTCATCATCTACCCATGACTCCCAACCTTATTCCCATCATGTTGTCCCCATCTTCAATGGGGAAATGTATGATTTTTGGAGCATTAAAATGGAAACCATTTTTAACTCACAAGATCTTTGGGAAATAGTGATGGATGGGGCATCTACATCCGTCGATGCTACAGGAACATCACTCCTCTAATTAGCAAACAAGATAAGATGAGAGATGCTTGGGCCCTTATGTTAATCCAACAAGGGGTCACCAACACTGTTTTTCCAAGGATCATGGGGACCAGAACCGCCAAGGAGGCCTGAGACGTTCTGCAAAAAGAATTCAAAGGCTCAAAAAAGGTGATTTCAATCAAAGTTCAAACATTTTGGAGGAGCTTTGATTCTATTCCCATGCAAGAAAATCAAACTATCCAAGAGTTTTTTGCTCATACCACCAACATTGTCAACCATCTTCGAAACTTTGGGACGATTATCGATGATAAACAGATTGCGCCAAAGATATTGAGAAATTTTCACAAAAAATTCAATCATGTTGTTGCTGCTATCGAGGAATTGAAAGACATTGAAAACTTAAGTATCTCTGAGCTTATGAGATCACTTTAGTCCCATGAAAACAGGATTCTCCGTGAAGAACAAGAACTTGGTGAGTCTCTCCATAACAAACTTTTTATCACCCAAACTCCATCCTTACCTTCTAAAAACACATCTACCAATGACAACCAACACCAGTTCCCTAGTTCTGATGATTCCTCCCCCACTGACATCCAACCTCTTTTCCCACAAACTCACCTCTCCGACAAAGTAAAAGGCAAAACTCCACAATATTCCCCTCCCCCTTTCACCTCTCACGCTCAGTCTCACCATTATGTTCAACAAAATCAACCCCAACAAATACAACCTATACAGACCCTTCACACTCCGCAATACCTACCTTCTCACCACAGTCAATACCTCCCGCATCCACAATACTATCCAAATCCACCCTTACTTTACCCACCACAACAAAATTTCCATCATCAACACCATCCACAATACTATTCTAATCCGCAATACCATCCCCCAACACCCATACCAAGCAGACTCTTTACTGCACTCTTTGCAAGAGGAACAATCACGAAAACAAGGATTGTCCCTTGAAATGCAAATGCTGCCGACGTCCCACTCACACAGATAAAGACTGCTAGTCCAAGACAAAAGAGGAAGCATATTCCACCGACCAATCTAAAATTGAGACAATGTTCTTCACCAGTAGTGAGAATGATCACAAAATATACGATAAATGGTATATCGATTCTGGATGCTCAAACCACATGACTCACAATAAAGCGGGTTTTGTCAATCTCGATGAAACCTATATCTCGGAAGTTTTTCTCGGAAATGGCTCATCTCTCAGCATCAAAGGCAAAGGGACAATCTCTATCACCACAATAGATGGAAACATCAAACACATCCATGGTGTTCATTATGTTCCTGATCTCTCCCAGAACCTACTTAGCGTGGGCCAACTCACCCTTTACGACTATGCAGTCCTTTTCAAGCATGATGTTTGCACTATTACTCATGACTCTTCTGGCATATCAATCCTCACCACAAGAGCCTCTAGTAACAAAGTCTACTTAGTTACCTTGCTTCCAAACTCTTCCCATCTTATGCACACTTGTCAGCTCACTACAGACGGCTCAACCACTCACCTAACTCTCCATCAACTTTTGCATGCATTGTTTGGACACATCGACTATCAGTACCTACAACTTATGTCTCATAAAGAGATGGTTTGCGGGCTTCCCAACCTAAAGTTTGAACAGTCCTGTGAAGATTGCCAATCTGGTAAGGTTCACCGACTTCCTTTCCCAAAGCATAGTTCTTCTAGAAGCAAGGTACCTCTTCTGTTATTACATATTGATTTGTGGGGGCCAGCCACTACCTCAACCCTTGGAGGTAAGCGATATTTCTTACTCATCGTTGACGATTTCTCCAGATTCATGTGGATCTTTTTCTTAGCCAAGAAATCTGAAGCCTTCCAATAAATAAAAACATTCAAAACTCTTGTTGAAAAACAATTCAACAAAACCATAAAAACTATAAGAAGTGATCGTGGTGGTGAATTCCTCTCAAACAATTTCACTCAAATCTGCATGGAGAATGACATTCATCATGAACTTACCACCCCCGCTACTCCAGAACAGAACGACATTGCTGAAAGGCGCAATCGGACCATATTAGAGTGTGCTCACTGCATGCTTCTCTCAAAAGGTCTACCTGATCATCTATGGGCCGAAGCTTGTTCTACTGATGTGTACCTTTTGAATAGGTCCCCCACTAAAGCTCTTCACCAATCCACACCTTTTGAAGTTCTATACAAAAGAAAACCAACAGTAGAACACCTCAGTCTTCGGCTGTGTTGCCTATCACTACATTTCTGCTGAAAAAAGAGGAAAGCTGGAAGCAAAAAGTCTAAAATGCATCATGATCGGTTACAACACACAATCAAAAGGACATCGTCTCTATCACCCACCTACCTCAAAATTCCTTATTTCCAGAGATGTCGTCTTCAATGAAGATGATAAATGGTCATGGCAGTCAAAATTAGGGCTCATTTCTGCAAGAGTGACGGTTGCTTCAGCCACAGCTCAAACCATCCCTATCCCTGTGACGGTTGCTTCAGCTACTACTCAAGCCATCCCTGTCCCTATGACGGTTGCTTCAGCTACTGCTCAAGCCATCCTTGTCCCTCCTGCAAACCTTACTTCCCTTACCAGGCTTCCTGCACTCGATGAGGATGTGCCGCTATCACCTGTTGAAGATGACTCCTCATCATCGCCAATTAAAATAACAAAATCTATTGTTGAGATATTTGAACTTTGTGCTCTTGCTCTCTTCCAAGTACACCCACAACCTTTCAAAATGCCATTTCCAACAGAGAATGGAAAGATGCCATGGACGAAGAAATTCGCATGATTGAAAAAAATCAAAGTTGGAGTCTTGCTCCAATACCACTGAATAAGGAAATAATAGGCCTGAAATGGGTCTATAAAACAAAAGTAAATGAAGAAGGCATACCAGTCAAATTCAATGCTCGACTGGTCGCCAAAGGCTACTCCCAGATACCAGGGCGAGACTATGATGAAACATTTGCCCCAGTCGCCAGGATGGACACTATTCGCTTGGTCATTGCCTTTGCCGCACAACACTCTCCCAATTTACCAACTTGTTGTCAAGTCGGCATTCTTAGATGGGATTATAGACGAAGAAGTTTACGTATCTCAGCCACAGGGATATGAAGTAGAGTAGAAAGAGAAGGTCTACAAACTTCACAAAGCCTTGTATGGGCTCAAACAAGCCCCCAGAGCTTGGAACTCTAACATAGACCACTACCTGTGTAATACTCATAATTTCTCAAAAAGCCCGAATGAACCTTCTCTCCACATCAAAAGGAAAGCAGGCAAGATTTTGATCATCTGTATCTATGTTGACGACCTCATCGTAACCGGAAATGATGCTACCTTAATTGAAGATTTTAAGGTAAGCATGAACAAACAATATGAGATGACCGATCTCGGCCAACTCAACTTCTTCCTGGGTCTTCAGATTAAACAATCTCCGGTGCAAATTTTTATATCCCAAGAACGCTATGCCTCTGATCTCCTCAAAAAATTCGGCATGGACAATTGCAACTCATCCTTGACCCCCATCTCACCCGGTGAAAAGTTAAGCAACAAAGAAGAGGAAAACTCCGTCGATCAAGGAAAATACAGAAGCCTCGTTGGATCGTTAATATATCTCACTAACACACGACCTGATATTGAGTATGTTGTTGGGCTTGTGGCCCGATTCATTAGTCGTCCGAAAGTCAGCCACTACTCGGCTGCCAAACGAATTCTCTGGTATATTCAGGGGACAAAGACCTTCGGTCTAATGTACAAAAAGGACATTGATGATACTCCATATGGGTTCAGTGACTCGGATTTGGGCAGATCCGCTGATGACCGAAAGAGTACAGGAGGATACATTTTTTTCTATGGATGCAAACCTGTTTCCTGCTCCTCTAGGAAGCAGAAAACAGTGGCTCTCTCAACTACCGAAGCTGAATACATTGCCCTTTGCTCGGCCTCATGCGAAGCCATCTGGCTAAGAGGGGTAATAAAGGACCTAGAAGAAGAAGAGAAAACTACAACCATCTATTGCGACAACCAGTCAGCCATTTCCCTCTCAAAGAACCCAGTCTTCCACAACAAAAGTAAGCACGTTGAGCTCAAATACCACTTTGTTCGTGAGATGGTAGAGAAGAAGATAAAAGTTCGTTTTTGCCCTACCGATTCTCAGCTCGCCGATATACTTACGAAAGCCCTCGGGCGATCAAGGTTTCTGGCTCTGCGAAACGCCCTCAATGTTGTGGACGGCACGAATTGAGGAGGAATGTTGGAAATGGCAATTTCTGCCATCCCTGCTTTTATTTCCTTTTAATAGCCCGTGATTTTCTTTGTTGCTTTGACTTTTTCAACGCCTCCCTCAGTACCTGCTTTTTATTAAGTGTCATTGTTAATGCTAATGAATCTTAGTTTCCTATAAGTATGATGTAATCTCCCGTCTCCAGATTTTAAGCAGAAAAAACATTTTGTCTAAATGCTCCTTTTTCTCCTTCTGCTTTTGTTTTTCTTTCTTTTCAATAACATGCACATACATACACAAATATCCGTATATATGTGTTTAAGAGAACCCCCTTGAATTCGCGACAATACGCTTGATCGCCCGCGTCCCTTGTAAACAACGTAGGCGGAGACATTACTACTAATGCCACTTGTAAATTTATTACATTTTATGTACATTTATATGAGTGGCAGTGCACATGGGGATCCCCCATGTCCCGCACGACAACACTAAGCTATGGCATTGCCTCTGCACGAGGGCTCTCCTGTTGCTCGCAATCCTCCCTGCGCACAACAAAATCAAGTGAAGCACTGAGCACAACGCACGGAGGTTTGAGAACGGCGGGATTGCCGTCGCGCCGGGGTAATGTCATGGCTCGGTAATGTCGCGCGGGACATTGGGCTCCCCATGCACTATTTCTCGTATATATAAAAGAATAAAGGTATGCGATGCATATATATGTGTGTGTGCGCACTTGTTTCTGTATGGTCTTAAGAATATAAGGCACACACTATTAATTACTCATATCTGCCTTGTGAGTTTGCATAATTACAGGTTTAACCCTCTATTTTTTATGTTATGAAATGTAAACATAAATGAGAGAATTCTGTTATTTCAAAAGATAGTGGGGTGTAATTTGTAATCTTACAAATTTATATGGGAGATCCCTGTAAATGATAATATATATATGTATAGAAAGTATTCCAGTAGATATCGCCATCTTGTTCTTCTGAAATGGAATTTTAACTGTAAATAGTTTACAGAATCCACGGCCCCATATATCAGTAGTATGGGCACTAGGTGACGTAAGCAGCTTGCTGAAGCCTGGAGCGGAAGAGCTCAATAAATTCAGAAACAATGCCGGGCCCTCTGGAAGACACATATTTACTTGTAATTTTAGTGGAATTGAATGTAGAATAGGTAAAAAGTTATATACCATTTTAAAATTTGCTGATTAATGAGATTTTGGAAGACGGAAAAAATTAGCAAATTACAAATTATTATATTATTCTGTAATTTACTAATTTATAGCTTACTTTTTCAAATTACATTATGAATCAAATGCTGTGTCATGCAATTACGCTGGTTTTGAGCTCCTTAGTTTTTTCTGATGTGCAAGTGAGTCGATATATATATATATATATATATATATTACAAATTACAATTATTCTGTAATTTACTAATATATATAAATATAAATATATATAATATGCGGGCACCCTTATATGCGGGCGTATGGGTAAGTGTTTTTGGGGGTCAAGATGACTCCAAATTGAAAAGTGATCAATATGAAAGTTGTAGATCTTGCCGAGATCTACAACTTTCATGTTGATTACATTTCGATTTGGAGTTGTTTTGACCCACATGTTGGGCACCAAAAAAACCGGATTTTCCGGCCTTTATTGTAACACTCTCGCCGTCCCAGATATCGAGGCCCAAATCGAAGGTCAAGACTGCAAATCAAAAAGTGATCAACATGAAAGTTGTTCGTCTCGCCGAGATCTACAACTTTCATGTTGAACACTTTTTTATTTGGAGCCTCATTGAGTCTTGCTTGTACGCCCACACAATATATTTCCACTATATATATATATCTTATTATATAAAACAATATAGCTATTTGGAGACACATCATAGATCAAACAAGAGCCATTGGATCATGTGAGAGAGCATGAGATGGGGGAGAGAGTTGGGAGAAAGAGAAAGAGAGAGGGGAAGAGAGAGAGAGAGGGAGAGAGATAGGGGGAGAGATAGGGAGAGAGAGGAGAAATGGGGCGGAGAGAGGGGGAGGAGAGAGAGGGAGAGAGATGGAAAGTGAGAGAAAGAAGAGAGAGAGAGAGAGAAAGATTGCGTGAAATTAATGTTTTTACGACAAAACGTAATTTTTTTTATAAAATAAAAATTGTAATATTGATTTATATTTTTTTGCAGTCATTTTGAGTACTCATATGTAAATATTACGGGTACTGCCCGTCTTGATGTACGTGCATCCCGCTTTGATGTGAGCGCAGTCCGCAACGACGCATCGCGCACGGGAGAAGCCCGTTCGGAGGCGGGCAAAGCCCGCCTAGATGCGGTCGAAGGCTGCCCGAGAGCATCGAGCACGGGCGTAGCCCGTGCGGAGATGCCCGTATATAAATAAAAGAATATACATATGTTGGAGCACACCAATCATTCAATCACAGCCGTCCATCTACTCTCATCAAAGCTTTTTATAATACCCTTCACCGAAGCCCTAGCTCACTCACGCAGAAATAATTTTTTCATGCAGACCTCGGCTCTTTCAAACACGCATCCTCCCGCAGCCCGCCTGCATCCTCCCGCAATCTCACCGCAATCTCACCGCAAATTCCCAGCAGTCTCCGCCCGCTGGACCTCCTATCCGTGCTCGCCGCCTTTCCAAAACCCACCGCACCTCCCGCATTCCAGGGTTCACGCCGGATCTTCCGCGCTCCAACTTTCTCGCCGCCCTCCAGCCGGCTCCTCTGCACTCCATGTTTCACTTTGACTTCAATATTTTCTCCTCACTTCTACTTCTACATTTTCCCTCACTTGGACGTCTACATTTTCTAGGTTTCACCAAGGTCTTCCGCCGTGGGATCAAGAACCACCTCAAATGACCTCGAACGACGCCACGGCTACAACTTCCCAACTCTGGCTCCGGTGAGCATCTTCCCACGAAGGCTTCTCCGATCGGTAATCATCTTCAAAAAATTTCCGTGGAGAGGCATCTATCACCACTTTTCTAAGTTTTCCCCAAATTTTCTCTGGTTTTCTCACCTTCTCTCCGGCCTCTCATCGATAAAAGGTGCTCTCTGTTTCGTTGCTATCGGCTCTCTTAGGTATTCTCAGCTTCTCCACAAACTTCACATCCTGTTTCAGATTGACAACTTTCAAAGAATATTTGTACCGTTAATATTGATATTGGTTATTAGTTGATTGTAGATGAGATGCAAGATTAATTATGAAGTATTTATATATATTTGATTTAACAAATATTCTCACATTTACATAGTATATAAAACTACCATTTTTTTTTATATGGCATGAGAGTGAGAGTTTAGAAACATGTAATGGAGGGCTGATTTTGGTTTAGTATATTGGACCTATTCAGTTCAACACTAAATCGTGCCCTAATTTCTAAACCAACATAACTTTTGATGCTGGTAATAAATATTTTTTCCCTGTAATAATGATAATCATTTCTTTTTTCTGGTAATAAGCATTCTCGTTGTACTCAAAACACAAATTTTATGATGACAAACAGACATATTGTTGAAGTTTTAGAAATAAAGGTAGTTCAATGATAAATTAATTACATTCTTAGTGGCTGTTAAAAAATTGGGATCGGTTAGGATGAGAATTGATTTTTGAATTAATTACAAATATAAATTTACGTCTGTGTTCGATGCTCTCGAGCGGCCTTCGGCCGCATCCTGGCAGGCTTTGCCTCCATACGGGCTTCGCCCGTGCTTGATGCTTTGGGATGCCAGAGAATCCCCCGGTGGCCACCTGACAGGCCGCCAACGGCATAGGGATGTCGCAGCCCCTGCGTGGATTTTTTAAGGGGATTGATATACGCAAACCACTTTTCGCTATCCGCAAACATTTGATATTCGCAAACCACTGTTTTTCAAATTAGCTATCCGCAAACCACTGTTTTATAAATTTGTTATCCGCAAACATAATTGTTAGTCGCAATAATGACACCACAAATACATAGATATTAATAAACTTCCCAAAATATCATGATAATGTAATTAATTTTATTTTTTCTAAAATCCATACGAACATAGTTAACATTCAAAAGAAGTCATGATTGTAACCTAATATGGCATTGCTTCACACCGATGTTTTACCCCGCAAAAATGAAGAAGATATCAATATTAATAGTTGCCTTGAAAAGAAGTCAAAAGAAGTCAAAAGAAGTCATGACTAGCCTCTAAAATTGCCTTGAAAATATTTAGCATCGTTTTTGGCCGAATCTGTCACTGTATTTTGTCAGTGTTTTTGCCTGCATATGGAGAAAAATTAATATTAATAGTTGTAACATTACCATTCGAAAAAAAAACTTTAAGTGAAATTGCATAAAAAACGTTTACATACCACTTTTCATTATCAATTATCCAATGTCAGTAATGCACTCGGTCCCGTTGCCGGCGGTGGTCCTTGCAACCGTTTGTTGTAATGCACTCTCCAATTATAGGCAATATCGTGCTGTCGCGACCAAAGTTCGCATACGAGTCAGATTCGTCAACATGGAGCCCGACCACCACATTTGCATACATGGGTTCTCAGTCACCTTCTTCGACGCCTCCAAGCATGCAAGCCCCTACTTATTATTTATTATATATATATATATATATATATATATAAGTGTACACATATATGTATGGATATATATATATATATATATACATATAATATATAAAGATATATAAATATAATATATATATATATATATATATATATATATATATATATATATATATATATATATATATATATATATATATATATATATATATATATATATATATATATATATATAGTTCGCCACCTCCGTGCTCTCCACTCCGGCCACTTCAGCAGCTCCGGCCAGCACCTCCTCCTCCATACGGCAAGTCCAAGCTGCCCGAGCCACCACCCGGCTGCTCCGACTCCACTCCTCCACCTCCTAGCCAACAAAAGCTCCACCACCATGATTGGCCTGTCCAGCAGCCCCATACAGAAAGTCCAAGCCGCCACCTCATAGCATGCACCGCCACCACCCAACAGCAGCTCGGCCACCTTCCATTCAAGCAGCTGCTCCTCCATCCAGAGCGCTACCACATCATCGATCCTCCTCCATGCAGCGCCAGCTCCGCCTCCTCCACGTCAGCGATCCGCCCAAGCACCATCTCCACGCCCGCAGACCGAGCTCCACCCCGAGATCCCGCCTCCATCCAGAGCGCTGCCACATCATCCATCCTCATCCATGCAGAGCCAGCTCTGCCTCGGCCATCATTGTTGCTGTTACACCCGAGGCCGTCCATAACTCCAGAGCCAACTGCTGTTGGGTGGAGGTATACGCAAACCTCCGCCATCATTGTTTGCGGATTTAAAAAAATAAAACCCCAAAAAACTACTTAACCCGGTTTGCGGATAGAGGGTGGAGGTTTGCGTATATCAATTCCCTTTTTTAATTAAAATTAACTCAAATGTAGAATACTTTTAAATTAAATGTGAAATTAGAAGTTGTTGAGAACCAAGGTCCAGCGGGATTGGGTGTGTGTGGTACCGCATATTTGGGCTTCCTCATCGCGTTCCTGGTCTGGGTGTTGACCCCGGTGGGCCCCCCGTGTGGCGGAATATCCTCGCCATCCCGTGGTTGGATTAGTCCCACATTGCCTGCAGTGGTTGGTCCTTGGTGTTTATGTACCCCCGTCCCCCCTTCCCATCACCTCGGGGTTTTGGGAAGATGTGTGGTGACGGGTGGTTTCCACATGGTATCAAAGCGAGGTTGAGAACCATCCCGCTGCGGGGGTGTGTTGAGAACCAAGGTCCAGCGGGATTGGGTGTGTGTGGGACCACATATTTGGGCTTCCCCATCGCGTTCCTGGTCTGGGTGTTGACCCCGGTGGGCCCCCCCGTGTGGCGGAATATCCCCGCCATCCCGTGGTTGGATTAGTCTCACATTGCCTGCAGTGGGTGGTCCTTGGTGTTTATGTACCCTCGTCCCACCTTACCATCACCTCAGGGTTTTGGGAAGATGTGTGGTGACGGGTGGTTTCCACAGAAGAATTGAGAGAATAGAAACCTTTAACTGTGGTGGACCGTGAGATTTCCCCGACACTGAGAAGGATGGGTAGAATAGAAACCTTTAACTGCGATGGACTGTGAGATTTCCCCGACCCTGGGAACGGTGGGGATAATAGAAACATTTAACTGTTGCTCTAAATAAATTCCTCAAATCCCCTTCCTACAAGCCCCTTCGCCAGTGGAGGTGAGCCTGCTCCGCATTCTCCATTATTTTAAGTTCTTTCAGTTTTTCCCGACTCGAATGGTTGTAGCTCTTTCTGCAAGCAAGAGCTTAAATTGGAAATTCGTGGTTTCGCTCTGTTAAATATTGTATTTAATATTGTATTTAATATTGCATTTATTGTCCTTTTTTTTAGTCTCACATTGTCTAGATGGGCTCTCTCCCCGTGCTCTTCTCCTATATATGTAAGACCTATTTGGTCCCTTGCAGTATATATTATAAATACAGTTACATTTCTAACATGGTATCAGAGCAGGTTTAATTTTTCGCGCTCTCCTCTTTGCTCGTGCCTCTGCCCTGCTTGCCCGAACCTGCACGGAGTTGTCCGAGCCTACCCTCATCTCTCGACCTGTCCACCTAACCTAATTTCTGCCCGCTTCCTCTCATCCTCAGTTCGCCGACCTCCCTCCGTCCGCAATCCTCCTGCAACCTCCTTCAGCTCGCATCCCGTACAGCTCGCACCCCCGCCCAGCTCGCACCCCCGCCCAGCTCGCACCCCCGCCCAGCTCGCACCCTCACATGGAATCGACTATGACGAAACCTTTGCACCGGTTGCCCGGATGACAACCGTTCGCACCTTACTTGCGGTCGCAGCTGCCCGAAACTGGCCCCTCCATCAGATGGATGTAACCAATGCCTTCCTACATGGCGATCTCACCGAAGTCGTATACATGGCACCTCCCCCGGGTCTCTCCGCTCCCCCTGGCCATGTCTGTCACCTCCGTCGGGCCCTCTATGGTCTCAAACAGGCTCCTCGTGGCTGGTTTGAGCGCTTCCGCACAGCGGTTCTAAAGACTGGTTTTATTGAACGACAGACTGATCATGCCTTGTTTACACGCACCTCCGCTCAGGGTTGCGTCATCCTGCTCTTGTATGTGGATGACATGATTATCACCGCAGATGACCACGTCACCATTGCCTCTCTTCAGAAATACCTACGCAGTCAGTTCGAGATGAAGGACTTGGGCCCCCTTCGTTACTTCCTTGGGTTAGAGATTTCCCGCTCCAAACGCGGCATTCTGGTCTCTCAACAGAAATACATCTCGGATATTCTCTCTGTGGCCGCTCTCACTGACAACCGCACTGTTGACACCCCAATTGAGCTAAATCTGAAACTCCTTCCAACAGATGGGGAACCGCTGTGAAAGAGATAGGTCTTAAGCGAATTAGAGTTATAAATATCACAGCACAAATACAAGATAAGAAATGCAGAAAGAAATCAAGCAACACAGAAGACACAAAGATTTTTATAGTGGTTCTCCAAATTTGGGTAGTGCACTCTTCTACCACCCTGGTAGGAATCCACTCAGGTTTTTGATCAGGTGCCCTGTCACCAATGGGTTTTGATCAGGTCCACAAAAACCAAAACCTCAAGTCTTTTGGAAGGAGACTTGTGAACCAGGAATCACTTTTGAAGGGAGATGACAACCCTTTATACAGGAGGGGATGAGAGAGATGATGATGTCTTCTCTGTCAACTATCAGAGAGAAGACTTGTGGATATTGATGATGTTAGCAGATTTGCTCCCCCTGAGATGTAGAATGGTTCAGGGAAAATTGGAGCTCTGCTTCAGGGTGATAGGCCTTCAATCTTTAGGCCTGGACCAGAGTATCCTTCAGGAACTTCTGACAGATAGAGATTTGTTGTCCTTGAAGTTGTCCTGCAGTGATGGAGAAGAAGAAGATTCTTGATAGTGATTGGTTGTTTTTCTTCTTGTTGATGAATTTGTTCTCTAGCCTGGGCTTCTAGTTACTGTAGTGATATTGCCCTTTCCCGTGTCTTTCTTTCTCTGTGTTATCTCTGTCTGTTTGCTCTGTCTTCTTCCCTGTATTTGAAATCTGTAGATATTATGGCGGAAGAAACATTCCCGAGAGTGAAGATGCTTTGGAAATTGATCCTCACTTAATTCCTCTGTAACTGTCCGTTTGAACGGCTATTTTCACTGGGAATGTTGACTGTAATTAATCCGTAATTAATTCTGCCAACTGTTACTGATTCCACAGAAATCGTCGACCTGAGCATTCGTCGAGTTCAGCGATCGTCGACCTGAGTTCGACATTCGTCGAACTCAGCTAGAATCGTCGAGCTGAATATCTTGCCTGCGTTCGTCGACCGGAGCTTGCAGTTCGTCGAGCTCAGTTTCTATGTCGTCGAGCTGAGAAACTGACTTGCTGATTTCGTCGAGCTGAGCAAGTGTTGTCCACCAATCGTCGACCCGAGTTCGACGTTCGTCGAACTCAGCTTCTGTCATCATTCGTCGACCTGAGCTTTCATCGTTCGTCGAACTGCGTTCGACGATCGTCGAGTTGATTCTCTGACTTTGTGTAAACTGCATTCCTTGGACTTCTTTTCTGCAATACTGGAAAGTTCTTCTGAATGGCCAACCCTGGGAAAAGTCCTATGACCCATGACTATACATGTTGGGTTAATCTAATATTCCTAATAGTGTTCTTTACCCAAATCAGAACTAGGGTTCCAACAATCTCCCCCTATTTGGGTAAGGACACTATTTACATAAACATTAGTAAAATACAAGACAATTAAATACAATTTCCCCCTAAATCTGGATCAAAAACAAATACTGATGTTGTTGCTGCTGATACAGCTGTTGTTGATCCTTGCCCAAATCTGCATCATTATAATCTGTTTTTGCTGCTACTGCTAAAATTTCTGTATCTCCAATTATAGGCATCTCCCCCTATTTGCATAGCCACTATTCCTCTGTGATAAAACAAAAAAACTCCCCCTATTTACATTTCCTTGCCCAAATCCAACAGCCACCGATATCCTGTCAATTTGTTGGACTGAATTCTTTTCCTGCAAGGAGATGTTAGGAGTTCTGTACCCAGATAACCTTGAGTCCTGGTTCTCTTTTAAATTAATCAGAAATAAAAGAATAAAAATCGTTGTTTTGAATTTCTGAGTTCGACAAATGAGAATACTTTCGTCGAGCTGAGTTCGACGAGTGATATTGAGATCGTCGATCTCTATTGACAGAATGATAATAATTGTTTTCTGTGATCCATTTTCGTCGATCTCTGTTCGACGAATGATATTTATTTCATCGAGCACAGATTCCTGAACAGTTCAAAACAAAATCTTTGTTCAGAGATCGTCGATCTGAGTTCGACGAATAGGATTGATTTCATCGATCTCCGTTCGACGAATTATTTTGAACTAAGATTTTCTGAAAATTTATACCTAACGAATAGGATTGATTTCATTGATTACCTGATCTTCTTCTTTTGATTCACATTCTGGTTCTTCAGATTCTTCAGCATAGCTGCTGCGAGAAGCATCTATTCCCATTAGACAAAATTCTCTTGCTCTTGCTTCATCTTCATCACTCCAGGATTCAGCTTCAATTATTCGTTCTTTTGCTGATCTAGCAGTCATTGCTGTGATGGTGTCCCACATCTCTTTTGCAGATGAACATTCAGCAAGTTCTTCAAAAATGTCATCAGACATTGATTGGGCCAGAATGTTCATTGCTTGTGCATCAGCAATCTTCATCCTTTTCTGGGCATCTGAGGCTGCAGATGGTGTAATGGGTCCTGATAAAATAGATTGAAAGATGTTTTCATCAATGGAGTGCATATAAAATCTAATCCTTGTCTTCTATAGTGCAAGCATATCTAGATTGCACATGGGCAGTCTGGTGCTAGAAAATTCTGCAAATTATGCCATGATAAAACTAAAGATAGTTAAGATCTATCAAAGGATCTTTTGGTTCAGGTGTTAGCCTGTGCAACCAATCAACCTCTCAAGGTCTGGTATTTTAACCAACCTCGCTTTGATATCAATTGAAAGAGATAGGTCTTAAGCGAATTAGAGTTATAAATATCACATCACAAATACAAGATAAGAAATGCAGAAAGAAATCAAGCAACACAGAAGACACAAGGATTTTTATAGTGGTTCCCCAAATCTGGGTAGTCCACTCTTCTACCATCCTGGTAGGAATCCACTCAGGTTTTTGATCAGGTGCCCTGTCACCAATGGGTTTTGATCAGGTCCCCAAAAACCAAAACCTCAAGACTTTTGGAAGGAGACTTGTGAACCAGGAATCACTTTTAAAGGGAGATGACAACCCTTTATACAGGAGGGGATGAGAGAGATGATGATGTCTTCTCTGTCAACTATCAGAGAGAAGACTTGTGGATATTGATGATGTTAGCAGATTTGCTCCCCCTGAGATGTAGAATGATTCAGGGAAAATTGGAGCTCTGCTTCAGGGTGATAGGCCTTCAATCTTTAGGCCGGGACCAGAGTTTCCTTCAGGAACTTCTGACAGATAGAGATTTGTTGTCCTTGAAGTTGTCCTACAGTGATGGAGAAGAAGAAGACTCTTGATAGTGATTGGTTGTTCTTCTTCTTCTTGATGAAGTTGTTCTCTGGCCTGGGCTTCTAGTTACTGTAGTGATATTGCCCTTTCCCGTGTCTTTCTTTCTCTGTGTTATCTTTGTCTGTTTGCTCTGTCTTCTTCCCTGTATTTGAAATCTGTAGATATTATGGCGGAAGAAACATTCCCGAGAGTGAAGATGCTTTGGAAATTGATCCTCACTTAATTCCTCTGTAACTGTCCGTTTGAACGGCTATTTTCACTGGGAATGTTGACTGTAATTAATCCGTAATTAATTCTGCCAACTATTACTGATTCCACAGAAATTGTCGACCTGAGCATTCGTCGAGTTCAGCGATCGTCGACCTGAGTTCGACATTCGTCGAACTCACCTAGAATCGTCGAGCTGAATATCTGCCTGCGTTCGTCGACCGGAGCTTGCAGTTCGTCGAGCTCAGTTTCTATGTCGTCGAGCTGAGAAATGACTTGCTGATTTCGTCGAGCTGAGCAAGTGTTGTCCACAATCGTCGACCTGAGTTCGACGTTCGTCGAACTCAGCTTCTGTCATCATTCGTCGACCTGAGCTTTCATCGTTCGTCGAACTGCGTTCGACGATCGTCGAGTTGATTCTCTGACTTTGTGTATACTGCATTCCTTGGACTTCTTTTCTGCAATACTGGAAAGTTCTTCTGAATGGCCAACCCTGGGAAAAGTCCTATGACCCATGACTATACTGTTGAGTCAATCTAATATTCCTAATAGTGTTCTTTACCCAAATCAGAACTAGGGTTCCAACACGCTGCCCGATGTCTCCCGCTATCGGCGCCTTGTCGGGATGCTAGTCTATCTCACTATGACTAGACCGGACATTGCTTACGCTGTTAGCTTCGTCAGTCAATTTGTTCAAGCTCCTCGCTCAGCTCACTATGCTGCGGTCCTCCGGATATTCCGCTATCTTCGCGCCTCTGTCAGTCGCTCGTTATTTCTCTCTGTCACTTTGCTACTCACCCTCCGAGCATTTTCGGATGCTGACTGGGCGGGGGATGCTACAACTCGTTGCTACACTACTGGGTTCTGCATTTTCCTGGGCGACTCTCTGATCTCCTGGCGTAGTAAGAAACAGGAATCCATTGCGCGCTCCAGCATGGAGGCTGAGTATCGTGCCATGGCTTCCACCACTGCTGAAATAGTTTGGCTCCGTCGTCTTCTTCGTGATCTTGGTGTGCAAATAACAGGACCCACTCCCTTATTCTGTGACAATCGAAGCGTCATTCAAATCGCCTCCAATCCGGTGTTCCATGAACGGACAAAACACATTGAGATCGATTGTCACTTTACTCGTCAGGAATTCCTCGCCAAAACTATCTCTCTACCGTTCATTGCCTCTGAAGAACACGTTGCAGACTTCCTCACCAAGTCTCTCACAACTGCAAGATTCCGTTATTTTATTAGCAAACTCTCGGTTCATGATCCACCGTGATTTTGAGAGCGCGTGTTAAATATTGTATTTAATATTGCATTTATTGTCATTTTCTTTTAGTCCCACATTGTCTAGATGAGCTCTCTCCCCTTGCTCTTCTCCTATATATGTAAGACCTATTTGATCCCTTGCAGTATATATTATAAATACAATTACATTTCTAACACGCTCCCTGTTTTCGCATATTTCTCGAGAGAACAGCTTCTTGCTTCTTGCTTTTTGGCATGCGTTGTTGTTCGCCATCAACTGTGCGACATTAGGTTTTAGATCTTTTGCTTTCCCCACTGTAAGTCCTTTGATTCTAGCTCAAAATCATCGATGTGCTTACTCCTCTCTCAAATTTTCTGATTTTCTCAATTTTTTATTTTGTTTTTCTGTTTAGCTTATTTTGTTTTTCTGGTTAGCTGATTTTGTTTTTCTTATTTTCTGATTATTTTTTTGCTGTAATTCAATAATACAACCTGAATATAACCAGCGCTGAAGTACTCAAGACTGTTGATTTTTCTTCATACATGTATGTGGTCCATATAATAAGCATAGTTAATTTTCATTAGGTTGAAAATATCAAATTTTCATCAGAACTAAGAATTTTTTGAATTTAGTGTATGTTCCAAAACGCCTCTGTCAATTTTCAGTTCTCATGTGCAACTTAATGTTCATTTTATTTTTGTGACAGTTCAAAGCATCCATTGAATTACCTATGAAGAATTGTATAAGCAATTTAATTCTCCTATAAGGCTTCGCTTTGCTTCTCTGTTCTATATGCTGTTATTGCTCTGAACAACAGTGTATGTGGCTGAATTATTTGGGCTTACTCCTAGATTCTTCCTCATTATTTTTTTTGTGCAAAACAAGAGTGTGCTGCAATTAGTTTCTGATGGGCTTAACTCCTAGATTCTTCCTCATTGGACTATCTATGTAATTAGTTCCTTCCATATGCTTAGCTATATTGTGTGCTGCAATTGCTTCCTTCCTCTCCTCCTTCCATCCTTCCATAAGCATAATAGTTCATGCCATTAGTTCCTGCAATACTTACGGTTTTCGACAAAAAATTTCTGCTATATTTATAGTGTAAGACCCCTTTTTCGAACATGCCCCGAGTCCACTAACACTGACCCGAGGGGTGTCTTACAACCCAGAACCGCTGTCTTACGGTGATACCAACCCACGGGTTAGTCGCCACTACAAGATATCGATCCTGCATCCTAATTCATCATCCAGACCAATCACTTAAATAAGTAAGAAATGCTGAGTATAAAACCAATCCACATTACACTGAAAAAAAAATCTGTCCACGCACGAAATAAAATAGTGTAAGAGAGAAGGACTTATGCCCGAGTACATCATAAAAGTCAATAAGGGTTTATGCACAGTATAAAATATAACTCTCTATCGCTCAAAAATGTGGAAGTATAAAATATAACTCTCTATCACTCAATAAGGGCTTATGCCCAACACAATATCGCCGCCCACAACATATGTTGCTCTCACGATCAATGTTGTTTGTTTGTGGGCGAAGCCCGTTTGGATGTGGGCGCAGCCCGCAATGCCGCATCGAGAACAGGCACTCCTGGCGAATGTCGCTCAAGGAGGAGAGGGTTGTGAAGTATGGTTGTCATGGAATTAAATGATGAAAGGAAGCCTGAATTATTATTAAAAACCACGGATCGAATGAACAGCTACGATTTCACTCATGGATTTAAAATTCATTGCATTTAAAAGCCTGTCATATTTCTTTTTATAATAGTGTAGATGTGTGTGTGTGTGTGTGTATTAGCATCTTTGAACGGGCTTCGCCTGATCCAAATGCGACGATGCGGGCTTCGCCCGCTTGACATTGAAGTGGGCTTCCCCCCCCCCCCCCCCCCCCCCCGGACCCCCCCCCCCCGTTGAGTGCACTCTCAACGCCTGTCCAGCGTTGACTGCACTCAACGACTGCAATATCCGCCTGAACAGGCGTTGAGTGCACTCTGAACGCCAGGACAGGCGTTGGGTGCACACTCAACGCCTGCATTCAAGTTGGCGAACCCCCGCCTCCCGGCGGGCTTCGCTCGCTTGGCATTATCTAAATTTTTAATAATTTTGTTATTTATAAACAATTTAAATTACTTAATTAAATATTAAGTTATAAAATATTAGAAAAAAACGAAGTTGACGCAGGGGCCGCCGCTTCCGCCTGCTGCCGGCGACGGAGCCGCCGGCGGCCTGCCCAGCGCCCCTGGCTTGTTTGCCGGCCTCCGGCGAACCCGTCGGGGGTTGTCCGACGGCGATCGGGCAGGGCTACCGCCGGCGGTGGCCCTGCCCGATCATCGTCGGACAACCCCCGATCTGTTCTCCGGAGGACCTCCCGGTGGGCGCCGGGCAGGCCGTCGGCGGCTCCGCTGCGGCTGCGGGGGTGAGCCCGTGATGGTGCGTGAGGCAGAAATGCGATATCGGGAAATTTGAGATGTAAACAGTGTTTTTCTGGGGAAATATGGCTAATGGCAGGCCCTTTTTTTAGATCCAATGGCCAGATGAGATTTTTTGTAGGTCGGACGGTACATATGAGTTTCATGGCGTGCTTCCAAATATGCTTATTGATTAATATAATAAAGATATAGGGTTGCACACTGTGTTAAATATGTAGGGTGCGCACACACAAAATTCCGGGCGGCCGCCGCCCACCTTGGGCTCGCCGGCTGCCCGGGATTCGTCGGAGGCCACGCCGACGAACCTCGGGCGGTCGGTTACCGGCAAGCCCACAGCGGGCGGCGGCCACACGGAATTTTAGGAGTGCGCAAATCTACCGCCGCCGCCGCCGGCCATTGGCTCGCCAGCCACCGACCGCCAGGCCTTCAACAACTTCCACGCCGATGAATCCCGGGCGGCCAGTGGTCAACGAGCCTACGGCCGGGGCGGCCGCCCGGAATTTTATGAGTGCGCAAATTCAGCGTCGCCGCCACCGACCATGGTCTCGCCGGCCACCGATCGCCAGACCTTCAACAGCTGCCACGCCTACGAAAGCCAGGAGGCCGGTGGCCGACGAACCCACGGCCGGCGCAGGCGGCGTTGAATTTGGCTGGGCTGCCGGATGCATAGGCGGAGGAAATGGATTAGACGGCTGAAATTTTCAGTTTGCACTGTGCGCACTTGCATATTTATATAGACACACGAGTGCCCGACACGGGGCTCCGCCCCTACGGTCATGCGCAACAGTATCCAGCTGGCGACGACGGACATCGCCCGTAACATATACATATGAGTAGTCAAAATGACCGTAAAAAATATACATCAATATTACAATATTTATTTGTAAAAAAATCCATATATACGTAAAAAACATTATTTCATTTTCCTCCCCTCTCGCTCTCTCTCTCTCTCTCTCTCCCTCTCCCGATTCCAAATCTGGATCCGGGAGCTCGGATCTGCCGTTAAAAGGCATGTGGGGCCCACGCATTTTGAGAGTCTGACATACATTTTTGCGCGGGGCCCATGCATTCACGTTTTCTATTGGTTCCGGTTCCATCCGGAAACCCGGACCCAAAAATTCCGCCTCCGTCACACTCTCCCCCTCTCTTCCTTTTTCTCTCTCTTTCTCTCTCCTAGCCACATTCTCTCTTTCTTCCCTTCACCGGTTATAAGTTTAGGAGGGCTAGAGTTTTTCCTTTTTTAATAATAAAAGAACAAACGACTGATGAATAAAGCACATGCGAGGAAGTAGTGCGGGCGTACACACATACGGGTAAGGGGTAAGATGAGTTCAAATCGAAAAGTGATATACATGAAAGTTGTAGATCTCGGCGACACAAACAAATTTCATGATGATCACTTTTTGATTTTGAGTTGTTTTAAACCTCGATTTGGGCCTAGAAATCTGGGGCGGCGAGAGTGCTACAGTAGCAATCATTTCTGATCGAGACTCTCGTTTTACATCTCGCTTCTGGAGGAGTCTGCAAGAGGGTCTGGGTACAGATTTGAGGTATTATACCGCTTACCACCCACAGACAAATGGGCAGACAGAGCGTGTGAACCAGATAGTGGAGGATATGATCAGGTGCTACATTCTAGACCACGGTGGAGCGTGGGATGAGCGTTTGCGGCTCATGGAGTTTGCCTACAACAACAGTTACCAAGAGAGCTTGCAAATGGATCCCTTCGAGGCATTGTATGAGAGGCGTTGTAGAACTCCGTTGTTTTGGACTGAGGCTGGTGAGAGGCCTTTGGGTCCTGATGCACTCGAGGAAATGGAGGTTGCTGTGAAGCTCATTCGGGAAAAGCTTTGGTTAGCTCAGGAGAGATATGAGAAGAACGCCAAACGGCGTAGGTCCGATTTGGAATTTTCGGTGGATGATTTGGTCTTCTTGAAGGTGTCTTCAATGGTTGGAGTGAAGAGGTTCGGCAAGAACCATAAGCTGGATCCGAGGTATGTGGGCCCATTCAGAATTTTGGAGCGTATTGGTGTGGCAGCATATAGGTTGGATCTACCAGCCAACTTCCCAGGCGTACATAATGTTTTTCATGTAAGCCAGCTGCGGAAGTGTGTGCGGAGCAGTGGACAAGTCTTGGATGTCGTGCCCCAGTTGGAGCCTAACCTCTCATATGTTGAGGTGTCGGTCCGCATCTTGGATACTCAGGATCGGGTGCTGCGGACAAAGTCTATCCCGATGGTGAAGGTTCTTTGGAAGAATCAAGGTTTGGAAAGCGCGACTTGGGAGCAAGAGTCGGCTATGAGGGAGGCTCACCCTCGCCTGTACTCCTGATTTGTTGGGTATGTTTTCTTTCTAGTAACTTTTGTTTTGTTACTTTCTTTCTATAGTAGAAGTAGTGTACGTAAAGTTTCGGGACGAAACTTTCTTTTAGGGAGAGTGACTGTAACGCCCCCGATTTTTCGGAAATTATTTAAATCCTCGTTTGGCGTTACGTTGGCGCATTTCCGGCTCGTGTCGTTGTTAGAGTACCTCGTTAGGTGTTCTTAGAGGTTATAGTCTGTTGTATGGTTTCCCCAGCTAGCCGGCGTCTGTTTTGGAGACCCGGCTGAGCCTCTTAGGGAATCCTTGTGTTTTGGCTTCGGGTGAGGTTAGCCCGAGTGTGTGGTCGTCGGAGGTTGTGTCCGACTTCGCCGATGTTTTCGTAGCCCGAGTGTTTAGCTACGGTGCGAATTTGTTCGGAATCCGAGAGCATTAATTTTCGCGTCATTTCGACGGTCGCTAGTTAGCGAGTCGTCATTTATGTGAGCGTATTTACATGTTTACACATTTAGGGCATAGCGAGCGATTTGGGCGTGCCAATGCGTATTTGCACGTGCACGTGCGTGCAAAGTTTTATAAGTTTGTACGTGCGCGTGCGTGTGCATGCGTGCGGGGTAGAAATTTGTGTGCGCGGATGCATGTTAATAGACGTGTACATATATATTAGTGTATGTAACTAGTGTGGTTAGTGGTTTTCTTAGTTAATTAGTAAGTATATAGTTATAAGTTTATATTATTAAGATTGGTTATGAGATTTTATATATTGGTTAAGATTAGGTTTCATTAAATCCTTAGATTCAATTAGTTAGAGTTATATTATGTATTTAATGTAGTATAGATTTCATTAGGTTTTCATTAGGTAGATATATATATTAAGTTTATTTAGGTTTCCCTTCCCCCCATTCCGCCGACCAGCCAGCAAAGAAAAAGAATCCCGAGCGCCGTTCCTTCGTGCGGAAGGAAAGAGGCGGAAGCCCGGTGCTGCTCCGACCGCCGGTTCACCGCCCAGATCCGCTCGAAAATCGCGATTTGAGGCCGGATCCTCACTCCCCTAGCCGAGAGCTCCATTTGGAGGTATCATTTTCGCGATTCCTCCATGATTTTTGCCCGATCGGTAGTTTAGGTTTGCAGTTTTTTTGGGTTTTATAGTGTTGTTCTTCCCGGTTGGGTTGTCCAGAAATTTTCGTGATCTAGGTTGCTTAAGGCCGGCGGTTTAGGAGCATAGGGCTGACCGAATTCGTCTCATTTTTCTCAAGGTAAGAGCCCCTTTTGTTATTTTGATTTTTGCCCAGATTTCTAGTATGTTAGGGTTTAGATTTCAAGCATGCTAGGGATTTCATTTTCTTTTTATGTCCAGATTTTTTTTGTGGTGAAAGTATTTCACTTGAGGTTGTGGTTTTGGGGGAAAGAGGTGCTGCCCGATTGTTTTTGGTGGCCGGAGGTTTGGAAGAGGTTGCTGGCCGAAGTTCTTCAAAAAAATCAAGGCAAGTGTGCCCTTCGCCCTTGCCAAAGTAATTCCTGTCATGTCTTTTATTCACCTGATTTCGGAGCTGGCCGAAGTTCTTCTAAAATCTGTACAAGTCCTCATTTTTTTCCCTTTTGATTTGTTGTTAAACGCCGAACTTCCCTAGCCCTGTTCTTGTTAAGAATGGTATGGGTGTGTGATGTTTCCAGAGAATGATGACTTGGAGGAGTGCTGCTCTAGGTGATAATGTCAAGTGCACTTTTACCGCCATTTTGCTGTTTAAGCACCGAGTGCTCCATTGTTATAGCTTTGTTCATTTCAATATTGACATTATAGCGTGCTATTTTCCTTGGGTGCAATCCATGACCAGCTCAATTTATTTTCAAATCACTTGCGCATGATTAGTATCAAACCACTCAAGTAGATAAATGAGAAGTTTAGTTCATTCATATATATAACTCATATGTGTGTGTTTATTATATATTTAGTATCAAACCACTTAAATATATTTAGGATCAAATCACTTGATACAAACTGATGTTGTAATACTTTAAAGTATTTGAGGTTAAGATATTTTTCACATTTTAAATGTGTGTTTAGTTAACCAGCGTTGTCAGCTGCTAGGCAGCTAAGCTTCTTAGGTGGGTTGCTCTAGTTGGAGTAGGGATGTGTTGACTTCTTGGTGGTTCATGAAACCATCAGTAAGAGTTTTCCCAAGTCACTTAGTGCTGGAGTAGGATGTGATTTAGGGGAGAGTTGGACCGATGCCGCCACCCTTGTTTTCTTCTTGTCTTACTAAGACAATATGGGTTGCTTGGCTGAGTGTACCGATGCCACCACCACAACACCATGATGATATTTAGGCCTGAAAGACTTGGTTTGACATGTGGTCACCAGTCTAGGCCCTTGTTACTGATTTTGTCCATCTCCAGTACTAGGTGACTCTTTCCGCTCTAGCTCTATGTTAGGGTTTTCTAGCTGTGCTAAACCTTTTGCAGAGATAGTTGAAGTTCGGCTTCATTCGTGCTCTTGGTGTACTCCCTTTCTACTTACCTTTGTGGGAATCAGTTTTACCTGCTTTACTTACCTTCTTTTACCTGTACCTGTTTTACTTCACTTTCACTTACTTCTGACCTGATTTTAAATCCTGTATAAATCTATTGTACCTTTGTTTTCCTTTTGATAGTTGTTTTGCTGAGGTGTTCGTTTTTCTGAATACCTCAGGTATAGGTATTTAGCCGACTGTGCGACTAGTTTGCTCCTGGAGATTTTCTAGCATTTCAGCTACTACTGTGGTTCTTAGTTCCTCTTGTTTGGGAGGTAGCTTTTCTTTAGACTTGTAGTATAGACATACCTACTCACCAGTGGGTTTGTGTCAGTTGTTGACGCCCACTGATGGTTTCTCTTTTAGATACTTTGCGCTTGCTTACACTGTTAGTTTTACTGCTTTTGAGATTCATTAAACTTGCTCCTGTGATGATTTATGTTGGGTTGCTAGTTACTTTAAAACCTATAAAAAAACAATTATTATATATAAAACATAGTCAGCATGTTTTTTTTTCTAAAAACTTAAACACTACTTTCAAAACGACATAAAAGTCATTTTCTATATATATAATATAAGTTAAATCTAGGGTCTTGCATAGTCTAAGGTGTCCCCTGGGGACGCTTATGCATTCTCTTAGGATGTTAAAAAGTGAATAAAGTATTTTTCGCTACGTATAAGTATAATTTTGAAGGGTGGACTAGATGATCCATGGAGCCGAGGGATACAGTCTCTAAAATACAATTGATTTTCACATCATTAAAGCTTATGTTTTTTTTCATAGTCTTAGTAGTTGGTGGTTGCCTGAGCGTCAGCAGTTATCCCCTGCCTGACGTGGCATCACAACGCGTGTTTTCTCCTACTCTGATACTTCTTAATTTCGGAGAAAATGCGGGTTGTGACAACATTCTCGGTGAACCCAGTCAAAGTCCGTGATCTCACCATCGCTCCATGAAGATCTATGCGGATGAAAAGCACCGCAATGTCCTTGCCTCCGTAGATTGGAACTCAGCTTGCGATTTGGGGTTCCGAAGCTCCACCGACGGCCGGATCTCTCCTCCTTCTTCTTCCTTGCTCTCCCCTCTCTCTAGAACTCTTGGAAAGAGAAAACCCAAAAGAAATGAGGGTTTCTAAACCCTATTCCCGGGTTACACCCTGCTAGGATCAGCCAGGACCCTTGGATCCCAAAGGAAGGAAACAGATGGCCACGATTCACACTTAAAATCCAAAACCTAGGCCGAACACGCCTTGTGACACACCCGTGTCCAAGGCCGTGTGCCTCAATAGACGCTGAAACCGTCGCATCCCGAAAAGAACACGGGCTCTCGACACGCCCGTGTCAGGCTTGACACGCCTGTGTCATCGAGTACACGCCCATGTAGCGGGGCATGTTCCTCCATCGACATAGGACCAACACCAACCCGAGAAGAACACAGGTACTCGACACGCCCGTGTCGAATTTGATACGCCCATGTTAAAGCCAAACATGCCGGGGCTCCAGGCCGTGTTTCTCCCCCGACACAACTCGACCAACTACCAGAGTAGGATACGACCTAGGATACACCCATGTCTCAGGCCGTGTTCGATGTTTAACGATCGTCGACTGCAATTTCGTCGACCACACAGCTACCGTCGAACCCAAGCACGACACGACCCCGGGACATGCCCGTGTCCGAGGCCGTGTGACCCCTACCAAGTTCCAAACTTGGCTCAAAATGATACCTGTCCCTCTTTTGAGTTTCGGGACGTTACAAAAGCAACTCGTCTAGTGTTATTGGTACAGATGCAGATCCCAGGTTCAAGGAACTTAGCTTGGATGATGCTGTGAAGGAAGATCCCAACTCTTTGGGTGTATTTTGCACCATATCATGATTTCTGCAGTTTTACTAAACGCAGACCATCGTAAGCTATATGATGTATAAAATGAGAGGTACTCAAAATAATCATCCAGTATCCCTATAATAATTATTGGAGGTCTATCATGACATGTTTAGCCTAAATCCAGAAATTCATAATTTTCCTAATTTATTTGATAATTTATTTAATTTTTCTAATAATCCGAAAACCCAAGTTTGAACATGAAGTACCAATTTCAGAAATGCAAATGCTCCACCAAATTTATGATAAATACAATATGACTATTTAACATAGAATCCAAAGTCTCGCCAATTCCTACATCAGGGAGTAGAGATCGGTACAAGGTGCCCGATCGAAAAGTAGTAGTGTAGTTGAATGAGAGTTGAGGCCTCGCTCTACATACACTTGAAAAAATCTCCATCTTACTGGATGTGGTAAATCCATTTGTCCATACCTTACGACAATTAGCAAGACACTCAGATCTCCACCAATGCAAACTTCTGATTAAAGAAAGGCCTTCAATAGAGCGTCAATACTCCAATCCAACAACATCACAGGTTGCAGCCATATTAGTTGACGTAAATGGTTTTATGGAGGCAAATGATAGAGACATAATTGTAGAGACATATTTTGGAGAACTATTGACAGTAAAAGAATATTCGGGGTTCTACGACCCTCAACAATATCCTCTACTATTTCCACATGGCTCATATGGATGGCGTGGCGACGAACAATTGCATCGTGCAGAACGAACAAGCTGCTGTGACTACTATTCCTACCAACTACAGGTACTTCAACAGTTGCACTCAATTTAGCATGACATAATATTATAGGTGAATCTTTACTAAATTATACTATCTACATATAGATCCGTGCAAACTAGAATTTCGTACTTCACTACGCAGGTCGTCTACAACAACAGTACATCGTCGATATGTACATAAAAGTTGAAACCCAGAAACTACGGTGGATTAGATTGCACCAACGTGATGTCAGAGCAGTGCTATACAAGGATTGCAGGATTGCTTGCAAAACGATGAAATTAACGCAGGTACTTACATCTACCATCGATTTGTAAACATATATAACAGAAACAAATTTACCTTCTTTCTGTAAGTGTTAACCTTACCTCACTATAGGTAATGTCGGTCGTAAGACAATTTTGCCATCTTCTTTTATTGGAAGTCCAAGAGATATGTTCCAGAGATATCAAGACGCTATGACAGTCATACGAACTTTTGGAAGGCCGGACATTTTTTAACGATGACTTGCAATCCTTCGTGGCCAGATATAACAAACGATCTTTATCCAGGACAAACAACGCAAGATTGACCTGATTTAATCTCAAGAATATTTCATGCAAAATTACAATGTCTAAAGGACGACATCTTCCATAAGGGCGTCCTGGGTAGAATTGTGGCACACGTTCACGTGGTAGAATTTCAAAAAAGAGGTTTTCCACATGCACATATGTTATTTATTTTCAATGACCACGATAAGCTAAGTAGTCCTGATTATTATGACTGCGTTGTCAGAGCTGAAATTCCAATACAAACAGAAGAACCAGATTTACACAATGCCGTGCTTAGACATATGTTGCACGGGTCATGCGGAAGTTTACAACCAAATGCGCAGTGCATGAAAAATAATGTATGCAAAAAATGGTATCCAAAACCTTTCGTGGAAGCCACAACACGCGGTTTGGATTCATACCCACTCTACCGTCGTCGTGATGACAATAGAGAAATTCCTCTTAGGAGAGATGGGGACTTTAGGCCTGACAATGGTTGGGTAGTTCCGTATAACCCATATCTTCTACTTAAATACGACTGCCACATCAATGTGAAAATTTGTAGCAGCATTAAGAGTATCAAATATTTGTACAAGTACGTGTACATATGTCCTGACTGGGTTGCATTCGAGGTGCGCCCGAGGCCGAACTATGAAGAAGTAAGTAAATACGTCGACGACCGTTGGATTTGTGCGCCTGAGGCATCGTGGAAGCTTTTCAAGTTCCATATGTACCAAAGATTCCCTTCAGTAGTCTGATTGCAAATACATCTGCCAGATCTACAACTGGCCCAATTTCAAAGCAATCAATCTATTTTCGATGTACTAGCTAATGAACAGAATTCACGAACAATGCTGACAGAGTTCTTTGAGACATACAACAATGGATTAGAAACCGTTCAATACTTATATGTTGAGTTTGCAAAACATTATAGGTGGCTAACACCTTCGCGAAAATGGATAAGAAGAGTTCGGAATCAGACAGTAGTAGGACGTATGTACGTTGTATCGCCAACCGAGGGTGAGCGCTTCTATTTACGTCTTTTACTTAATCATATTCCAGCGCCAACATCGTTTAATTATCTATATACCGTTCATGGTGTTCGTTACACAACTTTTAAAGAAGCTGCTGAGAAACGAGGTCTACATAAAGAAGACAATAGCATCCGACAATGCCTAGCGGAAGCCAGAAGTTTTACAATGCCAGCAGCACTGCGAAGATTATTTGCAACAAGTTTATTGTACTGCCAACCGACCGAGGTAAGAACCCTATGGGATGAAAACCATGCTGCGATGATCAAAGATTACGGTAGCACAAGCACTGTAAATAATGAATTCTTAATAAACAGATTACTGTGCGAGTTAAACATAATCATTGAGCAATATAACAAAAGCACAAAAGATTTCGACTTGCCAAGGTTGAGTGAGGGCATACCATACACGGTAGACCTACGAGGTTTGATTGATAGTGAAATATCAATTCCTATATCGATAGTGGACCTAAATTCAACATCGCTACTAAATTATGTACAACAAATAGCGTTCAACACTATACGCACTTGCATAAGAGAACGAAATGAAGGTATTTTCTTCGTTGACGACCCGGGTGGAACTGGTAAAACATTACTCCATCAAACTATACTGGCAACTTTCCGGAACGAAGGGCGTATTATTATAGCAACTGCAACATCCGGAATAACAACAAATTTACTCCCAGGCGGCTGCACAGCTCACTCTAGGTTCAAAATACCTATAAAACTAGATAATGTATTAAACTGCGGCATCAGTAAACAATCTGATCTTCAAAAATTGATTGAACTTTCATCCGCAATCATTTGGGATGAGGCACCCATGGACAACAGGAAAACATTTGAAATTTTAAACCGTACATTGCAAGATGTATTATAAACAAACAAGCCTTTCGGTGGGAAGGTTCTTATTATGGGAGGAGATTTCAGGAAGGTGATGCCCATTGTTGTGAATAACACGAGATTGGAAATAATTCGCTCAAGCATCGTTGAGTCTCACTTATGGGCAGGTGTCAAGTTACTTACATTAACAGAAAATATGATGGCACGCAACGACCTACAATTTGCAGATTTCTTGCTAAGGGTCGGAAATGGGGTGGAGCCAACAATAGAAGATTACATGATTCGCCTTCTTGATTCAATTATTATGCCTTCGGAAGGTGAGCAATCAATTAATGACCTAATAAATTTTGTTTTTCCCAGTATGCAAACTTACAATGTCAACAATACTGATGCCGAGTATATGGCGACAAGAGCTCTAATCACTCCATTAAATGAAGATGTTAACAAGTTGAACGAAATATGCATGAAAATGTTCCCGGGGGATAGCACAACTTACTACTCTTTCGACTCAGTTTCGGATGATGACCATAACGTATATCTATCAGAATTTTTAAACTCTATTAGTCCAGGTAATCTACCAACACACAAGCAATCACTGAAGCGTGGCTGTCCAATTATGCTTCTCTAAAATATAGATCCCAAAATTGGATTATGCAACGGCACACGACTAATTTGTCGCAGATTTGGAAGAAATATCATTGAAGCAACTATATTGGTAGGGCATTTCAAAGGGCTCGGGGTTTTCATTCCACGCATACCGCTAAAAACGCAGAAGATTAAAAAATGCCATTCCAACTAATAAGGAAGCAATTTCTTGTCAGATTGAGTTTCACATTAACAATTAACAAGTCTTAGGGGCAGACAATTGGAAATGTCGGAATTTATCTTCCAAATCATGTCTTCAGTCAGGGCCAGTTGTATGTTGCGCTATCAAGAGGGGTATCAGTCCAATCCACAAGAGGTTTGATCAAAAACTGTGTTATTGAAGGTCATGAGGGTGTGTTCACAAAAAATGTGGTCTTCAAGGAGATTTTTGAACGGGTCGACCCGACGACAGCAATAAGGTATGACATCGACTACAACCACGCAACTGTTTAGTTCATTCCATTACATGCAGTGAAAAAAATTCTACATTTTCTATATTGTAAAATAAAATTATTTGTTTTCAGGTTTCATACACTAAACGATGATTAAAATCGAAAAATAGAAGATTACTGACAAAAGACAGGGACTGCAGAATTCGACTGAAGGACTATGCAAAGACAAATAAGGGCAATCACATGCGAAGATAAGCAAATAAATGTTGAAGAAGAAGGAGGACGACGTGACAATTGAAATGAACATGAGTCGATGTCTTATAATTGTTTAGTTGTTAACATTCGATAAAAAGAGTTTACATAAATTAAAAGAATGTTCAGAATTTCACACATGTATACATATTTGTTATGTTTTGCTTACATTTTTGAACTTTTAAAATACATGAAATTCTCTCCCTCTCTCTCCTCCCTCTCTCTCTTTCTCTCTCCCTCCTCTCTCTCTCCCAACTCTCTCCCCCCATCTCATGCTCTTTCTCATGATCCAATGGCTCTTGTTTGATCTATGGTGTGCCTCCAAATACCTATATTGCTTTATATAATAAGATATATATATATATAGTGTGAGGGAGAGAGAGCTAGAGAGAGAGAGAGGGATATGAAGAGAAAGAGAGCGAAAATAATATTTTACGTCAAATATTAATTTTTTTACAATATAAATATTGTAATATTAATGTATATTTTTTACGATCATTTTGAGTATTCATATGTATATGTTGCAGACATAGCCCGCCTTCATGCGGGCGCAACTTGCAGACGCATCGAACACGGGTGAAGCCCGTGTCAAGGCGTCTGCAAGTTGCCCGACTGGATGCGGCCGAAGGCCGCCCGAGTGCATCGAGCACGGGCGTAGCCCGTGAGAAGATGCTCGTGTGTATATATATATACACATGTAAATATATATATACATGTATATATATATACATGTATATATATATACATGTATATATATATACATGTATATATATATATATATATATATATATATATATATATATATATATATATATATATATATACATGCATATATATATATATACATGTAAATATATATATATATATACATGTATATATATTTACATGTATATATATATATATATATTACATGTATATATATATATATATATATATATATATATATATATATATATATATATATATATATATATATATATATATATATATATATATATATATATATATATATATATATATATATATATATATATATATATATATATATACATGTATATATATATATATATTTACATGTATATATATATATATATTTACATGTATATATATATATTTATTATATAATACAATATGTATATTTGGATCACACCATAAAACACATTTGGACCGTCCGATCAAGCTCCATCAAACACGGGCCGTTGGATTCGAAACAGGAGGTCTGCCTATAGCTTTTCCTCCGGATTGGGTACTGTTCATCCAGCCAAAAATCCTGATCGTGGAATCGGCCTCACATTCCAAAACCGCCTCACTCCCCCTACCTGCGGCGGAGCCGCCGCCAGCCTGCCCGGCGCCCACCGGCGGGTTCACCGGGGGTTGTCCGGCGGCGAGCGGGCAGGGCCACCGCCGGCGGTGTCCCTGCCCGCTCGCCGCCGGACAACCCCCGGCGGGTTCGCCGGGCAGGCCGCCGGCGGCTCCGCCGCCGGCAGGGGGGGTGAGGCAGTTTTGGAACGGGAGGCAGTTTTTGGCTGGATGCACAGTACCGGCGTGGAAGTGGGGGGGGGGATTTTGGGGGGGGGGGTTTCATTTTTTTATAATTATTTATTAAATTATAATAAATAATATTTAATTTCAAAATAATAATTATTTATTAATTTATTTAATTATTAAATTTTGCCCGAGACAGACGAAGCCCGCCGAGGGGCGGGCGAAGCCGTCGGGGGGGCGGGCGAAGCCCGCCTCGGGTCAAGCAGGCGAAGCCCACAGCGACGCATCGAGAACGGGCGGAGCCCGTTCAAAGATGCTAGTATATATATATATATTTACATGTATATATATATATATATTTACATATATATCTTATATATATTAAGCAATATACATATCTTGAGTCACATCATTTTTTAAGATTTGACCATTGGATCTCATCAAATAAATCTTATCCCTACATGAGAGAGAGAGGGGGAGAGGAGAGAGACGGAGAGAGAATAGGAGAGAGATGGAGGAATGGAGAGGAGAATGGGGAGGAGAGAGAGGGGGAGGAGAGAGAGGGGGGAGAGAGAAAGGGAGAGAATATGAAGAGAAAGAGGAGAAAAAAATTAATGTTTTTATGTCAAAGCGTAAATTTATTTATAAAATAAAAATTGTAATATTGATTTATATTTTTAACGGTCATTTTGAGTACTCATATGTATATATTGCGGACGTTGTACGTTTTGAAGCGGGCACAGCCCGCAACGACGCATCGAGCACAGGCGAAGCCCGTGCGGAGGCGGACGAAGCCCGCGTAAATGCGGCTGAAAGCCGCCCGTGAAGAAACACTCCATGCAGCCACCTCAACCGAGCAACCTCCCTTGAGCTTCTCCAACTCAACTCCAGCTCTCCAGCTGCTTCTCCCGCCAGCTCCACATCATCGATCTAGTAAACGACCACTCCTCCACGTCAGCAATTCACCCCGCCTCCATAGAACCCGCCAGAGCACACGCCCGCTGTTGCCGCTTCACCTGGGAGCGAGGACTGCATTTATTTAATTCTGTCTTTACTGTAGCATGAACAGTAACGACAAAATTAATAAATTTAGCCGTTTTTGCCTTATAAATACCCATTTTTCTTGGGCATTTGAGGGATTCCGGAGAGCAATTCGAAGGCATTCTATTTGAGAATAAAATCAGTCCAGAAATTCATTCTCGAGAAATTTATTCGATTGCAGAATTTTGTTCCGGAAAGTTGTCAATTTCGGTCGTCGTTTTAATTGTTTTTTTTATCTTGTACGTTTTTCTCTTTTAACTTAGAATTTGTGCTAACTTGTAAACTCGTAACTTCGCACTATTATTTCTTGTAAATCCTCATTCTACTCGCAATAAAATTTTATTATTCCTGTTTCAAAATTTATCCCTTATATTCTTGTTTCAAATTTGTATCTCCTATTTATTGTCTTCGCTTTTTTTTTCATAATGTCGCATTATTATGATAATGATTCCTCCATCTCCATGAGTAACTAATTTTTATAGTGCTCGATCGCGATGATCCGAGGATGAGTTAATTTTTACTATGATTTTAGTTTTGCTTTTCTCAATTTGTTGAACACTTAAGATTTATCGTTGATCAATTCATTGAGGCTATATATTTTATATAGTTTTCAAAATAATTTTTGCTCTTTAGTTGGCTGAGAGACTCGTAAGACGAATCGATCACTCATCGGTAAAAAGAGTAGAATGCAACCCTCAAGAGAGGACGACGTAACTCTTCTGAATTGTAGTAAAATCCAATAGCGAGGTTCACTACCTAAAGCAAGTTTTAGGCGATGCGATTTGAGAACGAAAGTTCGGTCGATACACCTAAGCTTAGTTGAACCTAATCCTCGAAAGAGGGTGTTCATGCTTCAAGAACCTCCACGGTCAAAGTAGCTTCAACAAGAGGACTGCATTTCTATTTTCATTCTGTTATTTTCAATTTCCGAGTTGATTCAAAGATCAGACACTAGTTTTAATATATTATTTTAATTCCATTAACATTTCTAGTTTTTACTTTTCGCAACTTCAACTTCAATTTCTATTGATAAAATAATAACGATTTTCAAAGTAGAATTACTCAACCACCCCGAGTGTAATACGACTTTTTTTCTTTAAATCTATCTACTCTGGATATGGTGTACTTGCCGTCTTCGTTTGCGAACATAGTTTCGTGCAATAAAGTTTTTGGAGCCGTTGCCGGGGACGATTGGTCGATAATTTGAAAAAGAAATATTTATTAATTTTATCGTTTCTCTTCTTTGTTTAGTTTATAACCCGAGTAAACTCTTCAAATAATTTTGAATTTGGTTTTGGTCCAGAAATCGAGCGCACCTTTCAGCGACGTCTCGATTTAGTGATCTACCAATAATTCACGAAGAGTCAATCAGAGAAACTAACGAGAGATTAATGGAAGTTCCTTACCATAATGCGGTCTCGCTACGGACCATGTCCTATTATGCGAGACCGAATTTGGAGGGAACACAATCTAGTCTTATTCACCCAACAGTAGCGAATAATAATTTTGAAATTAAAACAAGTATCATTCAGATGGTACATCAATCGGTTGTATTCAATGGCTTACCAGATGAAGGTCAAAATTTACATCTACTTAATTTTTTGGAAATTTGCGATACGTTTAAAATAAATGGCGTCACCGATGACGCCATCCGTTTGCGTTTATTTCCGTTTTCTTTGCGGACTAAGGCCAAGCAGTGATTGGGTTCTCTTTCTAGAGATTCCATCACTACATGGTCCGAAATGACGGAGAAGTTTTTAACGAAATATTTTCCTCCGACAAAGTCTGCTAAATTACGTACGACCATTCTCTCGTTCACGCAAATAGACTTGGAGTCTCTCTATGACACATGAGGGCGCTTCAAGGAACTTTTACGGAGATGTCCTCATCATGCCATTCCTGTGTGGCAACAAGTTCAAACTTTCTATAATGGTTTGAATCTCCAAACGAGGCAAATGATTGATGCATCCGCATGGGGGAACTCTTAGTAACAAAACCCCCGAGACTACTCAAGAGCTTTTTGAGAAGATGGCCATGAATGCTTATCAGTGGAATGCATCACGGTCGCGTCCTAACAAGCCGACCAGACTCTTCGAAGTCGAGGCCACCCCTAATTTAGCACATCAAGTAAAATGGCTCACTAAGCAAGTGTAACATCTCTCAATCAACTAGACCCCTAGGAGTGGTTTTGATATGACTAGGTCATGAAAAAACCCTAGGAATCCCCTGAGGGCCAAGTGAACCTAGGAATGTAGGTGAGACCACTATGGTCTGCAAATAGTAAATTTTTGAACCCTAGTTTAAGATGACCATGGGGCTCCACCAAGACTTCAAGACCCCACCATGGTCTCATCAACCCATTGTAAGGTCCATTAGAGCCGTAAGTGTCCATTGGAGGCGACCTAGGGTGGCCAAGTTGACCTACAAGCACTCTAGGCCTAAATTGGGCAAGGGCCCTAACTAAGGGCAGTGTGCCCTAGTAAAGCCCAAATTATCGTACCAAGGCCTTCCTAGACCTAACGTGGGGTCAATGGGTCACTAAGGACCCATGGAGGGCAGTCAAAGTGGTTAAGTTGACCAAAGTCAACTCTAACCCTAAATGGGTCAAACTGACCTACATAGGGTCAACTGACCTTCCCTTAGCCATGTGGATCCCACTCAGGTCCTCCTAACCCTAAAGTAGTTCCAATGGGTCACTAAGGACCCATGGAGGGCAGTCTAAGTGGTTAAGTTGACCAAAGTCAACTCTAACACTAAATGGGTCAAACTGACCTACAATGGGTCAAACTGACCTGCACAGGACCAATTGAAGTTCCCTTAGCCACGTGGACCCCACATATACCTTCCTAACCATAGTGAGAGGCCAATGGGTCACCAAGGACCCATTGGGGTCAAACAAAAATGCTAAGTTGACCCAAGTCAACTCTAGCCCTAAAATGGTCAAAGTGCCCTGATTAAGGGTCAAGTGACCTCCAAAGGATCAAGTCAACCCTACCTAGACCTTAGGGGAGGCCAATGGGTCACCAAGGACCCATTAGGGGCAACCTCAAAGACCAAATTGACCAAGGTCAACCCTAGTCAAGGTTTAGGTCAAGCTAGCCCAAATGGTCTAACTCAAGCTCAAGCCCAATTCACTTGGGCTAACCTTGCATTAGTGGATGAAATGAACATGTGGGCTACCATTGGGTTAGGTAGGAGTCAGATTTCAGGCTTGGTGAGTAGGAGAGAGAAAAAGTTACAAATGAAAGAGATAGAAAGAGAAGGGAGTAATGGGGGAAGACTTTGGGGCTCATCCTTCCCCTTTCTCAACCCCCCCATTCAATTCATTTGGACAAGGGGAGTGAAGTCCAATGCCAACCAGCTATTCTTTGACTGGTTTGAGCCATGTTTCATCCCCCACCCACCATGGCCGAAATTTGACTAAGGGCCATTAATGGCCATGACAACCTACACCCACCTAACACCCTAACTCTCCTTCGTAAAAGCTTTACTGGACTCCAGGGATTCAGTTCCACACCTTACCTGAAGGAGCCAAGGAAGTTCACTGTGCAGTTGAAGAAATCCGACCAACACCACCACCACCATGAATACCAGGCGATCAGCAAGGCTACATTCACCCACAAAGTTCGTCCCCTTCTTCTTTTTCCATGGGTAGATCGTAGGACTAATTATGGCCAAGGTTCAGGCTCAATCGAGCTCGATCAGAGAATCGAATTTCCTGGTTTTTGGAGGAAAATGAGATTGTCAGGATCGCCGGAAAAGGGCCCTCCGGCGGCTGTGCCGCCGCCTGGCGACAGCCACCACCTCAACGGAGGTGGTGGTGGCGGTGGCCGGCCGGGGAGGTGGCCGGATGGCCGGCGGCATCGGCTGGAAGAAGCTCCAGGTGGGTTGAATCGAGATCATCAGCTGGAGGTTGAAGACAACTGGATGCCGTCCAATCTGCATCAAGATTCCCGCTGGGAATGATATTAAACTATAGGTTATGAATTTCTGTTATTAAAATCTGTCACACAATTTTTATTTAATGTTTTTATTTATTAAAAATACCTAGATGCTAATTCAGAGGAAATGGTCAACACATAAATTGTAGGCCTGTGGGTCTACTTTAATTTAAAATTAGTTTAAACTAATTTGGGTGCATGGTTTGAACAGGGCACCCATTTTGGTGGGGTCTATACCTAGGGCTAGGCAGAAATCAAAATGGATGCCCACCCTTCATCTCTGGTCCAAATGACTTGAAATTTGGAAAGAGAGTCATCCTAGTCTATATATAGGTCCTGCCCAAAAATAAAAATTTTTGGGGACTATTGTACTATAGTTTTGGAAATTATTTAATTTCTCTAGGGTAAATTAATTTAGGGACCAAATACCTCCAAACTCACCCAAATTTTGGTGAGTGGTGCTTGGGGTCATTATTAATCTTTGGGTAAAATTTCATCTCATTTGGAGGTGGTTTGAACTAAAATCACGCAAACCCTAGTCTTGCCCTAAAAGGGTACTTTGGTCAAAAAGTGCACTTTGGGTTTTGAGTGGCCAAATCACCTCATCAGAGGTTGAAATTGGGGCCACTGGCTTGGCATGCTTTTAGCAGCTCCCCATGGAAGATGGGGTATATTGGAATAGATTTGCCCTAAGATCTAAGGCCTAACCCTAAGGAAGGGCTTTTGTGCCTTGTGAAGGGCATGAGGCCAAAAGACCTTGAATGAACTTGAAATTTAGTTGAGAGGGTATTAGGGTAACTAAAGCCCTCTGGTAAAAATATTAGGCGATTTGGAAAAGGGTAGGCCCCTCAAAATCCTAACCCTAGTTTAGGGAAAAAAATTTATGATGCTAGAATAGGTTAGTAAACCTCATTGAACCATTAGACAATTTGGGTAGTGTGGTCATAGAGGTAGTATGAACCTCTGGTAATTTAATTGGGAATTTTGGATCAATAATCTTAGCACTTTCTTTGTAACTCATGAGATTGCTCTAATTAATCATTTGATCATTATGATCCCACTGCCCATTGGATGGTCACGAAAATTTGGCAGAGGGAGTTTTAGACCTTATTGCTCATGTATGAATTTTGTTAGAATTTTTGAATACATATTTGCAGTACCTACTTCACAAGCTCATTAACTTGGAAAATTGCTCAATAATTTTCTTAGAGCTCATTACTTGCTATTAAATGATGAAACTTTACCTACAGTATTTATATGTCCTTACAATCATTTTTGAATTTTCTCTGAATTATTGGAGGTATACTTGCTGTACTTATCTCTTAAAGTAATTTATTATGAATATATTTAAAATTAGAATTAGGGGCTTACACCTTTCTGCAAAATTGGGAGACTTTGGATTTTAGGTTTAAAATTCATATTGTATTTATCATAAATTTTGTGGAATATTTTCTTGTCTGAAATTGGTACTTCATGTTCAAACTTGGGATTTTTGGATGACTAGAATAATTAACTAAAATATCAGATAAATAGGAAAAATTATGAAAGTCTGGAGTTAGTCTAAAACAGTCATGAAAGCCCTCTAATAATTATTATATGGGTACTGGATGAATATTTTGAGTTCCTCTCATTTCACACATCATATAGCTCAAGTGGTCTGCATTTAGTAAAACTGCAGAAATTGCGTTGGAATATGAATTTGGGCACATGAGTTGGGGTTAGAGATTTTGTTGGTTTGGATAAACATAGAAGTGAGTTCATCATTGGAAGTCAGGATGAGTAGAGTGTTGGTTTAGCTAGTGTTAGGTGGCACTCGGGATCAACGAAAGATCACCTTTCCCGTGGGGAGGAAATGTCAAATACTCTAGGGTTAGATCCAGTAAAGCAAGTAAGGGTTTGGGAAACTTGATAGCAACCAATGATAGTAAGTGTCTTGTGAAAGGGAGCTTTGGGCATAATCCCATCGTAGTTTCTAGTGCCTTCGAAAGCCCTTCACGGGGCATACCTTGGGCAGTCCTGGGCTAAACCTAAACTGTAGGCAAAATTAGAATGCAAGAGTAACTAGTAAATCTAGGGTATCACCTTCACACTCCTCGATGTCTCGAGGAGATAGTTTGGGTCACTCGGGCAGTAGGCCCAGTGGTTTTGGTGATGTGCAGGTTAGCCCGGCATGCTTTGGCTCGGTTGTTGTTTATGACGGACGGGATGGTCCTAGGAGCTTTAGCTCGGTAGCTGATACATAAGGTTGCATGTGCATAAGGTATAAGGTGGTGGGTCTTCAGTATTAGAGGGTCGATGCACCGACGCCAACACGTTGACTCGGTGAGTGTGGTTTAGCACTTGGCCAAATAAAGTCCGATGCGCCAGCCGGCAAGAGTACGCAGGAGCTCCGCTTTGTGCACCAACATTGAGGCATACGATAGGTCAGACTGGTAGTGCAATTACCGGTTTAGAGGTTGGCGAGGCCCAACCCGCCGCTTCCGTTTGCTACTACGGAGGTATCCTGGGAGGTTCGACTCCAGAAAGGGGGAACTAAAGGTTTGTGTACACAGAGTCGAGTGGGTGAGTTGCACTTGCATGTTCACATCATGGCATAATTGTATTTCATAGCATAATCATTGCATATAACCCGACACTTATTATATAAGTGGTATGGGACGCTTTATATAATAGGCCCTGCAAAACGACCCCTTAGTTTATAAGTTCGTGCGAGCGTGCTTATAAGTTAAGGTTTTTATTCAGTATTATATATATATGCTAGCTAGAAAACCGACACCCTATCGTATAAATTGGTATGAGACTTTTTATACGATAGGAGCCCTACAAAAGATCCCTTGGCTTATGTGTCTTCATATAAGTTAAGGTTACTTTTCCTTTTCAGTTTTTTCATACCTTATTTACTGTCATATATACTATAGAACTGCTAGATTAGTTTCGCCGCCATCTGTTTTTTTGTTATTCTCCACTTTCATGTCCTCTCCTTTCCTTCTCCCCACTCGATGCCTAGGAGCCATGGGGGAAGGGGCGGGGGATGATAAGGCTTAGTCTTTTAGACTAACGGTTTTCGAACCACATCATTTTAGGGGACCATGGAGCCCAGCATGGAGGAGTAGCCCCGGAGGTCGGCATGCTTGGAGATCGGGCAGTCTAGTACCGGAGTTCAGACGGCAGGGAGTGTGAGTCCTGATTGCTAGTAGTTATTTTAGTTTTGCTTCCGTGATGAGAGATATGTAGTGAGGACTTGATGTATTGGGCATAAGCCCATATTTTTAGTACTTTTATTACATCTGTGGACACTCCCTTTGTGGAGTTTATTTACTATTTATGTGACTTCTGTGGACTTGCCTTTATTATTTTCCTACAGCTGCGATCGATTTGGCCGGCAGGATCGGCGTTTTGTAGTGATGACCTTCCCGGGCGTGAAGGTGTCACCGCAAAGCGGCGGTTCTGGTTTTAAGACCCCAGTGTTATTAAAGAAAAAAAGGGGGGCTCTTACAGCAAGTGGCAGAGATGTCTGCTTCCTCCGCCACCAATTGGGCTTATAATAATAATAATAATTTTAATAATAATTTTCATGAGCAAGTATATTATATGGGGAACTCTTATCGTCCTCCGTATAGCCCGAATAATAATATTCTGTTCAATAATAGTTATAATCCGGGTTTGCGGAATCACCCAAACTTTTCATGAAGCAACCCCAATAATGCTCAACGTCCACTATAAATGAATCCACCCGGATTCACTTCACCACCATCACACAAGCCTTCTTCACTTGAAGAAGTCTTCACTAAATATGTAGCCTCCAACGAGTCTAATATCCGGAATCTAACTAGATCTATTAAAAATCTAGAAAACCAAATTGGACAACTAGCCAAATTGTTCTTCGAGTGCCAACAAGGAACTTTGTTGGGAAATACTGAGCCCAATCCAAGAGAGAGTGCCAACGCAATAACCATCGGCGGTGGAAAGGAGGTAACTTCTACAAATTTGGTTGGACCCGAGGTAAATATTTCATCTTCACCACCACAATTTACTTCTCCACAAGTTAGTTCTTCTACTTTACCATCTTATACTCTAGCTCCGCGTAATAATTTAAAACCTTTAGTGTCTTATCCTTTAAAATTTAAAAATGAGCGCAATGAGGTGCAATAAAAAAAATTTATTGAAATTTTAAAACAAATTCAAATAAATGTCTCATTCTGCGAAACAATCTCTAATATGCCTAAATACGTGAAATACCTCAAAGAATTACTCTCTAATAAAAAGAAACTTGAGGATATTTCACGTGTTTCTTTAAACGCAGAATGCTCGGCAGTTGTATTAAATAAATTGCCTGAAAAACTTAACGATCCGGGACGGTTTTCCATCACATGCTTGTTCGGCAATTTGTTAATAAAACACGCCTTGACCGATTTAGGAGCTAGTATAAGTTTGATGTTGTTCTCTTTACTTAAAAAACTTGGTTTGGACACCCCAAAACCAACTAAAATGAGCATCCAATTAGCGGATCGATCAATAAATACCCAATAGGGGTAGTTGAGGATGTACTGGTTAAGGTTGACAAGTTTATTTTCCCAGTAGACTTTGTCATCCTCGACATAGAAGAAGATGCTGAAATACCCCTTTTACTTGGTCCTCCCTTCATTGCCACCTCCAGGGCTATAATAGACGTAAGTAACAGAAAGCTTCTCCTACGAGTGGGGGACGAAGAAGTTACTTTTAGCATTAATTTTTCAATGAAAAATTCTTTTTCTAATGATGATTCTTGTTATACATTAGAAATAAATTTTGATGAAGATTTATCATCATTTTCTGAAATAACGTCGAAACATTTTGAAGATTCGGAGTTGGAAAATTTATTTTGTCTAAAAGAAGTAACTCGGTCGTTACCGTTTGAGCAAATAAATTTAAATTTTAAAATAAAAAGCTCTTACGAAGAACCACCCGACCTTGAGCTAAAACAACTCCTAGAGCATTTAAAATATATATTTTAAAAAAAGATTCAAAACTGCTCGTAATCATTTCTTCCGCGCTTAATGATTCAGAAATTTCTGAATTAATTAAAATTTTAAATAATCACCGCCATGCAATTACATGGCAAATTTCGGATATCAAGGGAATTAGCCCCTCATTTTCCACACATAAAATAAATTTAGAAAATAATTCTCGCAGCACTATACAGCCTCAACGACGCCTTAATCCCAATATGAAGGACATTGTTAAGGCTGAAATTATAAAATTATTAGACGCAGAGATTATTTACCAAATTTCTGACAGCACTTGGGTAAGCCGGGTGCAAGTCGTGCCTAAGAAGGGCGGGATAACAGTAGTTTCCAATGAAAAGAATGAGTTAATCCCAACACGTACCGTTATGGGTTGGCGAGTTTGCATCGATTATTGGAAATTAAATGATGCAACTCATAAGGATCACTTCCTCCTTCCCTTCATTGACCAAATCTTAGAATGTCTATCTGGTCACTCACACTATTATTTTCTTGATGGTCTTTCGGGATACTTTCAAATCCCAATTGCACCCGAAGACCAAGATAAAACCACGTTCACTTGCCCGTTCGACACCTTTGCCTATCGGAGGATGTCATTTGGTCTTTGTAATGCGCCGGCTATATTCCAAAGATGTATGTTGACAATTTTTAACGAATTAGTAGAGGACGCCATAGAAGTTTTTATGGACGGTTTTTCAGTCTTTGGCGATTCTTTTGAAAATTGTTTAATTAATCTTGATCGTGTTCTTCAACGCTGCGAAGACACGAATTTGACACTCAATTGAGAAAAATGTCACTTTATGGTCTGAGAAGGCTTAGTCCTCGAACATAAAGTTTCTAGCAAAGGGATCGAGGTCGATAGGGCCGAAATCGAGGTCATAGAAAAACTTTCCCCGCCTACCAACATAAAATCTATTAGAGGTTTTCTAGGACATGCGAGTTTCTATAGGCATTTTATTAAAGATTTTTCAAAAATTACAAAACCGTTAACGCATCTTTTAGAAAAATAAACCGCATTTATTTTCAATAAAGAATGTTTTAAAGCATTCAATAAAATTAAAAATGAATTTATCAACTCACCTATTTTAATTGCGCCAAATTGGTCTTTTCCGTTTGAAATTATGTGCGACGCGGGTGATTTTGTTGTAGGGGTTTTTTTGGCCAACGAGTGGATAAATATTTTCACCCGATTTATTACGCAAGCAAAACGCTCACTTTCGCCCAAGATAATTATACAACAACGGAAAAAAGAGCTTTTGACAATAATTTTTACGTTTGATAAATTTCGATCTTATATAACGCTATCAAAAATTATTATTTTTACTGACCACTCCGCTCTCAGGTATCTAATGGAAAATGGGACACCAAGCCCCGATTACTATGATGGATTCTCCTTCTACAAGAGTTCGATTTGGAGATCCGAGATAAGAAGGGAGCAGAAAATTTGGCGGTCGACCACCTCTCAAGATTGGAGAATCCGACTGTAGGAGCACTAGTGGAGTCCGAAATAGATGACAAATTCCCTGAAGAGCGCCTCCTCGTCATGAATAAGGTAATGACTTGTTCCACACCTTGGTACGCGGATCTTGCCAACTATTTAGTGGCACGGGTTCTTCCAAAAGATTTTTCAAGTCAACAAAATAAGAAATTCTTTTCGGACTTGAAAATTTACTTTTGAGAAGACCCCTTTTTATTTCGTATCTGCGCGGATCAAATGGTAAGAAGGTGTGTTTCAGGCGATGAAGGCGTCCAAATATTACGTCACTACCACGAAGGACCAACCGGTGGTCATTATCAAGCAAACTGGACCGCAATAAAGGTGCTTGAAGCTGGCTTTTACGCGCCCACCTTATTCAAAGATGCTCACACTTTTGTGAGTAAATGCGATAGTTTCCAACAGTCAGGTAACATTTCTAACCGGGAAGAAATGCCCCAAAATATATTTTTAGAATGTGAAAATTTTGATTTATGGGGTTTAGATTTCGTAGGTCAACTACCACCCGCTCATAATAAAAAGTACATCCTTGTTGCGGTCGACTACGTGTCAAGGTGGGCAGAGACGCAAGCTTTCCCCACTAACGACGCGAGAGTCATCGTAAAATTTTTGAAAAAAATTATTTTCATGATTTAACACACCACGAGCACTAATTAGTGATAGGGGCACCCACTTCTTTAACGGCCAACTTGCTAAAATTTTAGCCAAGTATGGCGTTACCCACAAACTCTCTACCGCCTATCACCCACAAGCAAATGGCCAAGTGGAAGTGGTAAATCGTGAACTTAAGAGAATTTTAGAAAAAACAGTGCCCGTTAATAGGAAGGATTGGTCACTTAAATTAGATGATGCTTTATGGGCTTATCGAACGATGTACAAGACCGCAATCGGTTGTACACCGTACCACTTAGTCTACGGAAAAACTTGTCATTTACCAGTGGAATTAGAGCACCGCGCATATTGGGCGCTCAAATTTTTAAATTTAGATCTAAACTTATCCTCCGAATAAAAAAAATTTCAATTAAATGAATTAGATGAATGATGTGCAAATGCCTATGAAAATAATAAATTCTATAAGGATAAAACTAAGTTTTATCACGATAAAATTATTAAAAATCCAAAATCTTTTTCACCGGGAGATCTAGTCCTTATTTTTAATTCTAGACTTAGGCTTTTCCGGGAAAACTGAAGTCCCGATGGTCCGGCCCCTTTGTTGTGAAAGAGATTTGGCCATATGAGACCGTGCTAATTGAACACCCGGGAAACGACTCTTTCAAAGTTAATGAGCACTGATTAAAACTATATCACCCCGGCGACCCCTTAACCAGAAAAATTGAATCACTAAATCTTCCAAATATTTAAAATCGCCACTTAGTCAAGCTACGCGACGGTAAAGAAAGCGCTTGTGGGAGGCACCCCATAGTCATTCTTTTTCATTTCTATTATTTTTTTCTCCTTCTTGTTTTCTTTCCTAACAACTTTTGCAGGTGTTGGGTCGATGTTATAAAGCGGCTGCCCCGACAAATAATAAGGGAAGTTTCCTTATAACTTTTAATTTTGATTTATTATGCTTTTTTTAAAATAGATTTGTAATATCCATATTTAGTTTTAAACATTGAGGACAATGTTTATCTTTAAGTATGGAGGAGTAACATAAGTTAGTTCTAATTTTTAACTTAGGATTTTTTAAAAACAAAATCTAGTCTTATTTCTTGCACTTTTTAAATAAAATTTAGTACTTAAAAGAAACTACACAAAAATATAGAAAATCGAAATGTAATTTTCTAGAAAGGGGGGTTTGGGCTTGTCATTCCATCATATCTCTGTTGAAGTATTAGACCGGGCGGCTTAGCGGTCTGATCCAGCGGTTTGTTGACCGAGCGGCTTAGCGGTCTGATCCAGCGGTTTGTTGACCGGGCGGTCTATCGGTCTACCTCTGCGGCCTGTTCTATCCTGCTGGAGTTGCCGAGCGGTTAACATCACTCTGTCTAACCGCGCGGCCTGTGCGGTCTCCATTATTCTAGCCGCTCAGTACTGTAAATGTTTAGTCCCACATTGTTTGTATACTCTTTTTCTTATCTCCTCCATTCTATATAAGGGAGGTCATACCTTTGTAAATGATATCTTTTTTGGATAATAAAATTTCAATTATTCAAAAGTTTATTCGCTTGTTCTCTACTTTTCGCTTCTTTTCGCTACTTTCTAACATGGTATCAGAGCACACGGTCATTTCCTCCTGATTCTGTGCGCTCTCTATTGTCCGCGGCTTGTGTTCCGCGTTCTGCGACTTAATTCGCGGCTTGCCTTCTCTTCTGTCCGCGCGGCTTATTTCAATCCGCGCGGCTTGTTTCTGACCGCTGCCCTGTTTGCGCGGCTTGCTTCTTCTTGGTTCTCTTCTCCTACTGCTCTTTGTCGCAGCGACCTGTTTCCTTGTCGCCGCTCTCCTTGTTCTTTCCTGCCGCTCCGACTTCCTAGTCGTTGCGGTCTGTCTCTGTCTGCATGTCTTGTCTCTCTACTCGCGGTTTGCTGCTGTGATCTGCCTGACCGTGCGGGTTGTTCCTTTCTCCCCCGCATCTTGGTCGTGGTCACCTGCTCTTCTCCTCTCTTCTGTTCGCTCGGCCTTTTCAGTCCGCGCGACATCTTCCCCGCTGTGCCTTTGACCGCTTTCTAGCAGCTGCTGTGATCTTCCTGACCGTGCGGGTTGTACCTTTCTTACCCGCATCTTGGTCGCGGTCACCTGCTCTTCTCCTTTCTTCTGTTCGCTCGGCCTTTTCAGTCCGCGCGACCTCTTCCCCGCTGTGCCTTTGCCTCTTTCTAGCCGCTACTGTTCGCACGGCTTCTTCTGCTTTCTAACCGCTACTGTTCGCGCGGCTTCTTCTACTTGCCGGGTTCTATGACTACCTCCGGTCTCACCACTACTCCTGCAGCTCCTTCTCCTCCTCCTCCTTCGGGCAACCTTGGCACCCTTTCCAAGCTTGTTGGCTCTAACTATCTCGATTGGAGCGTTTCTTTCACCTTTCTCCTTCGTTCTCAACGCAAGCGTCATCACCTCACCGATGACCCTCCTCCTCGCACCTCTCCTGAGTTTGATGACTGGGATGCGAGTGATGCTCTTGTTCGCACCTGGCTGGCCAACAGCCTTTCTGATGAGTGCCTTCCCGTCATTCACCATGATGAGACGGTCAAGGCCGCCTGGCTTCACCTCGCTGCTCTCTATTCCAAGGGGGGCCAGACGTCCCGCATTTATACTCTCTATGCGGACCTCTTCGCCCGCCCTTCCATGTCACCGGCTGCGGCTTATCAGCAGGTTCAGGCTCTTGGTGCTGAAATCCTCCAGAATCGCCCCTTCTCCGCGGACTTGGCCGACCAGCACAAACACTTCCAGGAACTCCTGGTTGTTTGTTATCTTCTTCGTCTTCCCGACTCTTATGATATGATCCGCCAGCAGATCTTGGGTGAGGCGGAATCTCCTACTTTGGATGCCACTGCGGCTCGCATTGCCGCTGTTACTTCGCTCCTCCAGCGGCCTCTGTTGGCCTCCCCCCTTCCCAGGACTCCTTTGCTCACCAAGCTCAGAAGGGGGGCCCTAGTGGCCGTGGCTCATCTGGCGGACGGGGTTCCTCCCGGTTCCTGTGCTCTCACTGTGGTCGTACTGGCCATACGGTTGACCGCTGCTGGCAGAAACATCCTCGTATTCGCCCTTCCGGTGATGCTCCTTCTTCGGCCTCCGCCTCTTCTAGGCCGTCTGCTTCTGTGGCCACGACGTCAGGTAGTGCCCACGTCGTTACCCAAGGTAAATGGCTGATTGACTCCGGTGCCACCAATCATATGACGGGCAACCCTCATTGCTTCTCCCGTCTTGAGACCCATGACCGCTTACCCCCAGTTCGTGTGGCGGATGGTTCCCCGTCCCCGGTTCATGGGACGGGCATGGTTCAACTCACTCCATCGCTTTGCTTGGAGGATACCCTCTATGTCCCGAAGTTCCCGTGCAATTTGTTATCAGTTACTACTTTATGCCGACAACTTCAGTGCTCCGTCTTATTCACTCCCACTACTTGTTCTTTTCAGGACCCGAGGACCCAGCGGACGATTGCTACTGGGACTGAGAGCGGCGGCCTCTACTTCCTCGACGATGTTTCCGCTCTCTCTGCCTACTCCTCCTCCACCGATCTCCTTCAGTGGCATCTTCGTCTTGGACATCCTCCTCCTCGGCTTATTCGTCAGCTTCTGCCCCACTTACCTGCTACCAGTTCTCCGCTCAACTATGATGCGTGTCAGCTTGGCAAACATCATCGCTCCTCCTTCCCACCGAAGCAAGGCCGTGGCTCCTCTCGCATTTTTGATCTTATTCACTCTGATGTATGGGGTCCTGCTCCTACCCTCACAGTTGGTCGGGGCAGTTCCTATTTTGTCACTTTTATCGATGATTTTACTCGATGTACCTGGGTGTATCTATTAAAAGATCGCTCTGAACTATTTTCTGTTTGGAAATCATTTTACTTTATGATTCAGACTCAATTTGTTGTTTCTATTAAAGTCTTACGTTCTGATAATGCCAAGGAGTATCTGACTCATGAGTTCTCCGCGTTCTTTCACAAACATGGCCTCCTTCATCAAACGACTTGTGTTTACACCTCCCAGCAGAATGGGGTGGCGGAGCGTAAAAACCGTCACATGCTTGATGTTGCGCGTACTCTCATGACGCAGATGTACGTCCCTCGCTCCTACTGGGGCTACGCTGTGCTCCTCGCCTGCTATCTCATCAATCGCCTTCCCTCCGCGGTTCTCCACGGCCAGACTCCCTTCTCCCTTCTCTACCCCCACCAGGAACCTTTTCCTCTTCCTCTCCGTGTCTTTGGCTGTACGGCCTTTGTTCACACTCCCTCATCTACCCGCGACAAGCTTTCCCCCCGTTCCACCAAGTGTGTCTTTTTGGGGTACTATACCACTCAAAAAGGCTATTGCTGCTTTGACCCCCTTCTCCGCAAGCAGTTTGTCTCTGCAGATGTGACTTTTTTCGAAAATGCTTCATATTTCTCTCCTTCCTCTTCTCTTCCTTCTCTTCCTTCTGATATCTCCGTTCCTTCTACACCTCTCCACGTTTTCCCACCTTCGTCTCCTCCTCCACCCACTCCTTCCCAGTCCGTCTCCCCACCCACCCCTCCACCCTCCTCTCCGCTGCCGTCTCTCTAGTCCCGGGCCAGCCTTCTCCGCCACGGACGCTCCGGTCGCTGATGCTCCCGTCGCCGACGCTCCCGTTGACCTGGATGTTCCCATTGCCCTTCGCAAAGGGGTGCGGGCGTGTACTCAACACCCGCTCACGGCTGTTGTTTCCTATGATCAGCTTTCTCCTTCTCGCAGGTGTTTTGCCTTGGCCATCTCTGCTACTTCTACTCCCCGTACCTACCAGGAGGCTCTCGCTCTCCCTCATTGGAAGTCTGCCATGGATGAGGAGATGACTACTCTTATTGAACGGGGTACCTGGACCCTGGTTCCTCCTCCCGTGGGCACTGATGTGGTTGGCTGTCGCTGGGTCTTCGTTGTGAAGTTTCGCCCCGACGGCACTGTGGATCGCTACAAAGCCCGGCTGGTGGCCAAGGGCTTTACTCAGACTTATGGCGTTGATTACTTTGATACCTTCTCTCCGGTTGCTCGCCTCAGCACCATCCGGGTTCTCTTTTCTGTGGCTGTTAACCGGGCTTGGGCTATTTCCCAGCTTGATGTGAAGAATGCCTTTCTCTATGGCGATCTTCAGGAGGACGTCTATATGGAGCAACCTCCTGGGTATGTTGCTCAGGGGGAGACACGTGTCTGTCATTTGAAGAAGGCCATTTATGGCCTAAAGCAGAGCCCTCGAGCATGGTTCGAAAAATTCAGTGGTATTGTGGCTACCATCGGCTTTCAAAGGAGTTCGACCGATCACTCCTTATTCATTCGCAAAACGGCCTCGGGACTGGTGGTTTTGGCCATATATGTGGATGATATTCTCCTTACTGGCGATGACCGAGATGGGGTGGACTTGACGAAGAAGCACCTCCGTCAGCACTTGGTCACGAAGGATATGGGCTCCCCAAAATACTTTTTGGGGATAGAAATCTCTCGGAAACTTGACTCCTTGGTTCTCTCTCAACGGAAGTATGCCCTTGATCTTCTACGAGAAGCAGGATTGATAGGTGCCAAACCAGCTCGTTTTCCCATGGCTGTTGGAGAAGATAAAACGTGGACAGATGATTCGCCTCTTCTATCTGATATCACACGGTACAGACGTTTGGTAGGCAAACTCATCTATCTCACGGTGACTAGACCCGACATCGCCTATGCTGTAGGCAAGGTCAGTCAGTTTATGCAAGCTCCCAGGGAGTGCCATCTTCAGTCCGCCCTGAAGATTTTAGAGTATATCAAAGCAGCACCGGGCAGAGGGTTACTCTTTCAGAAGAATGGCCATCTGAGGGTTGAGGCCTACTCAGATTCAAGTTACGCGGATGACAAAGGCGATCGTAAATCCACGTCAGGTTTTTGTACCTTTGTTGGAGGTAATCTCGTGAGTTGGAAGAGCAAGAAACAGTCTGTTGTTTCCAGATCCAGTGCCGAAGCAGAATACCGGAGTATGGCATCAACCACGTGTGAGTTAAAGTGGTTGCGGGCTCTCATGCTTGACCTGGGCGAGGTATATGACTGTCCTCTCCCTATGTTCTGTGACAACAAGGCCGCTATACACATATCCAGAAATCCGGTCTTCCATGAGAGAACAAAGCATATAGAGGTTGACTGTCACTTCATTCGGGAAGAGATTTTGAAGAAACAGATTTGTACTCCTTTTGTCACCTCTGACAAGGAGTTGGCAGATATCTTCACCAAGCCGGTTTCTACTTCCTTCTTCCGCATTTGTGACAAGCTGGGCATGATTGATATCTATGCTCCAGCTTGAGGGGGGGGGGGGGTGTTGAAGTATTAGACCGGGCGGCTTAGCGGTCTGATCCAGCGGTTTGTTGACCGAGCGGCTTAGCGGTCTGATCCAGCGGTTTGTTGACCGGGCGGTCTATCGGTCTACCTCTGCGGCCTGTTCTATCCTGCTGGAGTTGCCGAGCGGTTAACATCACTCTGTCTAACCGCGCGGCCTGTGCGGTCTCCATTATTCTAGCCGCTCAGTACTGTAAATGTTTAGTCTCACATTGTTTGTATACTCTCTTTCTTATCTCCTCCATTCTATATAAGGGAGGTCATACCTTTGTAAATGATATCTTTTTTGGATAATAAAATTTCAATTATTCAAAAGTTTATTCGCTTGTTCTCTACTTTTCGCTTCTTTTCGCTACTTTCTAACATTCTCCTAGTATCGGTGCGAACCCCTCACAGGGTAGACCTCGGGAAGTCTAGGAATTAACAAGAAAAATTAGGAATAAATTTTTTCGCTTAGTCTATCAACACTTTCCTAGTTTAGTCAATTGTAAGTTCTATAGTAGACTTTATTTTTCATGAGGACTAAGATTTTTTTGTGCTAGAATAATTTTCTGAAACTTTTGAGTAAAGTTGTTGACTCATGTAGTGTTTCTAGTCAAATGCATGTGTTAGAGTAATATTGGTTTAGAATTAATTTCTTGGCATAAATCTAAACTTATGATTTGTTAATTTGTGTAGAAAGAATTTATTTTAGTTCTAATTTGAATCCGGTTTTATCCAAAAGTAGTTTAGGTGAGTGTGTAGAAGATCGTTAGAAAGCTATTACTCGACTCGAATGGAAGGGTGTCCTTTTTTGATGTCTAGAACTTGCCCTTAGCTATCTTTGAAATGTTTGCATTTTAGAATAATTAAACATTACGGAAATGATTTAGGCCTCTTTTTGGATAGTTTGAGTTTTTGTACCCAACCCCAAATTACTACCATTGTTCACACAAATTTGAGTCTTGTACCTTTATTTGACCCACCTCCACCATTTCGACACCGAAACTAAAAAAGCCCAACCAAATTGTACACTTAAATTTTGGCTAAAATTTTGAAAAAGTGGGTGCTTATTAAAAGAGCAAAATTTTAATAGTGATATGCGGCCTAGGTATGCATACACATACTTGGAATGATCCCAACTATGAAGAGAAAGAGGGTGCTTATTTTAAAAGCTAAAATTTCATAGTGACATGTGGCCTAGGTATGCATACGCATACTTGGAATGATCCCAACTATGAAAAGAAAATTCTCATAATGATATGTGGCCTAAGTATGTGTACTCATGTTTGGAATGATCCCAATTATGAAAAAATAAGAGACAAAAAAGCTCAAAACTCATTGTTTAAGTGAAATATTCATTCATTGTTCACCTTTTCCTCAAACCAAAGCCTTAAGTACATCCTATCTAAGTCCTAAAGATCCATATAGTCAATTTAGGAAGAAGTGTAGTGGAGAAGGTACAACGGGCAAGCCTATAGATTTCTTTGGAGGTCTCCCCGAGCGTCAACATCTAGTAATATAAATCTCAGCGATCACGCTATTTTCTCACTTTACATAAATTTAAGAGATTGACCGTCGACTTTTTTTTTAAAATTAATTATAAATAATTGAAACGCATTTTATTTATTTCATAAATTAGTATTTATACCAATAACGTCTTTCTACTAAAATATATACGCATGTTGTCATAAGACTTCGCATTTTACTCTAACTTTCAAGATTATATCTAGCATTAGAGTTTCTTATCCTCATGAGATTGGTTTGTTCAGTACGAGCAAAACTCAAGTATGGAGGTGTTTGATGACTAGTAATTTTGTTATCATCTAGAACTATTATCTTAATTAGATATTCTAAATATTTGCATATGTTCATGATTTTTATAAAACATTTTGTAGAAAAAAATAATATTTTGAGGTCTAACACATATACTTTCTATTTTGTAGGAAAATGGTAGGCCTGGGGGGATTTTATCCCACTGTCACATCCAAGGTCCGTATGCGAGTCCAATTAGTGGATATAGCCAGATATATTCAACGCCACTACCTTTGAATGCATGAGGTTCTCGACCACATTCTTCGACGCCCCCATGAATACAACTCGAGCTCCTCCGGCCACCCATGCAAGCCACATTCTTTATATATATATACACACTATATTAAAAAGAATTATCATGAAAGACTATTTGACTAGCTAATTAAGACATCTAAACAATCTCAGCCGTTCATTTTAATCCCATCTGACCACCTAGAGGGGGGGGGGTGAATAGGTGTAATTCCATTTTCTTTTTAAGGCAGAATATCTATTCAGTTAATTACTCATAAACAGTTAATTCTACAGCTAACACATCACAAAATTCACAGAATCACACAATCACAGATTACACACAGTTTTTATAGTGGTTCCCCAAGGTCTGGGTACATCCACTTTCCCCCTTCGCCTATCTAGCAGTGTGCTAGATTCGGCCTAACTTCTTCTCTTCACCTCATATCCGTAGATCTTACAGCTCAGAACCCAACAAGGCTCCTACAACTCAGAGTGAGTCCACACTCCTACAGCTTAGGTAATCTGCCCTACCTCAGCCTTCAACAAGGCCTACAACTCAGAGATAACAATCTCCTACAGCTCAGGATCACAGCCCTACCTCAGCCTTCTACAAGGCCTACCACTCAGTGATCTAAATCTCCTACAACTCAGCCTTTATAAACACAGGATTACAACTCAGATCTTATAAAGATCCACCACCCTGGTAGAGAGAGAAAGGATGGATGGCTTCTTGATCAGTTCTTGGAAGAATCTGATGGCAGAGAACAACCACTCTTAGCTTTCTTCAAAGCTTCTTGAATCTGAACTCAGTAGGGTTGAACTCCTTTGAAGTTGATCTTCAATCAGCTTCTTTCTTAAAATTCAGATCTCAATCTGAATCCTTCTTGGCAGACTGGTTCAGGATCTGCACTTGAGGGACTTGTTGATTTAAGTCCCTTTCTTCACTTCTATAGATGGAGATCTCTCTCTCCAACTTCTTCTTAGATCTTCTGACGAAAATCTTCTTCTGTTTTTTATGTAACTGTATGTGTATATTCTTTTCTGTATATCAGTCACTCTTCATTCATCACTTCTTCATTCGTTTTCTTTTGATGAAGAATGCCTTTATATAGACTTCCTCCATGGTAACTGGTTGATCCAGTTTCTAACAAACTTCTGACAGCTCAGACAGTTGCTATAGACCGGTTGGTAATGACAGTTGTCAAGTCATCCAGTCACTTCTTGAAACTCTATCTCTGTCAGCAAAGCGTCGAGACTGAACTTCATCAAGTGTCGACACAAGTAGACTAAGTGTCGATACAAGCCTTGATGGTGTCGACACAGCTCCTTTGGTGTTGACACTACTTCTCGACACAGCTTCTGTAGAATGTGTCGACACTAATTCTGTGTGTCGACACAATCACTTCTTCTCTTTAACTTTGTTGAAACTCTGATGTGTGTCGACACAAGTCCTGTGTGTCGATATAGTTGATGTCGACAAAGTCTTCTGTATGTCGACACTGCCTCTGTGTGTCAACACAGTTGATGTCGACTAAGCTTCTCTGTGTGTCGACACTGCCTTTGTGTGTCGACATAGTTGATATCGACAAAGCTTCCTCTGTGAGTCGACACTGCCTCTGTGTGTCGACACAGTTACTTCTGGTGTCAACACTGCCTTTCCAAGTGTCGACACAATTAACTCAAAGTGTCGACACAGATTTTCTCCAGTGTTGACACAAGCCTTCATAAGTGTCGACACAGCTTCTTCTGGCGTCGACACATGGACTTAGAAACTTTTTCCCGCATTCTTGCATTTACTTAACCTGTACATATAAACTCATAACAACATCAAATAGACCTTGATGCATATCATTGAGTAAGGTGAGGCTTCTTCAAATCTAGTACACATTTTTCAATGTACCCAACAATCTCCCCCTATTTGGAGAAGTCATAACCCTTAGTCAATGATATACACCATTCATAACAAACACATATTATGATGTATGAAAACATTATATGACAGGGTAACTAATGAAAAAAACATGTATATAAAGACATCACAGAATAATAATGCTAACATAATGAGCATTAATCATTGTTTTGTTTCAACTTTCAAAAGTTTCTTTAACACAAATTTACATAGATTTCTTTAACACTAAAGATTACAAACTTGTAAAATCTAGTAAATCTATCCTAAGGCAGCTCAGGCTCCTTGATGACTATTCCTTTGCCTGATTGGATCTTGGCTTGTACTGGAGCATCAGTATCTTCAGCAGGCTTCTTGCCCTTCAGATCCTTCTTCTTTTGTTCTTCAGCTCTAATTCTTTGCCTTTCAAAATAGTGGAAAGGCTTTGGAAAATATTTGTTAGGCTCCTGAGTATTAGGAGGTAGCTTCCCAGCCTTTGCCTTTCTTCTGTATTGTAGAATGGCTTCCTATCTAGCTTCATGCTTTTGCCATTCTTGTTCTGTGTACCATTTTCCCCTATCATGGGTCTTGTCTTTTACAGCTTTCCAAGTAGTCAATACGATACTCCTGGAAGTTTGACTCCACTGCTCAAAATCAGGCTTTAACTCAGTCTGTTCTCTGAATCTCTTCTTTGACAGTTGAGCCTCTTGCTCCTTATTCAAAGCTGCCTCTGACATTTCAACTTTCTCAATGATAACATTTTTATTACCCTCTAGAGGGCTGTACATTGACTGTACTTCTTGATGAATCATTTCAAAATCTTCTGGAGGGTAAATGACCTGAGCAACTTCAAGTTGATCTCCTCCAAAATAAGCAGGGTGTATACCTGACTCAGCTACATTATCATCATCACAAAGGGGTGGATATCCAAGTGTGGCTCTGATGTTATTAGATATCCATTTAGCATGGTCTGAGCCAGCTTTGACTAATAGTCTCTCTCCCTTTATGACTTTTCTTTCAATATGATCCCTGAGGTCATCTTTCTGAAATCTGACTTGGTCATCTAGATAATTTACACCATCCTTATAAAAGGACTTTAACTTCAGTAGCTGGGCAGAAATGGTCTTTTGAGATTTCTCAATAGCTGTTTGTACAACAGCTAGGCCTTCCTGTAATTGCTTGTCAAAATCTGTCTTAGCTTTATCCCTTGCCTCAGTTTGGGCAGTAGCAATACTCTTTAACTCTGTAACAATCACATTATGTGATTTTGTCAGATTATCATTCATTGTAAGTTGATTCTCTAGGACATAGCCTTACTTAATAGCTATATCAGCAACTTGAGTCTTGATTTTTTCTTGATGTGTTGCTAGGAAAACCACATCATTGCCACCTTTGTGGAAACAATCGGTCATTTCCTTCTTATGCTGATTTACTTAAAATCTTATAGATTTAATATCTGTAGCCAAGGAGAGTTGCAGATCTTTATGGGTCTCATCTATATATTTCTCCATGGCAATCCTTTGTTCATCTAACTTCACCTACAATGAGACTAATAAGGAGCTATAATCAGTTACTAAGGCAGGTGGTGGAGCAGTTTGTAATGCCCTCTTATAGCTCTGGCTTGTTCTTTTGAATACCATTAGCTTCCTCTTTTTGGCTTGAATTTCTGCTTCATCTTCTGAAGCTGAGGTACTGGCAATCTCAACTCTTTCTTTAGTACTAGGAGGCAATTCATGTGCAGCCCTAGGTAGCTCCCCCTGAGTCCCTTGCTCCTCCTTCTCAGTGCTTACTTGCTCCTCCTCAATGTTAACTTGCTCCCCCTCAAAGTCTACTTTCTCCCCCTCAAATTCAGTTTGCTCCCCCTCAGTTCTTGCTTGTACTAGATCTGAAAACAACTCCTCAAGGGTAAACTCTTGTTGAGTAGGGACTTGAGGCACCACCAACTCAGGAGCATTAACAGCTGCAGATGTATCCTCCATGATAACATCTTGTGCAGGACTGTTTAGTTGTGTGTTCTGGTCAGCATCATCCAAAGATACAGTTAGTGTTTCATCCTTATTAATGAAAATTGATTGATTAATTTCTTGAATTACCTCAAGTATAGTCTGTGTAGCCATTTCACTTTCCAAGTGAGTTGGATCTTCCTCAAGATGAGGCTCCCCCTGCACCTGAGCACTATCTGCAATATCTTGTGCAGGTGATTTTTCAGGAATCTCTTGCCTTTCTTCATCAGGAATATCCTTAGTTAGGACCTTATCCCATCTAGAGATGATCCTTATGTTCATTCTTGTCATATGGTTGATTTTTGAACCAGCAATTTGTTCCATTACTTCAGGAATTGTTCTAGCCAAGTACAGACTCATAATTCTTCCCAGATTTCGCTTCTTAATACTTTCCTTAATCTTTTCAAAGATTACTGCTAACCAATCTGTGTTTAGGCTGAAAATAATCCTGGTCATCAGGCTGAACATATAGGTTGAAATCCTATCATGCCCTCCTGGCTTGCAGAGAATGACTTTTCCCACTACTTCTGAAAGGAATTTGCCTTGCAGATTCATCCCTTTTCTGTTTATTGCTGATCCAATCTTCAAGGTGGGATCCAATCCACACCACTAAAGTGCTTCCCTAGTCTTTGATGAGGGAACTTCTTCGTCTTCTTGTGTTCTTGGGAGTGGAAGAGTTTTCCTTAAGCTCTTCAAGGTTAGTTTAACTTTAGCTCCTTGAACTATAGATTTAATCTTAAGTCCAGTTGAATCTATAGTTGCTGCGCCATAGAATTCTAGTATTTCTTTCTTCCAAATCTTTGTAGGTTCAGAAACCAGAAATTTCAACCCATTTTCTGCAACTAGGGTTACTACTGCTTTAATGTCGGGTTCCGCATTATCAAAGACGTTGCGTACCAGCTCATAGCCTTCATTGACATTATCTTCTAGCTTTGGTGCCATTGGGGTTGAGTGAAAGCTTGGATTGAGAAGAGAGAGGTTGTCGACACAAGGTTTTGGTCTTGAAATGGAGAGTGTGTCGACAGACTATATTGTTGACCTATTTATACCCTTCTAAACAATGAAGGTGAAAAGGCACGTCATAATTCTCTTAATGTGTCGACACTATTGAAAAGTATCGACACAGACTTCTAATGTCTCGACATCAATTCTATTTGTCTTAGTCGAGTTTGTCGATCTAAGGTCGACGAATTGAGGTCGACGAATCTGTGCTCGACGATATGTGTCAATTCTGCGCTCGACGAAATCTGCGTGTTTACTCTAAGTGTCGACACCACTTATGGATGTGTCGACACAACTTTTCTGAAGAGTCAACACCTATTCTCTAGATGTGTCGACACCACTTCTCTGGAGTGTCGACACCAATTTTCTAGATGTGTCGACACCACTTTCCTGGAATGTCGACACCAACTACTATGTGTCGACACAGACAACTTCTTGTGTCGACACAATTTTACTTAGCCAAATTTGCTAAACTAATTTATGTTCAACATTCCTTATTCAATTTTAAAATTGTTGAATTTAGTTTCATCTAAAGGATTTGTTAACATGTCAGCTAGTTGGAAATCAGTACTAACAAATTCTAAAGAGATATCTTCTTTCTCTACATGATCTCTAAGAAAATGGTATCTTATTTTTGTATGCTTTGTCATACTATGAGAAACATGATTATGAGCAATAGAAATAACACTAGTAGAATCACATAATAAGGGAGTTCTACTTACCTGAATACCATAATATTCTAACTGATGTTGTATCCACAACAATTGTGCACATCAACTTCCAGCAACAACATACTCAGACTCAGCTGTGGATATTGCCACACTGGTCTGCTTTTTATAGCTCCATGACACCAATCTTCCTCCTAGAAATTGACAGGTGCCTGATGTACTTTTCCTATCTAATTTGCAACCTGCAAAGTCTGCATCTGAATAGCCCATTAGTAGAAAATCTCTATCCCTAGGATACCAAAGGCCTAGATTAGGTGTGCCCTTAAGATATCTCAAAATCTTTTTGACATCAATAAGATGAGATTCTTTAGGGCAGGATTGGTACCTAGCACAGACACATGTAGCATACATGATATCTATTCTACTAGCAGTCAGATATAGGAGGGAGCCAACTATTCATCTATACAAAGCTTCATCTACAGGTTTCCCTGCATTATCTTTGCTAAGAGATACACTTGTCCCCATAGGAGTTCTCATGGTAGTGGATGACTCCATACCATACTTCTTAATTAACTCCTGGGTGAACTTAGACTGGGATATGGACAAGCCATCATCAGTCTGTCTTACTTGGAGACCCAAGAAGAACATAAGTTCTCCCATACTGCTCATTTCAAATTTCCCTTGCATAAGTTTTGCAAACTTTCTACAAAGGTTATTCTCAGTAGAACCAAATATTATGTCATCAACATATATTTGGACTAGGATGATCTTTCCTTTTGATTCCCTAAGGAATATAGTCTTATCTATTTTCCCGCTTGAGAATTTGTTCTCAATGAGGAAAGTAGACAGGGTTTCATACCAAGCCCTTGGGGCTTGTTTCAACCCATTCAAAGCTTTCCTAAGTCTATAGACATAAGTAGGATTGAGTGGATCAACAAAACCTGAGGGCTGCTCTACATAGACCTCATATTTTAAGTCTCTATTTAAGAAGGCAGACTTAACATTCATCTGGAACACTTTGAAGCCTTGATATGCTGCATAGGCTAGAAATAGCCTGATAGCTTCCAGTCTTGCCACAGGGGCAAAAGTCTGATCAAAGTCTATGCCCTCCTCCTGTCTGTATCCTTTGGCAACTAGTCTTGCCTTGTTTTTCACTATGATCCCACTCTCATCAAGCTTGTTTATATAAATCCACTTTGTCCCTATGACATTTTGACCCTTCGGTTTTAGAACCCAGACCTTGCACCTTCTGAATTAATTTAACACCTCTTGCATAGCATCAATCCAGTGAGGGTCTTGTATTACTTCTTTAAATCTCTTGGGTTCCACTTGAGTTAATAAGTTAGAGCAAAAAACTACGTTCAAGTTCCTGCTCCTTGTTTGTACTCCTTGTCTTGGATCACCAATGATCTGGTGTGCAGGATGATCCTTCAACAGTCTAACTACTGGAGGTAATCTATCAGTAGTTTGATATTCTCCAATCTCTTCATTATGCTGCACCTCATGGTCTTCTTCAGTATCTTGAGTGTCTTGTACTCCCCCTGGACAGCAACTACCATTTTCCACATCTTGCTTTGCAGTTGGATCTTCTCTGATAGTAAGCTGGTCCATCTTCTGCTGTATACCTATGGAGCTACAAGAACTACTTGACAACTCACTGTTAATAAGTCTAGTTTCATCAAAAATGACATGAACTGACTCTTCTACAACTTGAGTAGCCAAATTGTAAACCCTATAAGCCTTACTATTGTTGCTGTACCCAACAAATATCCCATCTTGGGATTTGGCAGCAAACTTAGATAGGTGAGATTTGCCATTGTTAAGTACATAGCACTTGCAACCAAAGATCCTAAAATATGATAAGTTTGGTTTTCTGCCTTTCACAACCTCATAGGGTGTCTTTTTGTGGCTTTTGGTGATGGAAGCCCTATTGAGCACATGGTATGCAGTGTTTACTGCCTCAGCCCATAAATATTCTGGGAGAGAAGTATCACTCAATAGTGTTCTTCCAGCCTCAATCAATGTCCTATTCTTTCTCTCAGTAATACCATTTTGCTGAGGTGTTCTAGGTGAGGAGAATTCCTAAAGAATCCCAAATTCTTCACACAGCCTTGTCATACTTTCAGATTGGAATTCAGTTTCATGGTCACTTCTGATTTTGACCACTGAACTATCCAATTCATTATGAATTTGTTTGACAAAATTGTAGAAGACCTTTGGGGTTTCAGATTTCTGTCTCAGAAAGAATACCCAAGAGAATCTAGAATAGTCATCTACAACCACAAAAGTGTAGACCTTCCTACCTAGGCTCTGAACTGGCATATGACCAAATAAATCCATATGCAAGAGGTATAAGCACCTCACTGAATCTTTGGTTTCAAGGCTATGAAAGGAGGATCTAGTCTGCTTGCCTTTTTAACAAGCTGAGCATATCCCATCCTTATAGCACTTAACTTGAGGACCATTCATCACTAACTCTTTAATAAAGATTTGGCCAATAGTCTTGTAATTCAGATGAGCTAGCCTCTTGTGCCATTTGACACAATGAGAGACTTTCTCATCAGCCACAAGACAAATAGGAGAATTCTTATTCTCACACACAAAATCTAGGCAATACACATTTCTTTTTCTATAGCCAGTCAATATGACTTTTTGATCACTTGACCTCTTGATATGACACCCATTCTTGACAAATGAAATGTCATATCCTAGATCACTCAGCTGGCTTATGTTTATTAGGTTATGTTTCAAACCCTTTACATAGGCCACTTGAGTGATTGTAATTGAGTTGTTAGAAATGTTACCAAAACCTTTGATGACTCCCTTTTCAGAACCACCAAAGATAACTTTAGGCCCATTCAACATTGGTGAGTAGTCCTTCAGCAATCCCCTTGTTCCAGTGATGTGCCTGGAACATCCACTATCCAAGTACCATATAGGGGCATGACAACTTGGACTCACCTGCAACACAGATTACTTAACCTTAGAACCCAAATAACTCTTGGGTCCTTGGTTCAAGTTAGTCTGAAACCTAACAAATCTACCTGCAGCTCTTCTAATAGACAGACTGCTATTCTCCTTGACACTGGTATTGTGCCAACAGTCCAAGGCATAATGGCCTATCTTGCCACAGCACCAGCACTCAAACTTATTATACCTCTTTTTAGGTATAATCTTAGTTGTATTGTTTACAACATGTCTTTTGTTTTGTTCTGGGGATTTGCCTTTCTTATTGGACTGTGCAGCCCATGCAGTTCTCTTAAAGTCTATTCCTGCCTTACCCTTTTGTGACTCAAAGTCATCTATTAAGGGTATGATAGATTTTGGCTTAGAGAAACTAGCCACAATCTCCTTCTCTTTCTGAAGTCTTTTTTCCAGACTTTTAATCTGATCATTTTTGAATGTGATTGTTCCCATTTGAATAACAGTTATGTTTTCAATTTGACAATCTCATTCATATTTTGATCCAGCAGCTTCTCTGAATCAAATGCAGCTAACTTAAGAGCTGCAATTTCCTTAGCCTGATGTTTGGCCAGGTTTTTGCTTCTCTTAAGTGTCTACAATAAATCCCCATATTCATCTATCAGCTGATGAATATCTCCTTCAGATTCAAACCCATATTCATCTCTTGATGGAGATGCATCTGATTCCGACCCAGTGAAGTAATCAAAATCTATAGATACACATTTTACCTTACTGGGGCTAGGCTGATCCTGACACTTGTCTTCTTCAAACACAGCCATCAGTCCTCTGTACTGATGGTCTTCCTGCTCATAGATAGAGTCCAGTAATTGCATGAACTCATCCTCTTCTTCTGCAAACAGACCAATATATGCCTCAGCCTCAGATTCAGACTTTGACGTTGATTGATCTGTCAGATTTTTCTCTTTCTCAGCAACCAAGGATTTCTCCTTCTTGCTCTTGTGCTGAGACTTCTTTCTGTTAGCTGACTCCTTCCTTTTGTCTGGACAGTCAGCCACAACATGTCCAGCTTTGTTGCAGTAATAACATATAATCTTGGATGTATTTGACTTGCCAGGGTTTGTCCCATTTCTGTCCTTCCTGGATGATTTCCTCTTCTGATAATAGTCATCCTTGGACTGAGATGTGGAAGGCTTAGATTTCCACTGCTTCTTCTTTAAGAACCTCTGGAACTGCCTTGTGAATGCTATAAAGTCTTCATTAGAATTAGTGCTATCTGTACTGTGATTATCAGAATTTTCTGAAAACACTTCTGCATCCTTCTTAGGAGATGATGGAGACATTGTCCTATTCTTCCTTGTGGCTTCTACCTTGAAGGCCACAGATTTTTCTCTATAGTCACCCTTAGTATTTTTCTCTTCCTCCTTTCTGGCTAACAGCTGCATCTCATAAGACAGCAATTTTCCAAACAGTGTTGGAGGAGAAATCTCACCCAATCTGGCCACTTCCCTTATGACACAGATCTTTGTATCCCAATTCTTAGTCAAAGACCTAAGGAATTTTTCATTCAGCTCATAAGTACTAAATATTCTTCCATAAGACATTATTTCATTGACAATCCTATAGAACTTATTATAACCTTCAGTTATACTTTCAGACTTGTCTTGTATGAAACTTTCATATTCTTGATTAAGCATAGACTTTCTATCTTGCCTAAGCTCTTCAGAACCCTCCATGAAGACAATCAATGTGTCCCACATCTCCTTGGAGGTTTTATAGTGAATTAGATTCTAGAATGTTGAATCATCAATAGCACTTACTATAATATTCAGTGCTTTTTTATCCATTGTTACCAAGATGATCTCATCTTTAGTCATCTCAGAAAAATCCTTTGGAATTCTTTGATTGACACCAAGAACAGAAATCTTCATGGGAACATATGGTCCTTCCTTAACTGTTATATAGATTCTAGGATCAGATGCCTCCATAAATAATCTGACCCTTTCCTTCCATATTCCAAATATCTCCTTCCTGCAAATAGGAAATTTCATTGCACCAAGTTCTTTATGGTTTTCTCCTGAACCCATTTTCTTGAACTTATTTCTGCCTTACAGATCTCACTCAGACTGTGAAGTCTATCTTTGAGTAACCTGGCTCTGATACCACTTGAAAGAATTAGTTCCTAAACACCGAGAGGGGGGGGGGGGTGAATAGGTGTAATTCCTTTTTCTTTTTAAGGCAGAATATCTATTCAGTTAATTACTCAGAAACAGTTAATTCTACAGCTAACACAACACAGAATTCACAGAATCACACAATCACAGATTGCACACAGTTTTTATAGTGGTTCCCCAAGGTCTGGGTACATCCACTTTCCCCATTCGCCTATCTAACAGTGTGCTAGATTCGGCCTAACTTCTTCTCTTCACCTCAGATCCGCAGATCTTACAGCTCAGAACCCAACAAGGCTCCTACAACTCATAGTGAGTCCACACTCCTACAGCTCAGGCAATCTGCCCTACCTCAGCCTTCAACAAGGCCTACAATTCAGAGATAACCATCTCCTACAGCTCAGACTCACAGCCATACCTTAGCCTTCTACAAGGCCTACCACTCAAAGATCTAAATCTCCTACAACTCAGCCTTTATAAACACATGCTTATAACTTAGATCTTATAAAGATCATACAGAAAATTGATTTAAGTTTATAATATACCACCACCCTGGTAGAGAGAGAAAGGATGGATGGCTTCTTGATCAGTTCTTGGAAGAATCTGATGGCAGAGAACAACCACTCTTATCTTTCTTCAAAGCTTCTTGAATCTGAACTCAGTAGGGTTGAACTCCTTTGAAGTTGATCTTCAATCAGCTTATTTCTTGAAATTCAGATCTCAATCTGAATCCTTCTTGGCAGACTGGTTCAGAATCTGCACTTGAGGGACTTGTTGATTTAAGTCCCTTTCTTCACTTCTATAAATGGAGCTCTCTCTCTCCAACTTCTTCTTAGATCTTCTGATGAAAATCTTCTTCTGTTTTTTATGTAATTGTATGTGTATATTCTTTTCTGTATATCAGTCACTCTTCATTCGTCACTTCTTCATTCATTTTCTGTTGATGAAGAATGCCTTTATATAGACTTCCTCCATGGTAATCGGCTGATCTGGTTTCTAACAAACTTCTGACAGCCCTGACAGTTGCAGTAGACCGGTTGGTAATGACAGCTGTCAAGTCATTCAGTCACTTCTTGAAACTCTATCTCTATCAGCAAAGTGTCGAGACTGAACTTCATCAAGTGTCGACACAAGTAGACTAAGTGTCGACACAAGCCTTAATGGTATCGACACAGCTCTTTTGGTGTTGACACTACTTCTCGACACAGCTTCAGTAGAATGTGTCGACACTAATTATGTGTGTCGACACAATCACTTCTTCTCTTTAACTTTGTTGAAACTCTGCTGTATGTCGACACAAGTCTTGTGTGTCTACACAGTTGATGTCGACAAAGTCTTCTGTATGTCGACACAATTGATGTCGACTTAGCTTTTCTGTGTGTCGACACTGCCTCTGTGTGTCGACACAGTTGATGTCGGCAAAGCTTCCTATGTGAGTCGACACTGCCTCTGTGTGTCGACACAGTTTCTTCTGGTGTCGAAACAGCCTTTCCAAGTGTCGACACAATTAACTCCAAGTGTCGACACAATTAATTCCAAGTGTCGACACAAGCCTTCATAAGTGTCGACACAGCTTCTTCTGGTGTCGACACATGGACTTAGAAACTTTTTCCTGCATTCTTGCATTTACTTAATCTACACATATAAACTCAAAACAACATCAAATACACCTTGATGCATATCATTGAGTGAGGTGAGGGTTCTTCAAATCTGGTACACATTTTCCAATGTACCCAACACCATCAACCATCCATCTATCTCAAAACAAGATAAATAAAACCCGCCCCTCCCATGCCCTAAATGTATCGCTCCCTCCCTCCCGTACCGTTGTGCTCACCCATCTTCTCCCCTGCGGTCATCGCCTTCAGATTCCACTCCGCTCGCCGTGGTCGCAACCCCGCCTCCGTCGTGCACTGGAAGCAACCGCTGCCGGCCCGCCCCGCCTTCTTCTTTCTGCCTCCATCACGCACTAGGTTTTCTCTGGATTTCTTCTCCCTTATTCACATCTAACTCAAATCCCTAAATCTAACTCAAACACACATAACACTGCATTTGCTTCTTCCCCTCTCTTCTTCATTCAGGGACAACCACTCAAGATTTCGGAAATAACAACTACTTTGTCCTCGGACACCTCCTGCATGTAGATCTACTACCTTCTCTTCTATTTCTGCACCACATAAGGAATACTCAGATGACAAAAAAAACATCAATCGTTTAGTAAGAATAGTCGACTTATTGGGAACTACAGATCGTCAATTTTTTCCACTAACAGTAACACCTGCAACTGGGATAGGATGTTAATGAAAATGAAATTCAATTAAAGTCAGTGAAGTTAATATCATGTTCATTTTCAACAAACCTCATTGGGATTTTATCACCAAATGTAGAAATTATGGAAACCTGATTGTTGTTTTTTTTATATTTGGTGATAGAAATTTTGAAAACCTGATTGTAGAAATAGCCAAATGTAGTTCTGATAGAAATTTTGTAAAGCTAATTGTTGTTTTTTTTACAGATCATCAATAATGCTAATTGTTATTTTTATCATGTTTATTGGTATGATTAGGTTACTTGGAAACACTTCAGTTCAATATGTTTTGTTTTGGTTTGATTGATAATAAGCATAACAGCTTGAATTGGATATAATTACACAATTCAATGTTACTAAATACTGATAGATATGTTCTTAATACACACATGTTGGATCATAATTACTCAACAGAAGGACTATTGACATTCCAATTTAAATCATGTTAGTGACAATTTCATAATTGCTATTAATTTATGTTTTAGGCTTTGTATTTCACCAATTCTTCTTATGTTTAGTCATGAGTTAAACAATTAACTTTCACCCATAATATGCTTCTTCATATATTTATCTCAATGTTAACAGTGAGTTTACTCTAAAAAAGAGCATCTGACATCATCACTCCACTACTGGCATCATCACAAAATTTGTCACCGTCCACCAAAAAAGCCAATCTCGCGATAATAGCCACTCCCACGACCAATGTCGCCTCCACAAAAATTGTCGCACACACGACAAATGTCGTACCCACGATAAATGTCACACTCATGACAAATGTGACACACAATACAAATGCCGCATCCACGACAAATTCCACACGCACAACAAATGTTGCCCCCACGATAAATGTCGCCCCCACGACAAATATCACCCCGATGACAAATGTCGCACCGACGACATATGTGGCACCCACAATATTTGTCGCACTCATGACATGTCGTATCCACGACATATGTCGTACCCACGACATATGTCGCACCCACGACAAATGTCGCCCCTACAAAAAAAGTCGCCCCCATGACAAATGTGGCCCCCCCGACAAATGTCGCCCCCATGACAAATGTCGCCCCCACGATATATGTCGCACTTACGACATATGTCGCACCCATGACATATGTCGCACTTACGACATATGTCGCACCCATGACATATGTCGCACCCACGACATATGTTGCACCCACGACAAATGCCATCCGGGTCGAAGGCCAGTGCCTGTCACTCGTATATATATATATGTGTGTGTGTGTGTGTGTGTGTGTGTGTGTGTGTGTGTGTGTGTGTGTGTGTGTGTAAACAGAGATGCCAGCCAGCAGCTTCGGCCAGCAAACACCGTGTCGGCCACCTCCACTTGTAGTTGCACATGCATGCTTCGGGCAAAACCTCCCATATACAGCAGCCCGACCATACTCCTCCTCCATGCGTGAAGCTCGGCCTCCTCCAACAACAGCTCCACCTCTATGAAGAAACACTCCATGCAGCCACCTCAACCAAGCAACCACCCTCGAGCTTCTCCAACTCAACTCCAACTCTCTAACTGCTATCACAACCCGCATTTTGTCTGTATTCAAAAAATACGTCAGAGTAGAGAAAGTACGCGTCGCGATGCCACGCCGTGTAGGCGACAACTGCAGATGCTCAGGATACTCGTCCTCACATTTATATCATGTAAAAGATTTATAAAATTAAGTTAAAAACAATACATATAAGTTATTTGAATTACTGACTGTGTCCCTCGGTTGGGTGGATCACTAGTCCAAAGGTGAGAAAATATATAAGTTTTACGCGGAGGAAAATACTGAGTTGATTCATTTGTTATCCTTTATGAGAATTAAGGGCTAGCATATTATAATGATGATGTGACTTCTACATTTAATATATATATATGACTTTTATAGCGCTCAAAAGTAGTATATTTTTTGCAGTTAAAAATTATGTCATGCCAATATTCCAAAATGAATTTTTTGTATACTTTAAAGTAACTTAATTCATCCTAACATAAATCCTTCCCAGAGAGCAAGTATAACCAGGTAAAACGTAATAGCAGTAAAAGCAGCAAGTAATCTATCACAGAAAAAGTCAAAGATTATGGGCGTCAACAACTGACACAAACCCATAGAAAAAACTGACAAGTCTAAACAAAGTCAACTACCTCAAAGCTCTGAGGTGGAAACAAACGGCCGCAGCAACCTGCAGCACTAGAAGCACAACATAGCCAGCTAAACCTGCTACTGCTCTGATCCTGAGGCATTCAAAAGAAGAATACCTCAGAAGCAAGTTACAAATGGTTTAAAAAAGTAAGGGCAGACCAAACAAACCTCAAACTGAATGAAATCTATAACACGACTGCAACAAAATGTCAACAACAGAGTAAAAGTGAACAAACAGTAAATCTAGCCGAGCAAGAATGTCTAATCACATCAACTGGACAAAACAAAGTACCAAACATCAGAAGTTCATACTTTTCTCTTTCATTAATACTCATATTATTCTTCAATAAAAATGAGACTGATCAGCTCAACAATAAAGAGTACTGTGTCGGGGAGAAGAGTCCATAACGCGCACAAACCCAGCCAACAGGCACCATGCCGAGGGAGAAACCCCAACGCGCACAAACCATGCTAAGGTAATGTGCCGGGGGATGAAAGTCCACAACACGCATAGATGCAACCATAAGGCACTATGCCGAGGGAGAAACCCCAACGCGCACATACCATCTGTGTTTCTTTAGTTACGTAATTATACTTGCAGAGTTTCTTTTTATTCATCACAGACTCAAGGTTAATCAACGAAGTGGACTGCATAAGGACATTTCAAGGGTCAAACAAAGTGTAGTATAATCAAAACAATGAGACGCACTAGTTGTCGCAATGATCTACTTGACTCGATAATTAAAGTGGCAGGACAACCAAATTGGCTTACCAAATCTACAGAATAAGAATTGTGGGTAAATGTTCAATGAAATAACTTAGAAATTTAAAGACAAGTCACAATCCAAGGAAAATTGTTGGGTACATTGGAAAATGTGTACCAAATTTGAAGAAGCCTCAGCTTACTCAATGATATGCATCAAGGTGTATTTGATGTTATTTTGAGTTTATATGTGCAGGTTAAGAAAATGGAGGAATGCAGGAAAAAGATTCTAAGTCCATGAGTCGACACCAGAAGAAGTTGTGTCGACACTTATGAAGGCTTGGGTCGACACTGGAGAAAAGCTATGTCGACACCTGGAGTCAATTGTGTCAACACTTGGAAAGGCTGTGTCGACACCAAAAGAAACTATGTCGACACACAGAGGCAGTGTCGACACACAGAGAAAGTTTAGTCGACATCAACTGTGTTGACACATAGAGACAGTGTCGACACACAGAAGACTTTGTCGATATCAATAGTTTTGACACACAGAAGACTTTGTCGACATCAACTGTGTCGACACACAGAACTAGTGTCGATACATGGCAGAGTTTCAACAAAGTTAAGTTTTGTGAAGAAAAGATGTGACTGTGTCGACACACAGAACTTGTGTCGACACATTCTACAAATGCTCTGTCGAGAAGCAGTGTCAATACCAAGAGAGCTGTATCGACACCACCAAGGCTTGTGTCAACACTTAGCATACTTGTGTCAACACATGATGAAGTTCAGTCTCGACACTTTGCTAACAGAGACAGAGTTTCAAGAAGTGACTGGAAGACTTGACAGCTGCCATAACCAACCGGTTTACTGCAACTGTCAGAGCTGTCAGAAGTTTGTTAGAAACCGGATCAGCCGGTTACCATGGAGAAAGTCTATATAAAGACATTCTCTATCAACAGAAGATGTAATGATACAGAATAAGTGTTACACACATAAACAAAAACCAGAAGAAGATTTTCAATAGAAGATCTAAGAAGACATTCTGAAGTGGTGATCTACTCAGATTTTGTCAAGAGAATTCAAAGTAGAATTCAGAAGAATTTTCAGAAGAAGTTGGGGAGAGAGAGATCCATCTATTCAAGTGAAGAAAGGAACTTACATCAACAAGTTTCTCAAGTGTAGAGTTTGAACCAGTCTGCCAAGAATGATTCAGATTGATTTCTGAATTTCAAGAAAGAAGCTGATTGAAGATCAACTTCAAAGGAGATCAACCCTACTGTGTTCAGATTCAAGAAGCTTTGAAGAAAGCTAAGTTAGGTCGATCTCTAACGTCAGATTCTTTCAAGAACTGATCAAGAAACTGTCCATCCATTCTCTCTCAACCAGGGTGGTGGTTAAAGTTTAGATTTACATCTATTTTTTGTAGGATCTTTTTAAGATCTGAGTTGTAAGCCTGATTTATAAAGGCTGAGTTGTTGGAGATAAGTTCTCTGAGTGGTAGGCCTTGTTGAATGTTGAGGTAGGGCTATGAGCCTGAGTTGTAGGATATTTTGATCTCTGATTTATAGGCCTTGTTGAAGGCTGAGGTAGGGCTGATTGTCTGAGCTGTAGGAGTGTGGACTCACTCTGAGTTGTAGGAGCCTTGTTTGGGTTCTGAGCTGTAAGATCTGAGGATCTGAGGAGAAGGAAAGAAGTTAGGCCGAATCTAGCACACTGCTAGATAGGCAAAGGGGGAAAGTGGATGTACCCAGACCTTGGGGAACCACTATAAATTAGTGTGCAATCTGTGTTTGTGTGTGGTATTATTAATTTTGTGCTGTGATAGCTGTAGAAATATCTGTTTTAGTTAATTACCTGAATTAAAAGTTCTTCCTTAGAAGAAAAAGGAATTGCATCTAATCACCCCCCCTCTAGGTGTTTATGAACCAATTATTTCAAGTGGTATCAGAGGGAGGTTACTCAAAGATAGACTTAACAGTCTGAGTAAGATCTGTGAGGCAGAATAAATTGCAGAATTAAGTTAAAGAAGATGGGTTCAGTAGAAAACCATAAAAAACTTGGTTCAATGAAGTTGCCCATCTGTAAGAAGGAAATTTTTAGAATATAGAAGGAGAGGGTCAAATTATTTATGGAGGCATCTGATCCTAGAATTTATATAACAGTTCAGGAAGGACCATATATTCCAATGAAGGTTTCTGTTCTTGATGCCAATCAGAGGATTCTTAAGGATTTTTCAGAAATGACAAAGGATGAAATCATCTTGGCCACAATGTATAAAAGAGCACAGAATATTACAGTGAGTGCCATAGATAATTCAACATTCCAGAATCTGATTCACTGCAAAACCTCCAAGGAGATGTGGGACACATTGATTGTCTACATGGAGGGTTATGAAGAGGTTAGGCAAGATAGAAAGTCTATGCTTAATCAAGAATATGAGAGTTTCAGACAAGCCAAGTCTGATAGTATAACTGAGTGTTATAAGAAGTTCTACAGAATTGTAAATGAATTTAATGTCCTATGGAAGAATCTTCAGTACATATGAGCTGCATGACAAATTCCTTAGGTATTTGACTAAGGATTGGGATACAAAGATCTGTGCCATAAGGAAAGTGGCCAGACTGGCAGAGATTTCACCTCCAACACTGTTTGGTAAATTGCTGTCTTATGAGATACAGCTGTTGGCCGGGAAGGAGGAAGAGAAAAATACAAAGGGTAACCATAGAGACAAGTCAGTGGCCTTCAAGATAGAAGCCACAAGGAAGAATAGGAGAATGTCTCCATCTTCTCCTAAGAAAGATGCAGAAGTGAACTCAGAAAATTCTGATAATCCCAGTTCAGACATCAGTAATTTAGATGAAGACTTTACTGCTTTCACTAGGCAGTTTCAGAGGTTCTTAAAGAAGAAGCATTGAAAATTTAAGCCATCCTCATCTCAGTCCAAGGATGACTATTATCAGAAGAGAAAATCATCCAGGAAGGACAAGAGTGGGACAAAGCCTAGCAAGTCAACTACATCAAAGTTTATTTGCTACTGCTGCAACAGACCTGGACATGTTGTGGCTGACTGTCCAGACAAAAGGAAGGAGTCTACTGATAAAAAGAAGTCTCAGCACAAGAGCAAGAAGGAGAAATCCTTGGTAGCTAAGAAAGAGAAAAGTTGGACAGATCAATAAACTTCAGAGTCTAAATCTGAGGCTGAGGCCTATATTGGTCTGTTTGTAACAGAAGAAGAGGATGAGTTCTTGAGATTACTGGACTCTATCTATGAGCAAGAAGACCATCAGTGCAAAGGACTGATGGCTATGTCTGAAGAAGACCAATGCCAGGATCAACCTATCCCCAGTAAGGTAAAAAGTTCATCTGTAGATTCTGATTACTTCACTGGGTCAGAATCAGATGCATCTGCATCAATAGATGTGGATGGGTCTGAATCTGAAGGAGATATTCATCAGCTTATAGATGAATATGAGGATTTGTTGCAGACACTCAAGAGAAGTAAACACCTGGCCAAAAATCAGGCTAAGGAAATTGCAGCTCTTAAGTTGGCTGCATCTGATTCAGAGAAGATGCTGGATCAGAAGATAAATGAGATTGCCAGGCTGAAAAACATTACTGTTATTCAGATGGGTACAATCACATTCAAAAATGATCAGATCAAAAGTATGGAAGACAGACTTCAGAAAGAGAAGGAGATAGTGGCTAGTTTCTCTAAGCCAAAATCTGTCCTACCCCTAATTGATGACTTTGTGTCTCAAAAGGGTAAGGCAGGATTAGGCTTTAAGAGAACTGCATGGGCTACACAGTCCAATAAGAAAGACAATTACCCATCACAAAACAAGAGATCTGCTGCTAATAATACAGCTAAGATTGTACCTAAAAGAGGTATAATAAGTATGAGTGCTGGTGCTGTGACAAGATAGACCATTATACCTTAGATTGTTGGCATAATAGTAGTGTCAGGGAGAATAGCAATCTACCTGTTAGAAGAGCTGCAGGCAGATTTGTCAAGTTTCAGGCTAACTTGAACCAAGGACCCAAAAGTTATTTGGGTTCTAAGGTTAAGTAATCTTTGTTGCAGGTGAGTCCAAGTTGTCATGCCCCTATATGGTACATGGACAGTGGATGTTCCAGGCACATGACTGGAATAAGGGGATTGCTGAAGGACTACTCACCAGTATTGAATGGGCCTAAAGTGATCTTTGGTGGTTCTGAAAAAGGAGTCATCAAAGGGTTTGGTAACATTTCTAACAACTTAATCATTATCACTCAAGTGGCTTATGTGAAGGGTTTAAAACACAACCTAATAAGCATTAGCCAGCTGAGTGATCTTGGATATGACATTTCATTTGTTAAGAATGGGTGTCATATCAAAAGATCTAGTGATCAAAAAGTCATATTGACTGGCTATAGAAGTAGAAATGTATATTGCCTAACTTTTGAGTGTGAGAATGAAAATTCTCCTATCTGCCTTGTGGCTGATGAGAAAGCCTCACATTGTGTCAAATGGCACAAGAGGCTAGCTCATCTTAACTACAAGACTATTGGCCAACTCTTTAGTAAAGAGTTAGTGAGGAATGATCCTCAAGTTAAGTGCTTTAAGGATGGGATATGCTCAGCTTGTCAAAAAGGCAAGCAGACCAGATCCTCCTTTCATATCCTAGAAACCAAAGACTCAGTGAGGTGCTTATACCTCTTGCATATGGATTTATTTGGTCCTATGCCAGTTCATAGTCTAGGTAGGAAGGTCTATACTTTTGTGGTGGTAGATGACTATTCTAGATTTTCATGGGTATTCTTTCTGAGGCAGAAATCTGAAACCACAAATGTCTTCTACAATTTTGTCAAACAAATTCAGAATGAACTAGATAGTTCTGTGGTCAAAATAAGAAGTGACCATGAAACTGAATTCCAATTTGAAAGTATGACAAGGTTGTGTGAAAAATTTGGGATTTATCAGGAATTCTCCTCACCTAGAACACCTCAGCAAAATGGCATTGCTGAAAGAAAGAATAGGACATTGATTGAGGCTGGAAGAACACTATTGAGTGACACTACTCTCCCAGAATATTTCTGGGCTGATGCAGTAAACACTGCATGCCATGTGCTTAATAGGGCTTCCATCACCAAAAGCCACAAAAAGACACCCTATGCGGTTATGAAGGGCAGAAAACCAAACTTATCCTATTTTAGGATCTTTGGTTGCAAGTGCTATGTACTTAACAATGACAAGTCTCACCTAACTAAATTTGCTGTCAAATCGCAAGATGGGATATTTGTTGGGTACAACAACAATAGTAAGGCTTATAGGGTCTACAATTTGGCTACTCAAGTTGTAGAAGAGTCTGTTTATGTCATATTTGATGAATCTAGACTCATTAACAGTGAGTTGCCTAGTAGTTCTTGTAGCTCTACAGGTATATAATAAAAGATGGACCAGCTTACTATCAGAGAAGATCCAACTACTAAGCAGGATGAGGAAAATGGTAGTTGCTGTCCAGGGGGAGTACAAGACACTCAAGAGGAAAATGAAGACCATGAGGTGCAGCATAATGAAGAGATTGAAGAAGGTCAAACTGTTGATAAATTACTTCCAGCAGTTAGACAGTTAAAGGATCATCCAGCACACCAGATCATTGGTGATCCAAGACATGGAGTACAAACAAGAAGCAGAAACTTAAATCCAGTTCTTTACACAAGCTTCTTATCTCAACTAGAACCCAAGAGATTTGAAGAAGCTATTCAAGACCCACTATAGATTAATGCTATGCAGGAAGAGTTAAATCAATTCAGAAGGTGCAAGGTCTGGGAGTTGGTTCTAAAACCAAAGGGCCACAATGTCATAGGGATAAAGTGGATTTATAGAAACAAGCTTGATGAGAGTGGGATCATAGTGAAGAACAAGGCAAGACTAGTTGCCAAATGATACATGCAGGAAGAGGGCATAGACTTTGATCAGACTTTTGCTCTAGTGGCAAGATTGGAAGCAATCAGGCTATTCCTTGCCTATGCAGCATATCAAGGCTTCAAAGTGTTCCAAATGGATGGTAAGTCAGCATTCTAAAATGGAGACTTAAAAGAGGAGGTTTATGTAGAACAACCCTCAGACTTTGTAGGTTGCAAAGTAGATAGGAAAAGCACAACATGCACCTGTCAATTTCTAAGAGGAAGACTGATGTCATGGAGCTGTAAGAAGCAGACTAGTGTGGCAATCTCCACAGCTGAGTCTGAGTATGTTGCTGCAGGAAGTTGTTGTGCACAGCTGTTGTGGATACAACATCAGTTGGAAGATTATGGAATTCAGGTAAGTAGAACTCCATTATTATATGATTCTACTAGTGCTATTTCTATTGTTCATAATCTTATTTCTCATAGTAGGACAAAGCATATAGAAATAAGATACCATTTTCTTAGAGATCATGTAGAAAAAGAAGATATTTCTTTAGAATTTGTTAACACAGATTTACAAATTGCTGTCATGTTCACTAAGCCTTTAGATGAAACTAAATTCAATAATTTCAAAATTGAATTAGGCATGTTGAACATAAATTAGTTTAACAAATTTGGCTAAGTAAAATTGTGTAGACACAAAGAGTTATCTGTGTCGACACATAGTAGTTGGTGTCGACACTCCAGGAAAGTGGTGTCGACACATCTAGGAAAAAGGTGTTGACTCTTCAGAGAAGTAGTGTCTACACATCCAGAAGTTGTGTCGATATTAGAATCAATACACAGATTTCGTCGAGTGCAGAATCAATTGATCGTCGAGCGCAGAATCGACACATATCGTCGAGCGCAGATTCGTCGACCTCAGATCGTCGACCTCACCGGCTCTTTGTCGAACACGACCAAGATAAATAGAATTGTGTCGACATATAGAAGTCAACACTTCTGTCGAGACATTAGAAGTCTGTGTCGACACATTTCAACTATCTCGCATATTAAGAGAATTTTGACGCGACTTTTGACCTTCATTCTTTAGAAGGGTATAAATAGGTCAACAGCAAACCCTGTCGACACACTCTCTATATTTTCGAGACCAAAACCCTGTGTCGACAACTTCTCTCTTCTCAATCCAAGATTTCTCTCAACCCCAATGGCACCAAAGCATGAAGATAACGTCAACGAAGGATATGAGCTGGTTCACAAAGCTTTTGATAATGCAGAACCAGAGATTAAAACAGTAGTAACCCTAATTGCAGAAAATGGTTTGGAATTTCTGGTATCTGAACCTACAAAGATATGGAAGAAAGAAATATTGGAATTCTATGGCGCAGCTACTTTAGATTCAACTGGACTTAAGATGAAATCTACAGTTCAGGGAGTTAAAGTTAAACTTACCTTAAAGAGCTTGAGGAAAACTCTTTACCTCCCAAGAACTCAGGAAGAAGAAGAAGTTCCCTCATCAAAGACTAGGGAAGCACTTCAGTGGTATGGATTGGATTCCACCGTGAAGATTTGTTCTACAATGAACAGAAAAGGGATGAATCTGCAAGGAAAATTCCTTTCAGAAGTGGTTGGAAAAGTCATTCTCTGCAAGCTAGGGGACATGATAGGGTTTCAGCCTATATGTTCAGCCTGATGACCAGGATTATATTCAGATTGAACACAGATTGGTCTGCAGTAATCTTTGAAAAGATTAAGGAAGGCATTAAGAAGCCAAATTTGGGAAGAATCATGAGTCTATACTTGGCTGGAACAATTCCAGAAGTAATGGAACAGACTACTGGTTCTAAGATCAACCACATGAGAAGAATGGACATAAGGATAATCTCCAGATGGGACAGAATCCTAACAAAGGACATGTCTGATGAAAAGAGGCCAAAGATTCCTGAAAAATCACCTGCACAAGAAATTACAGATGGTGCTCAGGTGCAGGGGGAGCCTCATCTTGAGGAACAGCCAACACACTTGGAAAGTGAAATGGTACACAAACTATACTTGAGGTAATCCAGGAAGTAAATCAATCAATTTTCAATAATGAGGATGACTCACTAACTATGCCTTTGGTTGATGTTGACCAGACCACACCACTCAATAATCAAGCACAGGATGTTATCATGGAGGATACATCTGCAGCTGCTGATGCTCCAGAGATAAGAGTATCTCCAGTTTATACTCAACAAGTGTTTACCCTAGAAGAGTTGTTCACTGATATGGAGCAAGGGACTCAGGGGGAGAAAGAAAGAACTGAGGGGGAGCAAGCTAATATTGAGGGGGAGTATGTCAGGACTGAGAGGGAGGAGCAAGGGACTCAGGAGGAGCAACCTAGGATAGAAAAGGAATTGTCTCCTAGTCCTAAGGAAAGAGTTGATATTGCAAGTACCTCAGCTTCTGAAGATGAAGCAGAAATTCAAGCCATGAAGAGAAAGCTGATGGTTTTCAAAAGAAGAAGTCAAAGCTATAAAAGGGAATTGCAAACTGCTCCACAACCTGCCCCAGCAACTGATTATAGTTCTTTGCTGATATCCTTGCAAGTTAAGTTAGATAAACAAAGGATAGCCATGGAGAAATATATGGATGCGACCCATAAAAATCTACAATTCTCCTTGGCACAAGATATCAAATCCATAAGATTTGAAGTAAATCAGAACAAGAAGAAAATGACAGATTGCTTTCACAAAGGTGGCAATGTTGTAGTCTATCTTGCAAGACAACATGAAGGCATAAAGAATCAAGTTTAAGATATTGCTGTTAAGCAAAGCTATCTGCTTGAGAATCAACTACAGATGAATGACAATCTGACTGAATCACATAATGTGATTGTAACAGAATTAAAGAATACTGCTGCTGCCCAGACTGAGGCAAGTGCTAAAGCCAAGTCAGATTTTGACAAACAATTACAGGAAGAACTAGCTGCTGTACAAACAGCTATTAAGACTTCTCAGAAGATCATTTCTGATCAGCTACTGAAAAAACGTCTTTTTATAAAGATGGAGTTAATTATTTAGATGAACAAGTCAGATTTCAGAAAAATGACCTGAGAGATCATATTGCAAGAAAAGTCATAAAGGGGGAGAGAGTATTAGTCAAAGCAGGCTCAGATCATGCTAAATGGATATCTAATAGCATCAGAGCCACCCTTGGATATCCACCCCTATGTGATGATGATAATGTAGCTGAGTCAGGTGTGCAACCTGCTTATTTTGAAGGAGATCAACCTGAAGTTGCGCAGGTTATTTACCCTCCAGCAGATTTTGATATGATTCAGCAAGAAGTACAGTCAATGCATAACCCTCCAGAAGGTGCTCAAAATATTATCCGTGAGAAAGTAAAAATGCTAGAGGCAGTTTTGAATAAAGAGCAAGAGGCTCTATTGTCTAAGAAAAGGTTTTGAGAACAGGCAGAGTTAAAGCCTGATTTTGAGCAGTGGAGTCCTACCTCCAGGAATATTATCTTGACTGCCTGGAAAGTTATAAAGGACAAGACCCATGATAGGGGCAAATGGTACACTGAGCAAGAATGGCAAAAGCATGAAGCTAGACAGGAAGCCATTCTACAGTATAGAAGAAAGGCAAAAGCTGGGAAGCTATCTCCTAATGCTCAGGAGCCTAGCAAGTATTTCCAAAAGCCTTTTCACTATTTTGAAAGACAAAGAATAAGGGCTAAAGAACAAAAGAAGAAAGATCTGAAGGGCAAGAAGCCAGCTGAAGATACTGATGCTCCAGTACAAGTCAAGATCCAATCAGGCAAAGGCATAGTCATCAAGGAGCCTGAGCAGCTTTAGGATAGATTTACTAGATTTTACAATATTGTAATCTTTAGTTTTAAACAAATCTATGTAAACTATTGATAAGAAACTTTTGTAAGTTTAAACAAGATAATGATTAATGCTCATTATGTTTGCATCATTTCTGTGATGAATTTTTATACATGTTTTGTTTATAAGTTACCCTGTCATGTAATATTTTTATACATCATATTGTGTGTTTATTATGAATGGTGTATATCATTGACTAAGGGTTATGACTTCTCCAAACAGGGGGAGATTGTTGGGTACATTGGAAAATGTGTACCAGATTTGAAGAAGCCTCACCTTACTCAATGATATGCATCAAGGTGTATTTGATGTTATTTTGAGTTTATATGTGCAGGTTAAGAAAATGCAGGAATGCAGGAAAAAATTTCTAAGTCCATGAGTCGACACCAGAAGAAGATGTGTCGACACTTATGAAGGCTTGTGTCGACACTGGAGAAAAGCTATGGACACCTGGAGTCAATTGTGTCGACACTTGGAAAGGCTGTGTCGACACCATAAGAAAATGTGTCGACACACAGAGGCAGTTTCGACACACAGAGAAAGTTTAGTCGACATCAACTATGTTGACACACAGAGGCAGTGTCGACACACAGAAGACTTTAGCGACATCAACAATGTCGACACACAAAAGACTTTGTCGACATCAACTGTGTCGACACACAGAACTAGTGTCGACACATGGCAGAGTTTCAACAAAGTTAATTTTTGTGAAGAAATGAAGTGACTATATCGACACACAGAACTTGTGTCGATACATTCTACAGAAGCTGTGTCGAGAAGCAGTGTCAATACCAAGAGAGCTGTGTCGACACCACCAAGGCTTGTGTCGACACTTAGTATACTTGTGTCAACACATGATGAAGTTCAGTCTCGACACTTTGCTGACAGAGACAGAGTTTCAAGAAGTGACTGGAAGACTTGCCAGCTGCCATAACCAACCAGTCTACTGTAATTGTCAGAGCTGTCAGAAGTTTGTTAGAAACCAGATCAGCCGGTTACCATAGAGAAAGTCTATATAAATACATTCTCTATCAACAAAATATGTAATGATACAGAACAAGTGTTACACACATAAACAAAAAACTAGAAGAAGATTTTCAACAGAAGATCTAAGAAGACATTCTGAAGTGGTGATCTACTCAGATTTTGTCAAGAGAATTCAAAGTAGAATTCAGAAGAATCTTCAGAAGAAGTTGGAGAGAGAGAGCTCCATCTATTCAAGTGAAGAAAGGAACATACATCAACAAGTTTCTCAAGTGCAGAGTTTGGACCAGTCTGCCAAGAAGGATTCAGATTAATTTCTGAATTTCAAGAAAGAAGCTGATTGAAGATCAACTTCAAAGGAGATCAACCCTACTGTGTTCAGATTCAAGAAGCTTTGAAGAAAGCTAAGTCAGGTCAATCTCTAATGTCAAATTCTTTCAAGAACTGATCAAGAAACTGTCCATCCATTCTCTCTCAACCAGGGTGGTGGTTAAAGTTTAGATTTACATTTATTTTATGTAGGATCTTTTTAAGATCTGAGTTATAAGCCTGATTTATAAAGGCTGAGTTGTAGGAGATAAGTTCTCTGAGTGGTAGGCCTGGTTGAAGGCTGAGGTAGGGCTGTGAACCTGAGTTGTAGGAGATTTTGATCTCTGAGTTGTAGGCCTTATTGAAGGATGAGGTAGGGCAGATTGCCTGAGCTGTAGGAGTGTGGACTCACTCTGAGTTGTAGGAGCCTTGTTTGGGTTCTGAGCTGTAAGATCTGAGGATCTGAGGAGAACGAAAGAAGTTAGGCTGAATCTAGCACACTGCTAGATAGGCGAAGTGGGAAAGTGGATGTACCCAGACCTTGGGGAACCACTATAAATTAGTGTGCAATCTGTGTTTGTGTGTGGTATTATTAATTCTGTGCTGTGATAGCTGTAGAAATATCTGTTTTAGTTAATTAACTGAATTAAAAGTTCTGCCTTAGAAGAAAAAGGAATTGCACCTATTCAACCCCCCCCCCCCCTCTAGGTGTTTATGAACCAATTCTTTCAAAAAATAACTTAGAATTTGACAGAAAAGTTTCCATGAAATTTAGTGATAAGTTTCAATGAAATATAAACATGACAAACTCAACGAAATCTGGCAAAATAAACAGGAATGGAGCAAGAGAGAGGGCAAGAACACCACTTGACTCGGTTTTACCGGAAAGATCCTCTGAACCACTCCTTGTCGCAGATTAGGCTAAAGAAGATGACGGAAGTCGAAATCTAGCAAGAAATAGCCAAAATAGTAGTTAGGGCCAAAAATACTAGCCAGAAAATCACAAGGAAAGGGGAAGATTTTACCACAATGGCGAAGCCCTCGCTGAGAGCTTTCTAGATCTATGATTGGTTGGAAATTTCGAGCACAGGAGCTCCGTCGGCGGCCACCGGAAGATTCACGAATGGGAGGGAGTCGCCGCTCTGGTTTCGGTTCAGCCTAATCGTGAGGAAGAAGATGAAGTTTTTATCTTTCTAGTTATCCTTAAGTATAAGAATATATTCATATATATACACGTATTTATAAATTTTTTCTGTCTAAATAGGAAGAAAAAGGCGGACGAATTAAGATGCGGGCGCGCGGAAAATGAAAATAGAGGTTTACGATGCCTTAAAATAAAAAAGTGCTCAACATGAAATTGTAGATCTCGTCGAGACGAACAAATTTCATGTTAACTGTTTTTTTATACGACACCGTTTTGACACTCAAAACGGCGCCCGAACGCAGACTGGAACAGACGACTCGGGAAGGATGGCCGACTACTCGAAAACAAGATTAGAGATACTCGAGAAGTAGAAAACAGGTTACTCGAGTACTAAAATTCAGTACTCGAGAACAAACATAGAATTACTCGAGTACCAGCTCCAGATTACTCGACACAGACAAAATCTCCTGAGATCAAAAGCCAAAACTACTCGAGTACTACCTACAGCCAGAACTAAAAGAATGCACAATATTTTTTTGTCCTCATGAATAGTGATTTTTACAAATATATCCAAAATAAAACTATAGAGATGAATAGTAAAAGACATTTTTGAATAGAGCTTTAATATTAAAATAATCATACTTATAATTTTTTGAACAAGGAAACATAAGTTCAAAACGGAGGCCCAAACACGCCCCGAATTAAACAAAACTCGCACCGTAGGCGAACACTGACGCTACAAATCCAACGGTGAAGTCAAAACCAAAATCCGACGAGCCATTCTTAAGATATACATTTTCAAAGTATACGAAAAATATAAATTCCACAAAAACTTCGGAAAAAACATCAAGGCTCGAATATCGATCGGATCGCGACGAAACTTGACGAGAAAGTCCAAAATTATTTAACTTAATTTTCAAATGAAAATTTTTCCAATTACAACAAGAATTCGAGAATTTGGCCAACACGACCGAACGGACGCGAAAATGCCTTAACGGCGTCGCGCCGTCAATTCGACATTAAAAGTAACGTCATGACGTCATAAATATGATGATATCCAATCAAATAAAATCATCGAACAAAATTGGGGGCGTTACAACTACTGCTCCCGCCAGCTCCACGTCATCGATCCAGTAAGCGGCCACTCCTCCACGACAACGATCCACCCCGCCTCTATAGATCCCGCCGGACCACACGCCCGTTGTTGCCGTTTCACCCGGGAGAAAGGACTGAATTTATTTTATTTCGCTGTTACTGTAGCATAAACAGTAACGGCTAAATTAATAAATTCAGTCATTTGTGGCTTATAAATATCCATTTTTCTTGGGCATTTGGGGAGATTCCGGAGAGCAATTCGAAGGCATTGTATTTGAGAATAAAATCAGTCCAGAAATTCATTCTCGAGAAATTTATTCGATTGTAGAATTTTGTTCCGGGAAGTTGTCAATTTCAGTCGTCGTTTTAATTGTCCTTTTTTGTTATCTTGTACGTTTTTCTCTTTTAACTTAGAATTTTTGCTAGCTTGTAACCTTGCAACTTCGCACTATTATTTCTTGTAAATCCTCGTTCTACTCTCAATAAAATTTTATTATTCCTAATTAAAAATTCATCCCTTATATTCATGTTTCAAATTTGTATCTCCTGTTGTCTTTGTTTTTATTTTCATAATGTCGCATTATTATGATAATGATTCCTCCATCTCCATGAGTAACTAATTTTTATAGTGCTCGGTCGCGATAATCCGAGGATGAGTTAATTTGTACTATGATTTTAGTTTTGCTTTTCTCAATTTGTTGAACTCTTAAGATTTACCGTTGATCAATTCATTGAGGCTATATATTTTATATAGTTTGCAAAATAGTTTTCGCTCTTTAGTTGGCCGAGAGGCTCGTAAGGCGAATCAATCAATCATCGGTAAAAGAAGTAAAATGCAACCCTCTAGAGAGGATGACGTAACTCTTCTGAATTGGAGTAAAATCCAATAGTGAGGTTCACTACCTAAAGCAAGTCTTAGGCGATGCGATTTGAGAACGAAAGTTTGGTCGATACACCTAAGCTTAGTTGAACCTAATCCTCGAAAGAGGGGTGTTCATGTTTCATGAAACTCCACGGTCAAAGCCTCTTCAACAAGAGAACTGCATTTCTATTTTCATTTCGTTATTTTCAATTTCCGAGGTGATTCAAAGATCAGGCACTAGTTTTAATACATTGTTTTAACTCCGTTAACATTTCTAGTTTTTACTTTTCGCAACCCCAACTCCAATTTCTATTGATAAAATAATAACGATTTTCAAAGTAGAATTACTCGACCACCCCGAGTCTAATACGACCTTGTTTCCTTTAAAAATATTCTACTCTCGATACGGTACACTTGTCGTTGTCGTTGATGGAGAATTTTAATAGTTTTAAAAGTTATTTCAAACTAAAATCCCGAAGTAGGCAAGTGTACTGATGACTAGTAATTTATTCATCATATATGGCTCTTATCTTAATTAGACATTCTAAATATTGATATGTGTTCGTGATTTTTATAAAATATTTCGTTGAAAAATAATATTTTGAGCTCTAACACTAATATTCTCAATTTTGTAGGATTGCGGCAGGCTTTTGGGGAATTTTCTGTACAAAATCCCGATGTTGCGTTCAAGAGTTCGTATTCGAGCCCAACTTAACAACATAGAGCTCGACAAGATATATTCAACACCATCCGCCACCCAACATACAAGAGCTCCACCAGTGCAAGCTACCATATATATAATATATATATATAAATGTTTACTGTTTATATATATATATATATATAAACAATAACCATGCGCTGCTCCTCCTCCAAGCTGCCCGAACAACCACTCCGGCAACCTCCCTGCAGCAGCATATCCACGTCAAACTCGAGCTCGCCATCCCTCCTCCTAGCAGCAGCTCGAATGAAGCCCGAGCAACCTCCGGCCACCTCCAGCAACTCCATACAGGAAGCTCGGCCGCCACCTCAACGCCACCACTGAGCTCGCCACTACAGCACCATCATCAGCACCATCAACTCGGCTGGCCAACGCCACCTTTCCTCCAACCAAGCTCGGCCAGCACCACTTTCCTCCAACCAAGCTCGGCCAGCACCACTTTCCTCCTCATGCTCGGCCAACGCCACCAACGCCTTGCAAGCAGCCAACTTGATCCAGCTCCACCACCTCAATAACCAGAACTATCTCCGGCCACCTTCAGCAGCGCCATCACCGTGCTCGGCCACACCAAGCAGCAACTCCGGCCCGCAGTTCCAACTCCATGAAGTAACCCCTCCACGTCAGCGATCCAGCCCACCTCCGCCACGTCAGCAATCCTCCTCCATGCAGCGCCAACTCCGCCTCTGCCGTTACACCGGAGATGTCGCCGCCTCCAGCTCTTCCAGAGATCCCGCCGAATTTTTGGCCGCCATCAATATCCTGCTGCTGCCGTTTTCAACAAGGAGCCTACCATGCCTTGTCACATCATCCGGTGCCTATAAAAGGTGGTCATGGGGAAGGAGGGATGGAAGAATTCAGAGGAGATAATTCAGAGGAGAGATAAAAAAGAGAGCCCAGCCCCTAAATTCAATTATTCATTTCATTTCTTATTTTCATTTCAGCTATTAGTGTTTGTTTTAAGTTTTGAATTATTTAAATAATTTAATTAACATTATTAGTTTTCGAGTATTAGTGTTTTCGTATTGTTATAATTTAATCTTGTACATCTCGCTTTGTTCAACTTAGAATTTTGTCGTCTCGTAACCATGCAATTTTATGTCTTGTAATTTTGCTATCAATAAAATATAATTCTGTCTCCATTTAAAATATTGTCCCTATTTCAAGTTATTCACTCGAACGTTATATTTTTGTTTCTCAACAAATTTTTTTTGTTCTTCTCTCGTCATGTCGAAATTTTATAATCATGATTTCTCCACCTCCATGAGCGGCTAATTCTCTATAGTGCTCGATCGAGACGATCCGAGGATGAGATAATTTCTGCGATGATTTTAATTTTGTGCTTCTCAATTTGTTGAATGCTTACGATTTACCGTTGATCAATTCATTGAGGCTATATATTTTATATAGTTTTCAAAACAGTTTTCGCTCTTTAGTTGGCCGAGAGGCTCGTAAGGCGAATCGATCACTCATCGGTAAAAAGAGTAGAACGCAACCCTCGAGAGAGGACGACGTAACTCTTCCGAATTGGACTAAAATCTAATAGCGAGGTTCGCTACCTAAGGCAAGTCTTAGGCGATGCGATTTGAGAACGAAAGTTCGGTCGATACACCTAAGTTTAGTTGAACCTAATCCTCGAAAGAGTGGTGTTCATGCTTCGGGAACCTCCTCGGTCAAAGCCTCTTCAACAAGAGAATTGCATTGTTATTTTCATTTCATAATTTTATAATTCCAAGGTGACTCAAGATCGGGTACTAATCATAAAACCATTGTTTTAATTCCGTTAACATTTCTAGTTTTCTTTTACTTTTCGCAACCTTAACTCAATTTTCTATTGATAAAATAATAACGATTTTCAAAGTAGGATTACTCGATCACCCCGAGTCTAATACGACCTTGGTTTTTATAAACCTATACCACTTCCGATACGGTACACTGCCGTTGTCGTTTGCGGATATAGTTTCGCGCGATCAAGTTTTTGGCGCCGTTGCCGGGGAGATTGGTCGATAATTTGAAAAAGAAATAGTTATTAATTTAATCGTTTTTTTTAGTTTATGACCCGAGTAAACTCTTCAAATAATTTTGAATTCGGTTTTGATCCGGAAATCGAGCGCACCTTTCGGCGACGTCTCCGATTTAGTGATCTACCAATAATTCGCGAAGAGTCAATCGGAGAAACTAACGAGGGAATAATGGAAGTTCCTAACCTTAATGCGGCCCCGCTACGGACTATGTCCTATTATGCGAGACCGAATTTGGAGGGAACACAATCTAGTATTATTCGCCCAGCAGTAGCGAATAATAATTTTGAAATTAAAACGAGTATCATTCAGATGGTACAGCAATCAGTTGTATTCGATGGCTTGCCGGATGAAGATCCAAATTTACATCTGCTTAATTTTTTGGAAATTTGCGATACATTTAAAATAAATGGCGTCACCGATGACGCCATCCGTTTGCGTTTATTTCCATTTTCTTTGCGGACTAAGGCTAAGCAGTGGTTGGGTTCTCTTCCTAGAGGTTCCATCACTACATGGGCCGAAATGACGGAAAAATTTTTAACGAAATATTTTCCTCCGGCCAAGTCCGCTAAATTACGTACGGACATTCTCTCGTTCACGCAAATAGACTCGGAGTCTCTCTATGACACATGGGAGCGCTTCAAGGAACTTTTGCGGAGATGTCCTCATCATGCCCTTCCTACGTGGCAACAAGTTCAAACTTTCTACAATGGTTTGAATCTCCAAACGAGGCAAATGATTGATGCAGCCGCAGGGGGAACTCTTAATAACAAAACCCCCGAGGCCGCTCAAGAGCTTTTCGAGGAGATGGCCATGAATGCTTATCAGTGGAATGCGCCACGGTCGCGCCCTAACAAGCCGACTGGACTCTTTGAAGTCGAGGCCACCCCTAATTTAGCACATCAAGTGGAATGGCTCACTAAGCAAGTGGCGGAGATGTCTGCTTCCTCCGCCACCAATTGGGCTTATAATAATAATAATTTTAATAATAATTTTCATGAGCAAGTAGATTATATGGGTAACTCCTATCGTCCTCCGTATAACCCGAATAATAATATTCCGTTCAATAATAGTTATAATCCGGGTTTGCGGAATCACCCAAACTTTTCATGGAGCAACCCCAATAATGCTCAGCGTCCACTGCAAGTGAATCCTCCCGGATTCACTCCACCACCATCACACAAGCCTTCTTCACTTGAAGAAGTCTTCACTAAATACGTAGCCTCAAATGAGTCCAATATCCGGAATCTTACCGGATCTATAAAAAATTTAGAAAATCAAATTGGGCAATTAGCCAAATTAGTCTCCGAGCGCCAACAAGGAACTTTGCCGGGCAACACCGAGCCCAATCCAAGGGAGAGCGCCAACGTAATAAACCTCCGCAGCGGAAAGGAGGTAACCTCTACAAATTTGGCTGGACCTGAGGTAAACGTTTCATCTTCACCCCTGCAATTTACTTCTCCGCAAGTTAGTTCTTCTACTTTACCATCTTCTACTCTAGCTCCGCGCAATAATTTTAAACCTTCAATGCCTTATCCTTCAAAATTTAAAAATGAGCGCAATGAGGAGCAATACAAAAAATTTATTGAAATTTTAAAACAAATTCAAATAAATGTCCCATTCTGCGAAGCAATCTCTAATATGCCTAAATACGCGAAATATCTCAAAGAATTACTCTCTAATAAAAAGAAACTTGAGGATATTTCGCGTGTTTCTTTAAACGCAGAATGCTCGGCGGTTGTATTAAATAAATTGCCGGAAAAACTTAACGATCCGGGACGGTTTTCCATCCCATGCCTATTCGGTAATTTATTAATAAAACACGCTTTGGCTGATTTGGGCGCTAGTATTAACCTCATGCCATATTCTTTATTTAAAAAACTTGGGTTGGGCAATCCTACCCCAACAAAAATTAGCATCCAACTAGCAGATCGGTCTATTAAATATCCTATTGGAGTCATAGAGGATGTTTTAGTTAAAGTAGACAAGTTTATCTTCCCGGTAGACTTTGTCATTCTAGACATCGAAGAAGACGCCGAAGTGCCCCTTATACTCGGTCGTCCATTCCTTGCTACCTCTAAGGCAATAATAGACGTAAGTAACGGAAAGCTTCTCCTACGAGTGGGGGATGAAGAAGTTACTTTTAGTATCGACTCTTCCATGAAAAACTCTTTTTCTAATGACGACTCTTGTTTTACTTTAGAAACAAATTTTGAAGAGGAAATAACGTCATCTTCTGAAATTATTTCTCCTTTATTTGAAAATCCGGACATTGCAAACTTATATTGTTTAAGAGAAATAACTCATCCGCACAAATTTGAAGAAATAAAATTGAATAATTTTAAAGTAAAAACATCTTATGAGGAGCCGCCGAGTTTAGAATTAAAACAATTGCCGGAACATTTAAAATATTTATTTTTAGAAAAAGAGTCAAAATTGCCCGTGATTATATCATCCGCGCTTAACGATTCAGAAATTTCTGAATTAACAAAAATTTTAAATAAGCATCGTCATGCAATTGCGTGGCAAATTTCTGATATTAAAGGAATTAGCCCATCTTTTTGTACGCATAAAATAAGTTTAGAAAATAATTCTCGCGGTACTATTCAGCCTCAACGACGCCTTAATCCAAATATGAAGGACGTTGTTAAGGCCGAAATAATAAAACTATTAGACGCGGGAATTATTTATCCTATTTCGGATAGCACTTGGGTTAGTCCGGTGCAAGTCGTGCCTAAGAAGGGCGGGATAACGGTAGTTTCCAATGAAAATAATGAGTTAATCCCAACCCGTACCGTTACAGGTTGGCGAGTTTGCATCGATTATAGGAAATTAAATGATGCAACTCGTAAGGATCACTTCCCGCTTCCCTTCATTGACCAAATCTTAGAACGTCTTTCCGGTCACTCACACTATTGTTTTCTTGATGGTCTTTCAGGGATACTTTCAAATCCCAATTGCACCCGAAGACCAAGAGAAAACCACGTTCACTTGTCCGTTCGGCACCTTCGCCTATCGGAGGATGCCGTTTGGTCTTTGCAACGCGCCGGCTACATTTCAAAGATGTATGTTGGCAATTTTTAACGAATTAGTAGAGGATGTCATGGAAGTTTTTATGGACGATTTTTCAGTCTTTGGCGATTCCTTTGAAAATTGTTTAAATAATCTTGATCGTGTTCTTCAACGCTGCGAAGACACAAATTTGGCGCTCAATTGGGAAAAGTGTCACTTTATGGTTCGAGAAGGCTTAGTGCTCGGACATAAAATTTCTAGCAAAGGGATCGAGGTCGATAGGGCCAAAATCGAGGTCATAGAAAAACTTCCCCCGCCTACCAACATAAAATCTATTAGGAGTTTTCTAGGACACGCAGGATTTTATAGGCGGTTTATTAAAGATTTTTCAAAAATTACAAAACCGCTAACACATCTTTTAGAAAAAGAAACCGCATTTATATTCGATGAAGAATGTTCTAAAGCGTTCAATAAAATTAAAAATGAACTTATCAACTCGCCTATTTTAATTGCGCCAAATTGGTCTCTTCCGTTTGAAATTATGTGCGACGCAAGCGATTTTGCTGTAGGGGCTGTTTTAGGCCAACGGGTGGATAAATATTTTCACCCGATTTATTACGCAAGTAAAACGCTCACGTCCGCGCAAGCTAATTATACAACGACGGAGAAAGAACTTTTGGCGATTGTTTTTGCATTTGATAAATTTCGATCTTATATAACGCTATCAAAAATTATTGTTTTTACTGACCACTCCGCTCTTAGGTATTTAATGGAAAAAGGGGACGCGAAGCCCCGATTACTAAGATGGATTCTCCTTCTACAAGAGTTCGATTTGGAGATCCGAGATAAGAAGGGAGCGGAGAATTTGGCGGCCGACCACCTCTCAAGATTGGAGAATCCAGGTGCAGGAGCGCTAGTGGAGTCCGAAATAGATGACAAATTCCCTGAAGAGCGCCTCCTCGTCATGAATAAGGTAATAACTTCTTCCACCCCTTGGTACGCGGATCTTGCCAATTACTTAGTGGCACGGGTCCTCCCAAAGAACTATTCAAGTCAACAAAAGAAGAAATTTTTTTCAGACTTGAAAAATTACTTTTGGGAAGACCCCTTTTTATTTCGTGTTTGCGCGGACCAAGTGGTAAGAAGGTGTGTATCGGGCGAGGAAGGCATCAAAATTTTGCGGCACTGCCACGAAGGACCAACCGGTGGACATTATCAAGCAAACCGGACCGCTAGGAAGGTGCTCGAGGTGGGCTTCTATTGGCCCACTTTGTTTAAAGACGCTCAAATGTTTGTAAGCAAATGCGATAACTGCCAACGGTCAGGTAACATTTCTAACCGGGACGAAATGCCCCAAAATATATTTTTAGAATGTGAAATTTTTGATTTATGGGGGTTAGATTTCATAGGTCCACTACCACCGTCTCATAATAATAAGTACATCCTTGTTGCGGTCGACTACGTGTCAAGGTGGGCAGAGGCGCAAGCTTTCTCCACTAACGACGCGAGAGTCGTCGTAAAATTTTTGAAAAAATTATTTTCACGATTTGGCACACCGCGAGCACTAATTAGTGATAGGGGCACCCACTTTTGTAACGACCAACTTGCTAAAATTTTAGCCAAGTATGGCGTTACCCACAAACTCTCTACCGCCTATCACCCACAAGCAAATGGCCAAGTGGAGGTGGTAAATCGTGAACTTAAGAGAATTTTAGAAAAAACGGTTTCTGTTAATAGGAAGGATTGGTCACTTAAGTTAGACGATGCTTTATGGGCATATCGAACGGCGTACAAGACCGCAATCGGTTGTACACCGTACCGATTAGTCTACGGAAAAGCTTGTCATTTACCGGTGGAATTAGAACACCGCGCATATTGGGCGCTCAAATTTTTAAATTTAGATCTAAACTTAGCCTCCGAACAAAGAAAATTTCAATTAAATGAATTAGATGAATGACGTGCAAACGCCTATGAAAATAACAAATTCTATAAGGAGAGAACTAAGTTTTATCACGATAAAAATATTAAAAATCCAAAATCTTTTTCACCGGGAGATCTAGTCCTCCTTTTTAATTCTAGACTTCGGCTTTTTCCGGGAAAATTAAAGTCCCGATGGTCCGGCCCCTTTGTCGTGAAAGAGGTTTGGCCATATGGGACCGTGCTAATTGAACATCCGGAAAACGGCTCATTCAAAGTTAACGGACACCGATTAAAACTATATCACCCCGGCGATCCCTCAACCGGAAAAATTGAATCTCTAAATCTTCCAAACATTTAAAATCGTCACTTAGTCAAGCTACGCGACGGTAAACAAAGCGCTTGTGGGAGGCACCCCATAGTTATCACTTTTCATTTCTATTTTTTTTTCTCTTGTTTTCTTTCCTAACAACTTTTGCAGGTTTTGGGTCGATGTTATAAAGCGGCTACCCCGACAAATAATCAGGGAAGTTTTCTTATAACATTTAATTTATTTTGCTTTCTTTTAAAATAGATTTATAATATTCATACTTAGTTTTAAACATTGGGGACAATGTTTATCTTTAAGTATGGAGGGGTAACATATGTAAGTTCTAATTTTTAACTTAGGTTGTTTTAAAAAATTAATCTAGTCCTATTTCTTGCATTTTTTTTTCTAAAAAAAAAATTTTTACTACTAAAAAAAAAAATATGAATAAATCTTTTCGCTTAATCTTTCAACACTTTTCTAGTTTACTCAATTGTAAAGTTCTAAAGTAGACTTAATTTTTCATGAGGACTAAGAATTTTTTGTGCTAGAATAATTTTCTGAAACTTTTGAGTAAAATTGTTGACTCGTGTAGTGTTTCTAGTAAAATGCATGTGTTTGAGTAGAATTGGTGTAGAATTAAATCCTTGGCATAAAACTAAACTTATGATTTGATAATTTGTGTAGAAAGAATTTATTTTACTTCTAATTTGAATCTGGTTTAATCCAAAAGTAGTTTAGGGAGTGTGTAGAAGATCGTTAGAATGCTATATTACTCGACTCGAATGGAAGGGTGTCCTTTTTTTTTAAAAAGTCTAGAACTTGTCCTTAGCTATCTTTGAAACGTTTGCATTTTAGAATAATTAAACTCTATGGAAATGATTTAGGCCTCTATTTGGATAGTTTGAGCTTTTGCACCCAACCCCAAATTACTACAATTGTTCACACAAATTTGAGCCTTGTACCTTTATTTGACCCACCTCCACCATTTCGCCACCAAAACTAAAAAGCCTAACCAAACTGTACACTCAAATTTTGAGCTAAAATATTGAAAAAATTGGGTGTTTATATAAAAAAAAAAGCAAAATTTTCATAGTGATATGCGGCCTAGGTATGCATACGCATACTTGGAATGATCCCAACTATGAAGAGAAAAATGGTGTTTATTCTTAAAAGCTAAAATTTCATAGTGACATGTGGCCTAGGTATGTATACGCATACTTGGAATGATCCCAACTATGAAAAGCAAATTCTCATAATGATATGCGGCCTAAGTATGTGTATTCATGCTTGGAATGATCCCAATTATGATGAAAATAAGAAGAAGAAAATTTTAGCTCAAAACTCGTTGTTTAAGTGAAATACACCTACATGCTCATCATTGTTCACCTTTCTCTTAAACTCAAGCCGTATGTACATCTTATTTAAGTCCTAAAGATCCATATAGTTGATTAAGTATAAAATGTAGTGGAAAAGATGCAAGCAAACAAGCTTATGGACTTCTATGAAGGTCACCCCGAGCGTCAGAATCTAGTAATTTAAATCTCAACGATCACACTATTTTCTCCCTTCACATAACTTGTGATTTAACCATCGACTCTTTTAAAAGTAATAATAAATTATTGAAACACATTTTAATTATCTCACAAATTAGTATTTATGCCAAGAACGTCTCTCTACTAAAATATCTACACATACCAGCATAAAACTTCGCATTTTACTCTCTAGCTTTCAAAATTTTATCTAGCAATAAATCTTCCTACTCTTGTGAAAAATGGTTTGCTCGGGACGAGCAACGAGTAAGTATGGAGGTGTTTGATGACTAGTAATTTATTCATCATATATGGCTTTTATCTTAATTAGACATTCTAAATATTGATATGTGTTCGTGATTTTTATAAAATATTTCGTTGAAAAATAATATTTTGAGCTCTAACACTAATATTCTCAATTTTGTAGGATTGCGGCAGGCTTTTGGGGAATTTTCTGTACAAAATCCCGATGTTGCGTTCAAGAGTTCGTATTCGAGCCCAACTTAACAACATAGAGCTCGACAAGATATATTCAACACCATCCGCCACCCGACATACAAGAGCTCCACCAGTGCAAGCTACCATATATATAATATATATATATAAATGTTTACTGTTTATATATATATATATATATATATATATATATATATATATATATATATATATATATATATATATATATATATATATATATATATATATATATATATATATATATATATACAATAACCATGCGCTGCTCCTCCTCCAAGCTGCCCGAACAACCACTCCGGCAACCTCCCTGCAGCAGCATATCCACGTCAAACTCGAGCTCGCCATCCCTCCTCCTAGCAGCAGCTCGAATGAAGCCCGAGCAACCTCCGGCCACCTCCAGCAACTCCATACAGGAAGCTCGGCCGCCACCTCAACGCCACCACTGAGCTCGCCACTACAGCACCATCATCAGCACCATCAACTCGGCTGGCCAACGCCACCTTTCCTCCAACCAAGCTCGGCCAGCACCACTTTCCTCCAACCAAGCTCGGCCAGCACCACTTTCCTCCTCATGCTCGGCCAACGCCACCAACGCCTTGCAAGCAGCCAACTTGATCCAGCTCCACCACCTCAATAACCAGAACTATCTCCGGCCACCTTCAGCAGCGCCATCACCGTGCTCGGCCACACCAAGCAGTAACTCCGGCCCGCAGTTCCAACTCCATGAAGTAACCCCTCCACGTCAGCGATCCAGCCCACCTCCGCCACGTCAGCAATCCTCCTCCATGCAGCGCCAACTCCGCCTCTGCCGTTACACCCGGAGATGTCGCCGCCTCCAGCTCTTCCAGAGATCCCGCCGAATTTTTGGCCGCCATCAATATCCTGCTGCTGCCGTTTTCAACAAGGAGCCTACCATGCCTTGTCACATCATCCGGTGCCTATAAAAGGTGGTCATGGGGAAGGAGGGATGGAAGAATTCAGAGGAGATAATTCAGAGGAGAGATAAAAAAGAGAGCCCAGCCCCTAAATTCAATTATTCATTTCATTTCTTATTTTCATTTCAGCTATTAGTGTTTGTTTTAAGTTTTGAATTATTTAAATAATTTAATTAACATTATTAGTTTTCGAGTATTAGTGTTTTCGTATTGTTATAATTTAATCTTGTACATCTCGCTTTGTTCAACTTAGAATTTTGTCGTCTCGTAACCATGCAATTTTATGTCTTGTAATTTTGCTATCAATAAAATATAATTCTGTCTCCATTTAAAATATTGTCCCTATTTCAAGTTATTCACTCGAACGTTATATTTTTGTTTCTCAACAAATTTTTTTTGTTCTTCTCTCGTCATGTCGAAATTTTATAATCATGATTTCTCCACCTCCATGAGCGGCTAATTCTCTATAGTGCTCGATCGAGACGATCCGAGGATGAGATAATTTCTGCGATGATTTTAATTTTGTGCTTCTCAATTTGTTGAATGCTTACGATTTACCGTTGATCAATTCATTGAGGTTATATATTTTATATAGTTTTCAAAACAGTTTTCGCTCTTTAGTTGGCCGAGAGGCTCGTAAGGCGAATCGATCACTCATCGGTAAAAAGAGTAGAACGCAACCCTCGAGAGAGGACGACGTAACTCTTCCGAATTGGACTAAAATCTAATAGCGAGGTTCGCTACCTAAGGCAAGTCTTAGGCGATGCGATTTGAGAACGAAAGTTCGGTCGATACACCTAAGTTTAGTTGAACCTAATCCTCGAAAGAGTGGTGTTCATGCTTCGGGAACCTCCTCGGTCAAAGCCTCTTCAACAAGAGAATTGCATTGTTATTTTCATTTCATAATTTTATAATTCCAAGGTGACTCAAGATCGGGTACTAATCATAAAACCATTGTTTTAATTCCGTTAACATTTCTAGTTTTCTTTTACTTTTCGCAACCTTAACTCAATTTTCTATTGATAAAATAATAACGATTTTCAAAGTAGGATTACTCGATCACCCCGAGTCTAATACGACCTTGGTTTTTATAAACCTATACCACTTCCGATACGGTACACTGCCGTTGTCGTTTGCGGATATAGTTTCGCGCGATCAAGTACCTATCGAAATATAGTATAGAAATTGTCGTATAAGACTCGGGGCATGTTGAGTACTTCTACTCACGCAAATTAATATTAATTTATCTAATAATACTTTAGAGGTAAATTAAAATTAAATGAAGAAAAATGAAAATAAATCAAACACTTGATCTAGACTCACATTAAAATAAACCTTTCATAATAGTTAACTTCTAAATTACCTAATTCGACCGTCGAGGTTCCTAAATTACAAAAGCGCTTCTCTCGAGAATACGTTCTCGAATAAACTTAGGTTGATCAATTAAAACTTCTCGGCCAGTCGAAACCCCTAAGCTTGTCTTATGCGGTGAACCCTGCTATTGGATTTGACTCCAATCCGGAAGATCTGTGTCATCCTCTCTTGAGGAATTCATGCGGCTCCTTCTACCTTTGAGTGATATACTCATATCCACAACCTCTTGGTAAATCTAGGATACATATCTAAAATCAAAATCGAAGCATTTAAATCAAAGATAGATCGAATCGGAAATAATAGAGTTTGACAAAAAGAAGATTATTTTATTCTAAAACTTGTCAAAATCAATTGCTAATAAAAGGAGGGATACATGTAAATATAAACAAATACAAGCTTGAAATAAAAGTGTTAGAAATAAAAGTTAACTAACTATGAAAAAGTACATAAAGGAAAATGCATGAAAACAATAAAAGAAGATAGAAACCTAACTATTTATTAAATAAAAACTATATAAAAACTACTTTAAATAATGACTTATCAAATACCCTCATACTTAAGCTTTTGCTATTCTAGAGCAAAACTATGAGAAGTACTTATAAGAAATTAATATAATTTTTTTATTAAACTAAAATTTTATTAAATCAAAAGAAAGTTAAAAGTAAAATTTAGTGATTTAAAATTAAGTACTAAAATATGAAATTAAAATGAAAAGAGTCAAATATATTTAGTAAAATTTTCTCATATAAATTAATTAGACTTCAAAATTGAGTAGTTAGCAAACAAATTTAGATTTAGAATTATTAACACTTTTTTAATTAAAAAGAAACTTAAAGGAAAATTTAAACTACTACTTATGCTCTCTTAGAATTTTAATTTAATTCTAAAGTAAATATATTGGCTATTGGGTTTTGAAAAAGGAAATTGAAGAGATTTTGAATTGGGGTGAAGAATTTTATCCTCTCACCCCACATAAATTTTTTTTCTTTTTTTTGATATTCACATATGTTTACCAAGAAAATGATTATCTCATTTTCCATGACATATGAACGAATATTTTTTCTTTCTTCAAATAACAAAATTGATTAGGACTAATGAATTTTATGCTCTTACTCCTTTTATTATTTTTTTGGGTTGCATATGTGTGCCAAGGAATACTTGATTCCCATGACATATGATCAAACAAAATAAAAGTAAAAATTACATATGTATACTAAGGGATAATGAATTTTACCCTCTTATCCCCATGACATCTGATCTAATAAAAAAGCAAGAGAAGGCTAAAAAATATTTAGATTAAATTAAAATAATTAGAGAGCAACTATAGTAAATTAAAATTTCCTAAGAATCCTTAAGCATAAGTGATTATAATTTGAAATCTAAAAATTATTTAACTAAATACTATAAAATTGAAACTAATTTGAATTAGAGAGACAAAGTGCTACATAGATTACTCTAAACAAATTTAATTCATAAATTATTTCTCAAAATTAAATCACCTAGAAATTAAATCTAACTAACAATGATAAAATAAAAAATTAGAAAATCAAAAATTATAAAAATTCTTATAAATTACCTCAAAATTATTTTCTGAATATCACAAAATATTAACTAGGGTTTATTATAGTTTTGATTTTTTTTAAAATAAAATCCTAATTTTTTGTTATTCTTGGAATTCCCGAGGGCTATCCAGTGACGGGTTCGCAAGATACTAAGAAGTTTTGTGGGATTAAAGCCCAACACGACCCTTTCCAAGAAATTAATTTTTGGTTTTTTGTATTTTTGAAAATAAAAAGGAAAAAGATTTTTTTAAAAAAGTTTTAGAGGTTTTTTCATTTTTTTTGTATTTTAAATAAAGATAATAAATGAGAATCTCCTCATACTTAAAAATAAACATTGTCCCCAATGTTTATAAGCCAAGTAGGAGGGAGAAAGAAAAAGAAATAAAATGCATTAAAATTTAAATTACAAGAAAATAAAGATAAGTAAGGGGTGTCTCCCAAGAGCGTTTTTATTTTTCCCACCTTTAAGCTAGACGGTGTTGGTTAGGAAAAAGTGAAATTAAAATTTAAGTGTAAGGGCAACTCCCTTAATTCCCTCTTGGGTGAATACGCCGAAGACGATCGCCCAGCCACTCCTCCGCTTTCTTCTTGATGTTTCTTCTTTAAAAATTTGACTTGAAAATGTAGATTCAAATCACCTCTCCATACCTGAGGTGATTCGAATCTTTGTAGATAAGCGGCAAATGGATCGTGAACAATGTTGTATTGCAACGTCTCATCTTCGTCCTGAAACTCATTAGTAAAAGAAAACTCAAGAATAAGCACGTCAGAAAAATCATCGCAAGGAAGAGGCTCTTGCAAAGTTATATAATTATGCTCCAGTTGTTAATTTTCTAAAATAAAATTGTTATCCAGAAGTTTATTAAAAAGAAAATTACTGGGCATAATATTTTCATGAATTTCAATTTCTAAATATTCATAAGTGGAGTTTGAAAATTCATGAGGAAAGGGAAAATCGAGAGAAATAGGAGAAGAAATATATTTTTCTTCTATTTCACCCGGTGTTGCCATAACTTTAATAAATTCTTGATATAATAATTCTTTCTCCTGTTCCGAATAACACACCAAGGGGGCACATGAAGATTCATGTTCATTCCTAGGTGAACTATTTGAAAAGGGTGAAGAATCATTAGAATAAGAAATATTTTATTCTAAATTTTGGGGAGGATCAACTATGAATTGTGTAAAATCCATAAAATTAGAAAAAAAAGGATGTGGTGTGATCACAGAAGAAGAACAAAAATTAGGATATAAATAGTTATTCTCATAACTCGGGAATCCTTCTGGTTGATCTTGCGAACAAAAAAGTCCAAAATTCGAGGTAGAAGAAAAATTATTTAAATCAAAATAATTATTCTTGTTAAGACTTGAAAAAGTATTTTCATGAATATTAGTTAAATTGGAAAAATTATTTTCATGAAAATATGAAGAAGAATTAGCATCAAAGTGAGAATAATTATTAATTGCAAAATTATTTTCATAACAAAATTTTTGATAATAAAAATAATAACAATTATCACTATGATGAGGAGCACCACAATAACAACAAGAAATTTGGCGTTGTCTTGCAGCTTGCAAAAGATTAATTTTATGTGTAAGCTCGGCAACCTTAGCGGCCAATTGGGATAACAATTTTTTTGTAAAAAGAAAAATAAAAGAACCGGTACCTAATAGAAATGAATTTGAAAATGAAAATTCAAAATAGAAATGAAGGTGGAGAACGAGAATGATAAAAGTAATAAAATCTACGCTTTTAAAATATCAACAAAATAACTCCTCGACAACGGCGTCAAAAACTTCATGGAGAATTTTATTAGTTTTTTAAATTATTTCAAACTAAAATCCCGAATTAGGCAAGTGTATATATCGAAATATAGTATAGAAATTATCGTATTAGACTCGAGACCTGTTGAGTACTTCTACTCATGCAAATTAATATTATTTTATCTAATAATACTTTAGATGTAAATGAAAATTAAATGTAGAAAAATGAAAATAAATCAAACACTTGATCTAGACTCATTTTAAAATAAACCTTCCATAAAAGTTAACTTCTAAATTACCTAATTCGACCGTCGACGTTCCTAAATTACAAAAGCGCCTCTCTCAAGAATACACTCTCGACTAAACTTAGGTTGATCGAATAAGACCTCTCGACCAGTCAAAAGCCCTAAGCTTACCTTATGCGGTGAACACCGCTATTGGATTTGACTCCAATCTGAAAGATCAATGTCATCCTCTCTCGAGGAATGCATGCGGCTCCATCTACCTTTGAGTGATCTACTCGTATCCACAACCTCTCAGTAAATCTAGGATACGAATCTAAAATCAAAATCAAAGCATTTAAATCAAAAATAGATCGAATCAGAAATAATAGAGTTTGACAAAAAGAAGATTATTTTATTCTAAAACTTGTCAAAATCAAGTGCTAATAAAAGGAGGGATACATGTAAAGATAAATAAATACAAGCTTGAAATAAAAGTGCTAGAAATAAAAGTTAACTAACTATGAAAAAGTACATAAAGGAAAATGCATGAAAATAATAAAAGAAGCTACTAAAACTACTCCAATATGACTACTAGACGACCCTAAAATACTGCCCATGCTCCTGGCTTTCTCTGAATTTATAGGAATTTTTCTGGAAGGTCATGCGCCTAGGTCACGCCCGTGACTAGGGGGCGTGTCAGGTTGGGAACGGTCCTCTTGAAAGCCCGGGAACGTTGGGAGAAAACTGCCAAAGTAGATTGTTTTGCGGGTCATGCCCCTAGGTCATGCCCGTGACCTAGGGCGTATCTAGACTACAGTTGTAAACGACGGGAAATGGAAAGGGTGGGAATTAAACTCTGGATGTAGCTGGAAGTCACGCCCCTAGGTCACGCTCGTGACCTAGGGCGTGTCAAATCTATTTTTGGAAACGGAGGGAAGGAGAAATAGCGGGAGTTAATCTGGCGGTTGCTGGATGGGTCACGCCCATAGGTCACACCCGTGACCTAAGGCATGTAGGCTTGAACGCTCTACAACGATATCTGCTGATTGATGACCAAGTAATGCCAGGATGTCACTCCTATGGCGCATGCCCGTGACCAATAGGTCACGACCGTGTCTAGGGCGTGTAAACCAAAACCGGCGTGGCGTTGTGTTCTGGAGCTCTTGCTGGTGGCATGCCCCGTGTAGGCTGGTCACAACCATGTCCAGAGCGTATAAACCAAAACCGATGTGGCGTTGTGTGCTGGAGCTCTTGCTGGCGGCACGCCCCGTGTAGGCTAGTCACGCCCATGTCACGCCCGTGATATGTGGGCATGTCACTTTAATTGATGTGGAATGGCGGCGGATCAGCACCTGGAGGTCACGACCCGTGACTATAGTCACGCGCCATTGTCACGCCCGTGATAGGGGCGTGTACTTGTGAAAAATTCAGCTTTTCTCCAGATTTTCTCCTGATCAATCCTGTCAGCCCTAAATTGTGATTAGCAGCCCAAATTGACATGTAATAAGAAAACAAAGGAATTAATACAAATATTAATAAAAACTAAATAGAAACATAACTATTTATTAAATAAAAACTATATAAAAACTACTATAAATAATGACTTATCAAATACCCCCATACTTAAGCTTTTGTTATTCCAGAGCAAAACTATGAGAAGTACTTATAAAAAATTAATATAATTTTAAATTAAACTAAAAATTTATTAAATCAGAAGAAAGTTAAAAGTAAAATTTAGTGATTTAAAATTAAGTCCTAAAATATGAAATTAAAATGTGAAGAGTCAAATATATTTAGCAAGATTTTCTCATATAAATTAATTAGACTTCAAAATTGAGTAGTTAGCAAACAAATTTAGATTTAGAATTATTAACACTTTTTTTAACTAAAAAGAAACTTAAAGGAAAATTTAAACAACTACTTATACTCTCTTAGAATTTTAATTTAATTCTAAAGCAATTATATTGGCTATTGGGTTTTGAAAAAGAAAATTGAAGAAGTTTTGGATTTGGGGTTGTGAATTTTACCCTCTCACCCCCACACAATTTTTTTCTTTTTTTTTGATATTCGCATATGTTTACCAAGAAAATGATTATCGCATTTTCTATGACATATGAACAAATATTTTTTTCTCTTCAAATAACAAAATTGATTAGGAGTAATGATTTTTATCCTCTTACTCCTTCTATTTTTTTGGGGGGGTTGCATATGTGTACCAAGAAATACTTGATTCCTATGACATATGATCTAACAAAATAAATGTAAAAATTTCATATGTATACCAAAGAATAATGAATTTTATCCTCTTATCCCCATGACATATGATCTAACATAAAAAAAAAATAAAGGAAGGCAAAATAATATTTAGATTAAATTAAAATAATTATAGAGTAACTATAGTAAATTAAAATTTCCCAAGAATCTTTAAGCATAAGTGATTATAATTTCAAATCTAGAAATTATTTAACTAAACACTATAAAATTGAAACTAATTTGAATTAGAGAGACAAAGTGCTAAATAGATTACTCTAAACAAATTTAATTCATAAATTATTTTTCAAAATTAATTCGCCTAAAAATTTAATCTAACTAACAATGATAAAATCAAAAATTATAAAATCAAAAATTATAAAAATTCTTATAAATTACCAAGCTTTTGAAAACCGGACCGGCCGGTCCGAGCGGTCGAACCGCGGACCGAACACACAGCGAGTCCGGTCCAGGTAAGAAACCGCTTCCATCTGCGGACCGCCTGGGAACCGCGGAACCAGGCGGGCGGACAGGCGGGCTGGGAACCGGGCGGGTTTTAGGGTTACCGGGCGGGCCAAAGCCCAAAAATTTAAATAATGAAATTTAGAAACTATGGGGTTTCGAACCCAGGCCACTTTCTAATTCAGGAATAAGTGGACCACTTGGTTCTTGCGGTTTTATTTTGTATATTATTATATTAATATAAATATTAATGTATTCATAAAATAAAACAATACAAATATAAAATAAATATTTCCTACATATATTATTATAATAAATTATTAAATTATCTTTTAAAAATTAAAGTATACGATATATTTAGACTCTCTTTGACACTGCGATGACAGTCATAAATCATAAACGTGGTGGTTATGAAATGTCATTTTTTATCACTCATCTTATCTAAGAAACTTTATCAACTTTTATGTTTAAAAGTCAATATTAATTTTTTTTTATTTTGATTGTGGTTTTAACCATTGTCATGTCAAACATCCATTTTATTAAGGTGGTGTTCTTGTCCAAACTCAATAGATGAAAAATGTTTCGTCAAACAGAACTTTAAAATTATACTAATATAGTGATAATTTATACATCATTTTTATTTGTATCACAATATAGTCATAAAAAATTAATAATTTATATACAAATTTTTAATGTTGTGTTAATTAATTTTTTTCTAATATATATATATATATATATATATATATTAAAATTTGATTTTAAAATATACGCATGTGGTCCTAACATATATATTATTTTTATTTGTATCAAAATATAATGATAAATAACAAATACATATATTCAAATATTTATTATAATATTATTTTTTTATTTTCTAATATATATATATATATATATATATATATATATATATATATATATATATATATATATATATATATATATATATATATATATATAGGACAAACGGTTCGACCCCGGTCCGACCGGTCCAACCGGTCCGACCTTGAACCTTTGAATTCACCGGTTCGATCTCCGGTCCGGTTCTCAAAACCTTGTAAATTACCTCAAAATTATTTTCCAAAAATCACAAAATATTAGGTAAGGGTTTTTTATAGTTTTGATATTTTTTTAAAATAAAATCCTAATTTTTTGTTATTCTTGGACTTCTCGAGGGCTACCCAGTGACGGGTTCGCAAGATACTAGGTGGTTTTGTGGGATGAAAGCCCAACACGGCCCTTTCCAAGAAATTAATTTTTGATTTTCTATATTTTTTTGTATTTTTGATAATAATAAAAAAAGATCTTTTAAAAATTTTTTAAAGGTTTTTTCATTTTTTTATTTTAAATAAAGATAATAAATGAGAATCCCCCATACTTAAAAATAAACATTTTCCTCCATGTTTATAAGCCAAGTAGGAGGGAGAAAGAAAAAGAAATAAAATGCATTGAAATTTAAATTGCAAGAAAATAAAGATAAGCAAGGGCTGTCTCCCAAAAACGCTTTTCTTTTTCTCATTATTAAGCAAGACGGTGTTGGTTAGGAAAAAGAGAAATAAAAATTTAAGTGTAAGGGCAACTCCCTTAATTCTCGTTTGGGTGAATACGCTGAAGACGCTCGCCCAGCTACTCCTCCGTTTTCTTCTTGATGTTTCTTCTTTGAACATTTGACTTGAAAATGTAGATTCAAATAACCTCTCCATACCTGAGGTGATTCAAATCTTTGTAGATGAGCGTAAAATGGATCGGGGACAACGTTGTATTGCAATGGCTCATCTTCATCCTGAAACTCATTAGTGAAAGAAAACTCAAGAATAAGGTCGTCAGAAAAATTTTCGCAAGGAGGAGGCTCTTGCGAAGTTATATGATTAGGCTCCAGTTGTTTATTTTCTAAAATATAATTATTATCTAGAAGTTTATTAAAAAGAAAATTATTGGGCATAATATTTTCATGAATTTCAATTTCTAAATATTCATAAGTGGAATTTGAAAACTCATGAGGAGAGGGAAAATCGGGAGAAATGGGAGAAGAAATATATTTTTCTTCTATTTCACCCGGTGTGCCCATAACTTTAATAAATTCTTGATATAATAATTCTTCCACCTCTTCCGAATAAGACACCAAGGGGGCACATGAAGATTCATGTTCCGTCCTAGGTGAAATATTTGAAGAGGATGAAGAATCATTAGAATAAGAAATATTTTATTCTAAATTTTGGGGAGGATCAACTATGAATTGTGTAAAATCCCCAAAATTAGAAAAAAAAAGATGTGGTGTGATCAAAGAAGAAGAACAAAAATTAGGATCTAAATAGTTATTCTCATAACTCGGGAATCCTTCTGGTTGATCTTGCGAACAAGAAAGTCCAAAATTCGAGGTAGAAGAAAAATTATTTAAATCAAAATAATTATTCTCGTTAAGACTTGAAAAAGTATTTTCATGAATATTAGTTAAATTGGAAAAATTATTTTCATGAAAATATGAAGAAGAATTAGCATCAAAGTGAGAATAATTATTAATTGCAAAATTATTTTCATAACAAATTGTTTGATAATAAAAAAATAACTATTATCACTATGATGAGGAGCACCACAATAACAATAAGAAATTTGACGTTGTCTTGCGGCTTGCAAAAGATTAATTTTATGTGTAAGCTTGGCAACCTTAGCGGCCAATTGAGATAACATTTTTTTGTAAAAAGAAAAATTAAACAACCGGTACTTAATAGAAATGAATTTGAAAATTAAAATTCAAAATAGAAATGAAGGTGGAGAACGAGAATGATAAAAGTAATAAATCTGCGCTTTCAAAATGTCAACAAAATAACTCCCCGGCAACGACGCCAAAAACTTGATGGAGAATTTTAATAGTTTTAAAAAATATTTCAAACTAAAATCTCGAAGTAGGCAAGTGTACCTATCAAAATATAGTATAGAAATTGTCATATTAGACTCGGGGCCTGTTGAGTACTTCTATTCACGCAAATTAATATTATTTTATCTAATAATACTTTAGAGGTAAATTTAAATTAAATGAAGAAAAATGAAAATAAATCAAACACTTGATCTAGAATCATTTTAAAATAAACCTATCATAAAAGTTAACTTATAAATTACCTAATTCAACCGTGGATGTTCCTAAATTACAAAAGCGCCTCTCTCGAGAATATGCTCTCGACTAAACTTAGGTTGATCGATTAAGAGCTCTCAGCGAGTCGAAACACCTAAGCTTGCCTTATGTGGTGAACCCACAACGCCCCCCCCCCCCCCCCCCCCCCCCCCCGTTATTGGATTAGACTCCAATCCAGAAGATCTGTGTCATCCTCACTCGAGGAATGCATGCGGCTCCTTCTACCTTTGAGTGATCTACTTGTATCCACAACCTTTCGGTAAATCTAGGATACAGATCTAAAATCGAAATCAAAGCATTTAAAATCAAAGTTAGATCAAATCAGAAATAATAAAGTTTGACCAAAAGAAGATTATTTTATTTTAAATCTTGTCAAAATCAAGTTCTAATACAAGCTTGAAATAAAAGTGCTAGAAATAAAAGTTAACTAACTATGAAAAAGTACATAGAGAAAAATGCATTAAAACAATAAAAGAAGCTACTAAAACTACTCCTATATGACTACCAGACGACCCTAAAATGCTTCTTCGAGCTCCTAGCTTTCTCTCAATTTATAGCCATTTTTCTGGAAGGTCACTACCCTAGGTCACGCCCATGACTAAGGGGCGTGTCAGGTTGGGAACGGTACTCTTGAAAGCTCGGGAACATTGGGAGAAAACTGCCAAAATCGACTGTTTTCGGGTCACGCTCCTAGGTCACACCCATGACCTACGGCATGTCTAGACTACAGCTGGAAATGGTGGGAACTGGAAATAGCGGGAATTAAACTCTGGATGTAGCGGGAAGTCACTCTCCTAGGTCACGCCCGTGACCTAGGGTGTGTCAAATCTTTTTCTGGAAATGGCGGGAAGGAGAAACGGCGGGAGTTAATCTGGCAGTTGCTCGACGGGTCACGCCCATAGGTCACGCCCGTGACCTAAGGCGTGTAGGCTTGAACGCTCTACAATGGTATCTGCTGATTGATGACCAAGTAATGTCGGGATGTCACGCCTATGGTGCACGCCCGTGACCAATAGGTCACTGCCGTGTCCAGGGCATGCAACCCAAAACTGGCATGGTGTTGTGTGCTGGAGCTCTTGCTGGCGGCACGCCCCGTGTAGGCTGGTCACACCCATGACATGTGGGCGTTGAACTTTAATTGACGTGGAATGGCGGTGAATCAGCACTTGGAGGTCACGGCCCGTGACTATGGTCACGCCCCACTGTCAAGCCAGTGACAGGGGCGTGTACTTGGGAAAAATTCAGCTTTTCTCCAGATTTTCTCCGGATCAATCCTATCAGCCCCAAATTGCTATTAGCAGCCCAGATTGACCTGTAATAAGAAAACAAGTGAATTAATACAAATATTAAAAAATCTAAATAAAAACCTAACTATTTATTAAATAAAACCTATATAAAAACTACTATAAATAATGACTTATCAGTCGTTCGAGGATATAGTTTCGCGCAATCAGAACTCTAGGTGAAGTCAGATTACTGGCTTCAACATTTTTAGTGCGGTGAGCGTGAACCGCAGCGTACACAGAAGAATCTTGAAATACTTCATGGCAGAAAATCTTGGAGAAGAAGATGGGGACGAGCCCTAGAACAATGGAGGATTTGTAGGAAGGGAAGAATTCATGACATCCATCAAAGGCATCATGGACAGTTGTAGGGGATCTCGCGGCAGGGCGACTGCTCAACTCATTTACCTCAGGCGCCCATTCTCGCGCATCAGGACGAGCTCATCTCGGCAAGAATTGGAGAGGAGACCCCGAGCAGACCCGCTGACCAGGCTCTCACTTAGCTGGCGGGATGTAGGCTCACTCGGTGGTTATAGGTTGTTTGGAGAGGAGACCCCGAGCAGACCCGCTGACCAGGCTCTCACCTAGATGGCAGGGTTGTAGGCTCACTCAATGGTTGGAGGTTGTTTGGTGAGGAGTGTAACAACTCCATCCGTTCACAGGTATATACTAGAAAGTCCGACCGAGGCCCCACATCATATACCATAAAACAGGCGGCGAAGTCACAGAGTGATACCAGAGTTGCGCATCCTAACTCATTACATTCTAGCGGAAGCCTATAACACGAAGCTGAACTCATACACTTGAATGTCCAAATACAACATCAGTTGGTCTTATGGACTTACAGGGCTTTACACAACAGTGGCCTCAAACATTGGCGCACAGGCCGACCACATATAAATAAACAAAGCATTTTCAGTTTAGCCTTTAAGGGTTAATGACGGCAGTAATAACAACAACAATAGAGACTTCAGCCTTTATGTGTCCCGCTAGGATCTCCAGCACCTGCACAGGGACAACCCACCCAACGATGGCAAACAAGGCAATGGTCAGCATTCAGCTGACCAATTTTATAACGACCCCACCCCTTTCCCGGGGCAGTGGTATTCCTTACTTGCAGTCATAGCATTTCACAGGCAGATCACATAATGTGCTCTCATGCACATACATTCCATCACAACCGTCAGCCACGCGGCCCGACGATCCATGCACTCCGGGAACATTCTTGGTGTACCGGCGAACAAGCGTCCTACCACCGTATCAGGGTCACAATCTAACGGTAATATTGAGCATTTTTCTCCATGGCGTGCAGCCGGAGACTTTAGTCTTAATGTACCAGGATTGGCCCGTAGCCCCTCATTATATCATGGCGTGCAGGCCTAAGACTCTTGTTATGGGCTCCAACAGACCGCACTTTCAGGTCTCACGTCGGAAAGACATAGCGCAGGTCGGATCATCCACCCCCCCCCCCACGTTGCTCAAGTCGCCTTGCCATAACCGAGTACGGCGTACTCGCGGCTACATAAAAGCAGCGGGTCGGTTTCACCTTGCCTGTTTCCTTTAGGTCAACTCATCAGTTCACACATAACCAGCCTATTCTCATGGAACTGGCTTCACATTCATTGGTTACCTAGGAGCCACGCCTCATATTAGTGATAGAAATCAATTTCCATCCCTAGGCTTAACCGTACATCATAGCATCCACTTGAGGGTATTTTCCTGGACTGCCAAGCCAGTACTTCCTACTACTCCCCTTCACAGGCACAACCCACCAAGCATTCCAAGCATCAAGGGTATTTCCTGGCTTACCATGACAGTAATTCCTGCTACTACCCTTCGCAGGTCTAACCCATCAACTCCTTAAACTACTCGTTATGACGGAGTCTTCTCCGACGCGTATATGCAACATCACCAATCCAGACCAATCTGTCCAGATGGGCTTCACACAGCATGCCTATTCCGTACTCCATTTTCGGATCTATATGCCAAATGATTGGGGATTCCATGAATCAACCCAAGAGACTCCCATAACAAGCCACCCTCTGGTAGGGGAATCATATGCATATGCCAAAAAGGAAGCCTTCACATGGCTAGGAAGAAAAGTCGTTATCCTTGAAGACCTCTTCAGAGACATGGATTCTTAGTTGGCTGGAAAGAACCGCAACGGCTTTTCCTCGACAACACTGGCCTCGAATCTCTAGCCGGAACTCCGCAGCACCACCGGTGGCCAACACCTCTTCCTCCTCCTCCTCCTTCTTCCTCTTTTTCTCTCTCTATATTTTAGAAAGATGAAGGCCAAAAAGGAAAATGAGAAGTTCCTTCTCATCCACGGCCTTAAGGAAGCAGGGAGGCACCTCAGCCCTTGGATCACAGCTGAAGAAATGGACATCCACGATTTTGCCACAAAATCATATTTTTTGCCATACACGGACTGTCACACGCCCGTATCCCAGGCTGTGTACCTCAAGCGGTGCTTAACCGACTTATCTAGTCCAGTACATGCCTATGTGAGACGCTCATGTCACGGGCTGTGTCACCTGACACACCTTCAGACATGCCCATGTCTATGGCTGTGTACTTCAGGCTGCACAAAATCGAGATCAACCCGATTGGGACACGACCAGTGACATACCCGTGTCACAGGCCATGTACCCTAAGACACAGTCATGTCCTGCCCGTGTTCACCATGCCTCAATGCCTTGGGCACATCCCGAAAATGACACGGCCTGTGACACACCCGTGTCCCAGGCCTTGTGCCCATACACGACACTAGACACGCCCCAGCTCAATTTCGTCGAGCTGAAGTTCGTCGACCTGCAGAGGACATGCCCTGTGACACGCCCGTGTCATAAGCCGTGTACTCTGCACTCGACAATTGTCGAGCGAAATTTCATCGAACACTTGCCGACTGCTCACCCCCCTGGGACATGCCCGTGTCCCAGGCCGTGTCACCCAATTTTTCCCAACTCTGGAATTTAGGGTGTTACAACCCTCTCATCCTTACAAAAATTTTGTCCTCAAAATTTGCAGAAAGTAAGGAACTCAAATAGAAGGATTTTATTCCACAAACGTGCAATACAACTCGATATACACCGCATAACGGTTACACAAAGGGCTCGGGAAATTCAGCTCGCATGGTCTGCTTGCGCTCTCATGTGATTTCTTCACGGCCACAATTGTCCCAACAGACTTTGACCATCCTGACCGTCTTGTTCCGCAACTGCTTATCGGCACGATCCTCGATCCGAATGGGCCTAACCTTCGTCGTTAGCCCATACTCTACCGGCACCCTATCAGTCTCGATCACTTGAGCTGGATCTTTGACAGCTTTCCAAAGCACTGAGATGTGAAACACATCATGTAATCCACCCAAGTCTGCCGAAAGAGCTAGCCGATATGCAGCTTCCCCAACTTGCTCCACCACTTCAAATGGGCCAAGGTACCGTGGACTCAACTTTTTCAGATGTCTAATCCTGGATACGCCTTTGAAGGGTTTGATCTTCAAGTATACCCAATCACCCACCAAGAACTCCACATTCCGGTGCTTGGCGTTGTAGTATTTCGCTTGACGATCATGGGCTATCAGTATCTGCTCTCGGATAGTGCGTATTATCGAGTTTGCCTCCTCGACTTCGTTACGCTTATACACTTTGGAGTCACCTGCTTCCGCCCAAGCCAACGGTGTACGACACTTCCGACCATATAGAGCTTCAAACGGTATCATACCCCTGCTCGCTTGGTAGCTGTTGTTGTAGGCAAACTCCACCAAATAGAGATGATCTTCTCATCTCTTTCCAAAGTCCAGGGCACACATGCGGAGCATATCCTCCATCCTTCTGTTGGTTCTCTCAGTCTGGTCATCTGTCTAGGGATGAAAGGCCGTACTGAACATCAACTTTGTGCCCAACAGCTGATGGACTATCTTCCAATTAGTTGAAGTAAATCGCCCATCACAATCACTTACGATGCTCTTAGGAACACCGTGTAGCTGTACAATCTGCTCAACATAAAGCTTTGCCAAACTTTCCACAGAATCGTCCCGTTTATTTGGAAGGAAGTGTGCCACCTTTGTCAGCCGGTCTACAATCACCTAGATTGAATCATTCCCGCGCTGAGATCTCGGCAACCCGTGCACGAAATCCATAGAAATATCATCGAACTTCCATTCCAGAATCGGCAATGACTTCAAGAAACCACCCGGTTTCTGGCATTCCGCCTTCACTAAAGCACAAGTCTGGCATTTGGCTACATAATGAGCAACATCTTTCTTTAGTCCTGGCCACCAGAACAGCTTCATGTCACTGAGCATCTTTGTGCTCCCATGGTGAATTGAGTACTTCGTATAGTGCGCTTCGTACATCAACTCTTCCCTCAATTTGCCCAAACTCGGGACGCACAAACGGCCCTCTTTCCTCAAAAGGCCGTCATGCCAGGAGAATTTACCCTCTGGCCATCCTTGGCATAGCATTGGAGACTTGCATCCAGCTCCGTTACTCGCCAAACTCTGTCCGCAAGGTCACACTACACCTCCGTCCAGTTCAAACATGCAGCGGCTGTAGCATTCTTGTCAACACAAGAAATCTCTAACGCTTCCAACTCCTGGATTAGACGTTCATCATGCCTCTGCAACCAGCTTGCCCTTGCCGGAATCTCCGACTCAAGGCATCAGCGACCACATTTCCCTTCCCGGGAGTATAATGAATCACAAAGGTGTAGTCCCCAAGGAACTCCAACCACCTTCGTTGTCGCATATTCAGGTCCTTCTGCTCCAGTAAGTACTTTAGGCTCTTGTGGTCTGTATAGATTTCCACTTTCATGCCATATAGATAATGCCTCCATAACTTTAGTGCAAAGATCACTGCCGCCAACTCTAGGTCGTGGACGGGATAATTTCTCTCATGCACCTTCAACTGGCAAGAGCCATAAGCAATCACTTTCCCATTTTGCAGAAGAATGCAGCCTAAGCCGCTTCCTGAAGCATCACTGTAGATTTCAAATCCATTTGTACCACATGGCGACGTCAACACAGGCACCGTGGTCAACCGACATTTCAGCTCTTCAAAAGCTCGCGCGCACTCCGGCGTCCAAACGAACTTTTGATCCTTTCTCGTCAGTGTGGTTAGAGGCAAAGCGATCCGAGAGAAGTTTTCCACAAATCTTCTATAGTAGCCAGCCAGTCCAAGGAAACTCCAGACTTTGGCCACTAAAGACAACACTGGCCACTCTTGTATGGCCCTTATCTTTGTCGGATCCACTGCTATGCCCTCTCCGCTAACCACATGGCCCAGAAAAGCCACCGACGATTGCCAAAACTCGCACTTCGAGAATTTGGCATAGAGCTTATTCTTCCTCAACGTCTGCAACACTAACCGCAAGTGCTTCTCATGATCAACTTCCGATTGCGAGTACACCCAAATATCATCAATGAACACAATCACGAACAGATCCAGGTACTCTCAGAATATTCGGTGCATCAAGTCCATAAACACTGAGGGCGCATTGCATAGCCCAAACTGCATTACCGTGAACTCATAATGCCTGTAACGTGTTCCAAATGCGGTCTTGGGAATGTCATCTTCCCGAATCCTCAACTGGTAATAACCAGACTTAAAATACAACTTGGAGTAAACGGTTTATCCCACTAGCTGATCGAACAATTCATCAATTCGTGGAATCGGATACCTATTCTTCTCGGTCAGCTTATTCAGTTCGCGGTAATCAATACATAACCTCAAGCCGCCGTCTTTCTTCTTCACAAACAGAATAGGCGCGCTCCAAGGTGACATGCTTGGGCGTATATAACCCTGCTCCAGCAAATCTTGCAGTTGGACTTTCAACTCCGCCATTTCCTTTGGCGCGACACGATATGGCGAGCGGGCCACAGGTTTCGTACCTGGCACCAACTCGATCGTGAAGTCAATCTCTCGTTGGGGTGGTATCCTAGGGAGATCCTTGGGAAACACATCTGCAAATTCCGATGCCACTGGAACATCACTCACACCGGCCTTTGGCCCAACAGCCTGAATCAGCGTGAAGTAGCACTCCGCGCCCTTCCGAACAGCCTTGACTACTTGGAGTGCAGACATCAACGTCCCGCCCACTCCTTACAGACCCGCGAACTTCGTCTCCTGCTCGGTATTCTGGCCCAACGTGATCTCTTTGGCATTATAATCAATCAAGGCATGCTGCTCCGCGTGCCGATCCATACCAAAGATCACGTCGAATTCTGATATCGGCAATACAGATGCAGTTAAACAGAAATCCCGACTTCCTATTTGAACCGCCACATCGCAAGCTTGATCCGCGAGCATCAAACAACCATTCGACAACACCACCCTGACACTATCTGTCTTCACACGACTATGTATCCCAAGCCGCGTTATGAAATCTCTAGATAGAAAAGAATGCGAAGCACACGTATCAAATAGTGATCACGCCAGCGTGTTCTGAATCATCACAAAGCCTGTGACAATTATGTCATACATACAAGCCACATACAAATAGGCAATCAACAAAGGATAAGCAAAATAATACAATAACTTAACTCGTACCTGTGACTACGTCACTCTGCTTAATGGCCTCCTGCAGGCCAAGATTGTAGACTCGGGGTTGCGCCTGTAAGGCAGAGGACTCCACGACTGCCTTTTCTTTCTCCGCATACAACACTCCTGCCTTCTTTTCACCCTTTGGTGGACCACTCTGGCAGTCACGGGCTATATGCCCCACTTTTCCACATGTAAAGCTCGTATGATTATTCGGCCTTGAAGAGGCCCCCGACATTGTACCCGATGCAACAATAGAATGAGCTTATCCAGTCGACTTCGACCTCTTGCCCCAATTCTTCTTATAATATGATTTTCCAGGTCGAGGTGCCTTGAACTCCGGCTTGCTCACATCCAAGGCCCTCTTCCCTTGCACCCTTTTCATATCCTTTTCCAGCGCGCACGCAGTGTGGACCAATGCCTGGAAGCCTTGGTTCACAGAACTAGAGAGCAGGAATCGTAACTCGTCATGCAGTCCTTCATAGAACCTATTCGTCTTCATCTACTCATCAACAAAGATCGAACCCGCATATCGTCCCAACCTCGTGAACTCATGCAGGTAAGCTTCAACACTGCCTTCACCTTTTGTCAGCCTTTGAAATTCGTTCTCCATGGCAATACGTTATGCCGCAGGGAGGTGATTTGCTAGAAGAGTCGGGAGAATTCCTCAATCGTCACTTGTGTTAACGGCCTCCCCGCTAAGTGGTGTAGTTCCATCTCATCCCACAATAAACGAGCCTCTCCTTCTAGTAAGAAGATGGATAAAGTGACCTTCTGATTTTCCTCCATTCTGATCGCCGTCAGTATCCGCTTGACGTGCGACAACCAATCCTCAGCCTGCGTAGGAGATCCCACTCCCACAAATGTAGGCAGGTTAAAGCTCATAAACTGCTTCAACCGCCTTATAGCTGCTCGAGGATCCAAAGCCTTAACAGGTTCTGTCCTCAACGCCACCTGTTCTGGCCTTAATGCCGGTTGTGCTTGCCCATGCGCCTGACCAAGAGGTTGTGCTTGAATCATGGAAAACAATGCCTCAGCAACTAATCGCACAGTTTTCGCAGAAGGTGGAGGTGTAGGCACCTCAACTGGTGCCGTACTTTCATCAGAACGATGGGGCTCCGATTGCCCAGCACCACTCAGGGTCACTTGTAGGTGAACAAGACACACACATTAGCGACCGCACACGAGCAATAACAACAAGATAGGAACACGCAGGTTCCTCAAACACATGTATTTGCATTCCTAAAGTGGACATTCCGGAGTTCCTTAGTGTTAACATGGTTCGCACAGACACGTGCTCGCCACCCCACAAATGAATTCGACCACGAATTTGAAAGGGAAAGACCGAGACAGCTGATACCAAAAATGTAACGACTCCATCCATTCACAGGTATATACTAGAAGGTCCGACCCGGGACCCACAACATATACCATAAAATAGGCGGCGAAGTCACAGAGTGATACCAGAGTTGCTACATAAAAGGCGCGGGTCGGTTTCACCTTGCATGTTTCCTTTAGGAGAACTCATCAGTTCACACATAACCAGCACATTCTTATGGAACTGGCTTCACATTCATCGGTTACCGAGGAGCCACACCTCGTGTTAGCGACAGAACTCAATTTCAATCCCTAGGCTTAACCGTACATCATAGCATCCACTTGAGGGTAATTTCCTGGACTGCCAAGCCAATACTTCCTGCTACTCCCCTTCACAGGCACAACCCACCAAGCATTCCAAGCATCAAGGGTATTTCCTGGCTTACCACACCAGTACTTCCTACTACTACCCTTCGCAAGTCTAACCCGTCGACTCCTTAAACTACTTGTTATCACAGAGTCTTCTCCGATGCGTATATGAAACATCACCAATCCAGACCAACCTGTCCAGATGGGCTTCACACAGCATGCCTATTCCGTACTCCATTTCCAGATATATATGCCAAATGATTGAGGATTCCATGAATCAACCCAAGAGACTCCCATAACAAGCCACCCTCTGGAAGGGAATCATATGCACATGCCAAAAATGAAGCCTTCACATGGCTAGGAAGAAAAGTCGTTAACCTTGAAGAACGCTTCGGAGCCATGGATTCCTAGTTGGCTAGAAAGAACCGCAACGGCTTTTCCTCCACAACACTGTCCTCGGATCTCTAGCCGGAACTCTGCAGCACCACTGGTGGCCAACACCTCTTCCTCCCCCTCCTTCTTCCTCTATTTATCTCTTTAGATTTTAGAAAGATGAAGGCTAAAAAGGAAAATGAGAAGTTCCTTCTCATCCACGACCTTAGGGAAGCAGGGAGGCACCTCAGCCCTTGGATCACAGCTGAAGAAATGGACAGCCATGATTTTGCCACAAAATCATATTTTTTGCCTGACACGCCGTGTGAAACACCTGTATCCCAAGCCGTGTACCTCAAGCAGTGCTCCACCGACTTATCCAGTCTAGTACACGCCCATGTGACACGCCCGTGTCACGGGCCGTGTCACCTGACACGCCTTCAGACACGCCCGTGTCTTTGGCCGTGTACTTCAGGCTGCACAAAATCGAGATCAACCTGATTGAGACACGGCCAGTGACACGCCCGTGTCACAGGCCGTGTACCCTAAGATATAGCCATATCCTGCCTGTGTTCACCATGCCTCAATGCCTTGGGCACATCCCGAAAAGTACACGACCTGTGACACGCCCGTGTCCCAGGCCCTATGCCCATACACGACACTAGACACGCCCCAGCTCAATTTCGTCGAGCTGAAGTTTGTCGACCCGTAGAGGACACGCCCTGTGACATGCCCGTGTCACAGGCTGTGTACTTTGCACTCGACAATCGTCGACCGAAATTTCATCGAACACTTATCGACTACTCACCCGAGCAGGACACAACCTGGGATACGCACGTGTCTCAGGTCGTGTCACCCAATTTTTCCCAACTCTAGAATTTAGGGTGTTACAAGGAGACCCCAGGCAGACCCGCTGATCATTCTCTCACCTAGCTGGCAGGGCTGAAGGCTCACTAGGTGGTTGGAGGTTTTTTGGACAGGAGACCCCTATCAGACCCGCTGACCAGGCTCTCACCTAGCTGACAGGGCTGTAGGCTCACTCGGTGGTTAGAGGTTATTTGGAGAGGAGGCCCCGAGCAGACACGCTGACCAGGCTCTCACCTAGCTAGCAGGGTTGTAGGCTCACTCGGTGGTTGGAGGTTGTTTGGAGAGTAGACCCCAAGCAGACCCGCTGACCAGGCTCTCACCTAGATGGCAAGATTATAGGCTCACTCGGTGGTTGGAGGTTGTTTGGAGAGGAAACCCCGAGCAGAGCAACTGACCAGACTCTCACCTAGCTGGCAGGGTTATAGGCTCTTTTAGTGGTTGGAGGTTGTTTGGAGAGGAGACCCCGAGCAGACCCGCTGACCAGACTCTCACCTAGCTGGCAGGGATGTAGGCTCACTCGGTGGTTGGAGGTTGTTTGGAGAGGAGACCCCGAGCATACCCGCTGACCAGGCTCTCACCTAGCTGGTAGAGTTGTAGGCTCACTCGGTGGTTGGAGGTTTTTTGGAGAGGAGACGCCGAGTAGACCAGCTGACCAGGCTCTAACCTAGCTGGCAGGGCTGTAGGCTCACTCGATGGTTGGAGGTTGTTTCGAGAGGAGACCCCGAGCAGACTCATTGACCAGGCTCTCATCTAGCTGGTAGGGCTGTAGGCTAACTCGATGGTTGGAGGTTGTTTGTAGAGGAGAACCTGAGCAGACCCGCTGACTAGGCTCTAACCTAGCTGACAGGGTTGTATGCTCACGCAGTGGTTGGAGGTTGTTTGGAGAGGAGACCCCGAGCAGACCCGCTGACCAGGCTCTCACCTAGCTGGTAGGGCTGCAGGCTAACTCGGTGGTTGGAGGTTGTTTGGAGAGGAGACCCCGAGCAGACCCGCTGACCAGGCTCTCACCTAGCTGGCAGGGTTGTAGGCTCACTCAGTGGTTGGAGGTTTTTTGGAGAGGAGACTCCGAGCAGACCCGCTGACCAGGCTCTCACCTAGCTGGCAGGGCTGTAGGCTCACTCGGTGGTTGGAGGTTGTTTGTAGAGGAGACCCTGAGCAGACCCGCTGACCCGGCTCTCACCTAGCTAGCATGGTTGTAGGCTCACTCGATGGTTGGAGGTTGTTTGGAGAGGAGGTCCCGAGCAGACCCGCTGACCAGGCTCGCACCTAGCTTGCAGGGCTGTAGGCTCACTCAGTAGCCGGGGAAATGATGAGATCCCTCAAAGAAAAATATCTGTATCTATCTGGGAATGAAGAAAGTTTGTTGACAATTCAATACTTCTATGGGAAGATGAAGTTGGGGCAATGCAAATGAGATATGCATCTTCAACCGTTGCTCGGTGAAGAGGATCTTGCCCATAGTGAGTAGGAACTCACTGGAAAAGGATAGGTCTCGCATAAAAATGAAAAATAGGTGATTTCCAATAAAGAGAGGGCCAGTCTGTAGGGTTTACTCGCGCTAGATTTGTCTCGAGGAGAGATGCGAGGAGGAAGCGAAATGGTTTCGCACGAAGGAAGAAAAGAGAGGTCTAAACCAATCCTCAAGCGAGACGGCAAGTAGCCCTACCTCGCGAGTAGAAACAGAGTTGAGAGTCGCCCGCAGTAAATAAAGCGAAATAAAATAAAGTAAAAGGAACATCGAGCGGGAGGGTATAACAATAATTCCCTCGTTCTTCACAAAAAAGGGGAAAACTCTCCCGTGAAGAAGCATTTTGATACTTTAAAAAAAGTACAAGTAGATGAAAGAAACAAAAAAAGAGGGGGGAGTTTCGGGTCGCACATGCACCCCTTCATTCATCTTTGCTGAAAGCTGAACCCTCGTCCGTCTCGCCATAAAGCTGTGGCACCAGGTCGCGGGCAGTGACAGACTCGGCATCATCCTTGACAACCCCCAGCTCCTTCATCACCTTTAAAATGAGCATGGACATCTTAATGTTGGCATCCCAGCAGATCTCATCGACCTCGTCAAAATAATGATGAGAAGGCGGAGGAGCTTGGAATGGTTCCGACCGAGAGGGAGGCAGAGAGCTGTTCAGGAGATGGGCATTCTGGTCCTTTAAGTTTTTATTCTCCTCTTCCAAAGCCTCAATGTGCTAGCGCATCCGATCTGCCGTCCCGGCATCCTGCGAGAAGCCCATCAATCAACAAAAGCATACCTGAGGGGAAACCGGCCAAAGATAAAGTTAAAAGGTTTACCAAGCCGCCCTGGCTCTTGGCGAGAAGACTACCAGCAACTGCCAGCCTCTTCTAGAGGCCATCCGATTTCTCTCGCTCCGCCGCAAGGCCCGCCTCGACCTCCTTCCATTTCTTGTTGTTGAAAATGAGGCGACGCGAGACACGATGCGAGAGCTCTAAGGCGCGGAGCTGAGCTTGGGCCATCTTCAGGACAAGGTCCCGCGAAGAGTCCTTGTCGGAAGGATTTGTCCCAGGACCGCTGTAGAGGCTGTAGCCGAGGGAAAAAGGCATGGCTGGTGGGAGGGTCCTGCTCCTTCCATGAGGGAAGGAGGGTGGATACCGATACTGGGTTAGTGTCCTTTTTCCCACAGAAGGACTCAGTCGTCGGCAGCATCATTCACCACTGGCCCGATGTTGTAGTTCTGATGCGAGGAGGAGGCTGGGCGGCTGGAGGAGCCATCTTCGTGAGATGGAAGCTCAGCGGATTCATCTGAAGTGTTCGCTGGACGGTCAAATAGTGTCGTCTCGCGAGATGGCGAGATAGCTTGTGGCCGAGGCGATTGTGAGTCTTCTACAAAGATGGGGCTCAGGGTTCCTGACATCTCTTTCCTCTCTTTCCGAGCTATCTCCTTTTTCCCTTTTAGGATCATCACAGCCTTTTGATTTTCTTCTTAGGACTGTGTCGAGGTGCAGCAGAATCATCCCTAGGTCTCTTCTTGGAGGCAGGGGCCAGCAACTCTTTTGCTGCCTCGATCGCCATGCTGGCGAGCGCAAGACCTTTTGACTGCCCAGCGCTGCTCAAGTAAAGGGGATGGGCTGGAATATTCCTCTCTCCTGAACGATTAAATGGTTAGAAATAACAAAACAAGGGGATGACAAACATAAGCCTAAAGAAGCATGAGTGTACCTTCATCGGGAAACACAGGAAGGAGCGAGTCGAGGTCTCGCCTTAGGAAGTTGATCTCGAAATTCTTCCCCACGAAGAACTCACAGAGGTCTTTATCATGCCTCCAACCAAAGGAGTCGCGTAGTATATTTCGGTGGGCGACACTGGGGCTAGTGGAACGCCTCCCAGAATCCCGTGGATGAAGACGAAGCGGGTGAGCCAATGATGATTCTTGTTGGGGGTTTCGCACACCTTCAGACCCTGTCCGGTGAAGTACAAGACACCATCGTAGTTGTCGTGGTAGATGAATAGCTTGCGGAAGGCATTGAGGCTGAACTCGATGCGCTCGCGGCGCATGTAGCTGGCAAATGCAACTAACACCGAGATGCCGTTCGGGTTTAGTTGCGCGGGGACAACTCCAAAGTATTTTAAAACCTATTTAACCTCTGGCCAGAGGGGAAGTCTCAGCCCTGACTCTAAGTGAGAGACGGGGAAGGTGAGTTCATTGGGGTAGAATGTATTGATCGACTCGCCGACCTTCGAAGGCCGACACTCGAACCCTTCCACCAGAAAATCGCGGGTGATGCGGCTGTAGTCCTCCTTAGAGATCTTGCCGAGAGGAAAGTCATGGTCGGTGAATCTTCGGCTGCAATGGATGCATCCCTCACCCTCTTTAGTATTCTTCTTTCCCATGGCAGGCGAGACGATGAGATCGAGAGGAGGTGGAAAAAGGAGCGGCGAGAGTAAGCCGCAAGAGAAAGTAGGCGAGAAGTCTGGATCTAAGAAGCAGCAGGAGGGGGCAGTGCGGGTCTAAAACATTTCATTCTAGGGGGTATTTATAGCGGATGGTGAAAGTAGAAAAATGGGCGGGAAAAATATGATGGGGGAAGTCGAAGAGGTTGGTCGACGGTTCGTTTTTTTCTCTCTTTCCTAGCCTCGAAACGCGATTCTTCTAACAAGCCAGAGCAAAGGAAAAAATTGATTAACGCAAATATAATGAGAAAGCGCAACATGAAAGAAGTCAACATGATATCATTATTAACTGTTTCATTCCACAGGAGACGAACATCACGCCCGCGAGGTTTAAGCAACAAGTTATAATCAAATAGGCGAGACGACAAATTAATAGAAACAACGGAGTTACAAGGTATAACTAAATAAGCAACATGATTAAACAGACGAGACGGGGTGGAGGGTCTTCAGTTCTTGTGCCATTTCCAATGACCACCACGAGACCCCGCATATGGGGGCCGACCAGGGACATGAAAGGTGCGAGCAGCTTCAAGACCACGGCGCGCGAGACGAAGGTGCTGGTCGACCTCATTTATGATGGTCTAGGGGTTTGTCTCATCTATTTCAATCCCAGCATCGATCTCAGAGGAGAAGCGAGCGCATTCAATTTCTAGCGAGTCGATGCGCCTGTTAGTGACCTGCTTGTCTCGCTCCATCTCGCGGATAATGTGTGTATACTTTCGAAGCATCTTGGCCATCATGCGCTTCATCTCCACCAGATCCAAAGGATCGCCCAGATAGTCTTCAGTCTCGTGTGGGTGATTGAGAGGAAAGAAGGCAGGCGGCCCAGAGAAGTCCTCAGCTGCTGATTCGATCTAGATACCTACACAGGAAAAGTCGAAGATCAGAATGAAGAGCGTTCTCTCAAGAAGGTTGGGAGGCTACAAGCAGTATGGATAGAAGGTCTAGTCCAGTGGTTTTGAATACACCAGGCGGTGGAATGAAGGTCTATATGGAGCGAAAAGGCAAGGTTAGTTCATCTACCCGGGTTGCGAGAGGTCCCCGAAAATCGCAAGAGGTTGTCATTTTTCACAGCAGGTGGATTGGATCACTAAGGCGAGTCGGAGTGTTGATAATGTTTGTTTATAACATCAGGTGGATTCACAGGCTGGGGGGAATGGACGAGATTTCCTTAAAAAACATGAATTCAATAGGCAAGATGATAAAAGAAAAAGGAAAAGGTAGCGGTTAGGGGATGAGTCGGGAATCACCTGTCTCTCCCCAAAGGATGCAGGAGGAGGTGCATTGACTCCCAAGGATGCTGGAGTAGTCACATCGGCCGAAAAGGGGGCAAGCAGTTTTCGCCTTCTTCAGGCGAGATGATGAAGGTAGAGGAGCAGGAGTGTGAACCAAGACTGGGGCCAGAGCAGCCACGTTAGCCTTGTTTTGTTTGCGAACCATCACGAGACGTTCGCAGAAACTCTACTATGAGATACGACGATGGTAGAATAGATGAGCGGGGTGTGCAATCTCCACGATGGGGTAAGTGTCGCATATTTATAATCCCCATAGGAGGGCCCCACAAAAGATTTTTTCGAGCTTGAGGCAACCTCGAAAAGAGCGAGGATTGTGTACAACCTCGGGCTCGCAGAAGGTTACTCGAGGAGGAGTGCTGAGCTAGGGGCGAGAGGACTGCAGAGGCGAGTAGTGTCACAACTCGCATTTTTACCGCATTTAACGACTTATCAGAGTAACGTAAAATGCACGTCATGATGCCACATCAGCAGGGGATAACTGCGGACGCTCAGGAAAACACCTACTTAATCATGAAGAAAGATTCTTTAAGTTATTTTAAGATAAAATCAGTTTAAGTGCAGTAGTTAGCTGTATCCCTCGACTTAGTGGCTCATCTAGTCCACAAGAAAAGTAATTAAATGCTACGAAAGCACTTCTTTTATCAGATTAGACACCCTACAAGAGCTTAGAGGCTCCCAAAGGACACCTCAAGGCATACAAGTTCTAAATTTAGTAGAAATAAAAATATATTTGTACGGTCGTTAAATATAGTGATTTTATATTTGAAAATATGTAATGCATGAGATAATAATAGTAATTTTTATACTTGAAATTAACTATCATGCAATCCTAACATAAAACATCCCAGAGAGCAAGTAATCCATATCCACATAAAGAAAACTAAGCAGCTAGCAAGTATCTAAAAATAACAATTATGTGGGCGTCAACAAACTCACACGAACCCACATACAGTATAGTATGTCTGAACCAGTAAAACAAAATAAACAGTAATCTACCTCGCTAAGATGAGGCAACAACCACGTCCAACACTGCCGCTCAAGCGCTCCAAAACAAACAACACCAAACACAGCTACAGCTCTGAACCTAAGGCATTCCAAAGACCGAACACCTCAGCAAGAAAGTACAAGTGGTGGCAGAAAATAAGCCAAAGTAAACAAAGGTCAAAGGGGTACCAACCCAAGACCAAAAGCACTGAAGTAAAGTACAAAAAAACAAGGAATCAACAGGAAAAGAACACTTATATGATTCGTCACGTACAATAAGAATACACCAAACGCACGAGGCTATAAGGTGACAACATGAATAAATTATAAGGAAGAAATACATAACCTTTATTAGGCACCTATGGTCGACTCTACCCAAAAACACGGGCGAGGTGGTCACTCAACTGGACGCACCCTCACAAATATAATATCCGTCTAACAGCGAGGGAGTCTCATACTCTCTACCATACACCGTAGACGCCCAAAAACCTGGGAGACTTTCACAGGGTACCAATAAAGGAAACAAACGTTTGCGGAGGTGGTTTCGTCCACTAAATCCCACAATCAAGAAAACCCACAAAAACCATCACATATATCTCGAGACTTGGCACGTCAGATTCTACTTGACATTTCTAGATTCAAGACGCGGTTGATCAACTCTTAGGAACCATTTACAATCCTAGATAAACTCTAATATATTCAATAACGATAGATAAGGCGTTTAAAGCCATCAGTGAAACATTTCAAGAAAGATTAAACATGGCTTGACGAGATTGAATTATCATGACAGCACTAAAAAAAATACAAGCGATCTTCAAGGAAGGATTAAACATTTCAATAACTTGGAAAGGCAAAGTGCAGAAAGATTAAAAACAAAACTTAACAGTTACCATTAACCGAAGAAGAGGAAATGAGGGTAAACCACCACTTGCCTTGGTTTTTACCGGAAAAGTTCTCTGAATCAGTCCTCGTCGCAGATCGGGGCAAAAGAAGACGGGAGGAAAATGTCCTAAATAGAGGTTAGTGCCGAAAAACCCTAATGAGAAATCTCAAAAATGGGGAAAATTTTATCACGATGGCGTAGCTCTCGGCAAGAGCTTTCCAGATCTATACTCGGTTGAAGATTTCGAGCACCGGAGCACCGTCGGCGGCCACAGAAAGATTCACGAACGGGAGGGAGTCGCCGCTCTGGTTTCGGTTCGGGCTAAAGCATGAGGAAGATGAAGGAAATTTTTCTTTCTTAATTATCCAAGTATTAGAATATATATATATATGTATTTATAAAAAATTTTGTCTAAAAACGGACTATTTACGAGCGAGTGTGCGGAAAATGAAAATAGAGATTTATGATGGCTTCAAATCAAAAAGTTCCCACCATGAAAGTTGTAAATCTCGTCGAGAGAACAAATTTCATGTTAACCATGTTTTTATGCGACACCGTTTTGACCCTCAAAAAGGCATTCGAACGTAAACTAAAACGGACTACTCGGGATGAATATACAGCACTCGAGAGCAAGATTACAGGTACTCGAGAAGTAGAAAAAGGCTACTCGAGTACCAAAATTTACTACTTGAGTACTAAAATTTAGTACTCAAGAACAACAGTCAGAACTCGAGAGGTTGGAAGGCAACACTCGAGTAGAAGATTGCAGCACTCAAGTAGTTAAGAAGTAGTACTCAAGTAGGTAAGAAGCAGCACTCGAGTACTTAAGAAGCAGCACTCGAGTAGGTAAGTGCAGCACTGGAGTATTAAGACAATTAATTTGCATGAACAATAATTTTTTACAAATATATCCAAAAAATCAAACTATAGAGATGAATAGAAAATGACATTTTTCAATAGTGCTTTAATATTAAAATAATAATATTTATATATTTTTTAATAATGAAACACAAGTTTAAAACGGAGACCCAAACGAGCGCCGAATTAAACGAAATTCACACCGTAGGCGAACACTGATGCTACAAACCCAACGGCGAAGTCAAAACCAAAATCCGACGAACCATTCTCGAGATATAAATTTTCAAAGTCTACGGCAAACATAAATTCTACAAAACTTTGGAAAATCGCCGAGGCCCAAATATCGCTCGGATCGAGACGAAACTTGACGAGAAAGACAAAAATTATTTAACTTAATTTCCAAATTCAAAAATTTTCCAATTACAACAGGAATTCACGAATTTGGCCGACTCGACCGAACGGACCTGAAAATGCCTTAACGGCGATGCGCCGTCAACTTGACGTTAAAGGTAACGTCATGACGTCATAAATATGACAATACTAAATCAAATAAAATCATCGAAAAATCGGGGGTGTTACAGTCACTCCCCCTAAAACAAAGTTTCGTCCCAAAACTTAACACAACTCCAAAACCAAATCAAAACGATAAAATCAAACATGACTGAAAACTTAAAGACATACCCGAAACTAGGGCTGAGCGTATTATTCGAAACTCGAAAGTCGCTCGAAAATCATTCGAAAATTGAGCCGAATCAGAATCGATTAAAATTGATTCGACTCAATTTGAGTCGATACAATTTGACTCGAATCTGATTTCGAGTCGATTTCGAGCCAGCCCTGAATCGCTCAAAATATGATTTGAATCAACTCGAATTAATTTAAAAAATCATGTATTTACTAATATATTCTTATTTTAAGATAAAAAAATAAAAAAATTTAAACCTAAATAATAAGAATGAAGGTTTTAATTGTTCCATTTGCTAAATTTATAGCTTGTCCAATTTAATTTTGAACAAACTAGGAATATAACGAAAAATTGCTCAATTTCGAGCCGACCCGATTCGATTTCGAGCCAACTCGATTCGATTTCAAGACGACTCGGAATTGAGTCATTTGGAGTCGAGCCGACCCGACTCGAAATTCATTTCGATTTCAAGTCGATTTCGAGCCGAGTTCGAGTCAAAAATTTCAATTTCGAGCCGAGCCAAAATCGCTCGAACTCGACTCGATATCAGCCCTACCCAAAACTAAGAGAAGAGGTGCAAATGAGATTCCATCATTACCGATTCCAATTCCCATGTAGCACTCTCGACGTCTTGATTTCTCCAAAGAATCTTGACCATATGGATGATCTTCCTTCACAACACTCGATCTTGAGATTCCAAAACACGGACAGGCTCTTCCATATACGTAAGGTTGGGTTTAATCTGGGGCACCGAGTCAAGGACTTGACAATCATTACGAACACACTTCCGCAACTGGCTCACATGGAACACATCATGGACACCAGGGAAGGTCGCAGGCAAATCCAACCTATAAGCTGAAACTCCGCTGCGTTCAAGAATATGAAAAGGTCCTATGTACCGGGGGTCTAACTTATGGTTCCTTCCAAACCTTTTAATGCCAGACATCGGAGAAACCTTCAAAAAAACAAAGTCTCCAACGACAAACTCCAGATCGACCCTTCGTTGATTATCATACTTCTCATAGTGCTCTCGAGCAATACAGAGCTTTTCTCGAATATGAGTCATGGCACAATTCATCTCATCAAGGGCTTCCGAACCTATCAACGGTCTTTCACCAACTTCAGCATAAAACAAAGGAGTTATACAACGCCTCCCATATTGTAACACCCCAAATCCCAAGTTTGGGTTCAAGTTGGGCAACACAGCCTGGGATACGGGCGTGTCCCAAGCCATATCTGATCTGTGTGGTTGAGCAGCCTGTCGAGTGCTCGACGAAATGCACTGGACGAGTTCCCGAGAGAGAACACGCCCTATGACATGGGAGTGTCCGAGGGCATGTCCTCCTCTGGTTCGTAGACCTCCACTTGAGTAATTATGCTCGACGATCCTCGAGTGGGGAACACGGCCTGTGACACGGGCATGTCACATGTGACACGGGCGTGTCACATGGCTGTGTCCTTCTCGGGATTTGGCCAAGGCATTAAGGCCTTATGAACATGTGCAGGACACGGGTGTGTCTCTAGGCACACGGCCTGTGACACGAGCGTGTCACATGGCCGTGTCCTGTTCGGGTTGAATCAGTTGTGTGTCTCCTGAGGTACACGGCCGCAGACACGAGCGTGTCTGAAGGCCTGTCAGGGCACACGGCCTATGACACGGGCATGTCACATGGCCGTATCCTGCTCTGGGTAAGTCGGTTGTGTGTCGCTTAAGGTACACGGCCTGTGACACGGGCCTATCACAGGCTGTGTCAGCCCAAAAATAGACATGTGTGGGCGATTTGTGGTCGTTCGTTTCCTTCATTTGGGATCTAATGGCCCAGGCTTCTCCCTGCTGGTTCATAACCAAGAAATGAGAAGAGGATGCTCATATATCTTGGGCCATTCTCTTTCTAAAAGAGCTAGAGAGAAGGGAGAGGAAGGAGGAGGAGGAGAAAGGGATCGGGCCACCAACGGAGCTGCCGAGTTCCGAAGCGAGATCCGAGGCCAGATTTGTGGAAGCAAGGCCGCTGCGGCGCTTTCTAACTGGCTAGATTTTCATGACTCCAAAGAGGTCATCAAGGGTAACGATCTTCCTTCTTGGACATGTGAAGTCCTTCTTTTTGGCATGTGCATGGATTTTCCCCACCAGAGGGTGGATTGCGGAGGGATTTCCTTGGGTTGATTCCTGGAATCCCCAATACTCTTATATATAGATCCGGAACTGTGTAGTACTAAATAGACATGTTGTGTAAAGCCCATCTGGATAGGTTGGTCTGGATTGGTGATGTTTCATTTGCACACCGAAGAAGTCTCTGTGGTTAAACCTGTAGTTTGTGGAGTCGCTGGGTTGGACCCGTGAAGGTTAGTAGCAGGAAGTACATGAGTGGTAGTCCAGGAAAATACCCTTGTAATGCTTGTGATGTATGCTATGGCAAGACCAGGTTACTGGTACTGCAGGATGCTGCAGGGTTTGGGCGGAGTTGGGTGCAGAAAGTGAGTTCTGTGGAACCCATTAAGCGATCGTGGAGGACGCTAGCATGAACTCCCCTTGTTGATTGTGAAGCCAGTCCGTGGTGGACATGGTGGTTGTTGTGAAGCAAGTCCGTGGTGGACATTGTCGCCATTGTGAAGCCAGTTCGTGGTGGACATTGTGGCCATTATGAAGTCAGTCGGTGATGGACAGTGTGGCTATTATGAAGCTAGTGCTTGTTGGACAGTATAGATATTGTGAGCTTGATGAGCTCTTGAAAAGGCCTCGTGACGAACAGGAAAGGTGAAACCGACCCGCGCCTTATATTTGGCCTCGAGTACATTGGTATTCGGTGATGGCAAGGCGACTTGAGCAACGGGGAGTGGCTGATCCGTACCTGTGTTATGTCCGTCCGACTTGAAGACCTGAAAGTGCGGTCAGTTGGAGCGCATAATGAGAGTTTTAGGCCTGCGCGCCAGAAAGACTAAATGCTCAATTTTACTGTTGGGTTTCGGATCTAGAACCGTGGTGGGACCCTGGTTCGCCGGTACACCAAGAAAGTGCCCTGAGTGCACGGATCCTCAGGCCGCGTGGCTGACGGTTGTGATGGATCGTTTGTGCATGAGAGCACAATGTGTGATATATATATATATATATATATATATCTGACAATGAATTGTTATGCCTGCAGGGAAGGAAAACCAATGTCCTGGGAAAGGGGTAGGGTCGTTATAAATTGGTCAGCTCAATGCTGACCGTTGCCTTGTTTGCCACCGTTTGGTGGGTTGTCCTGGTGCAGGTTCTGGAGAGCCGAGCGGGACACATAAGGGCTAAAGTCCCTGCTGCTGCTGCTGCTAGCCATTGAAGGCTAAGCAAAGAATGCTGTGTTTTGCTCATGTGTGGCCGGCCTGTGCGTCGATGTTTGGAATCCACACTTGTAAAGAGAAACTGTATGGCCATAAGGCCAAACGCTAATGTATTTGTTGTACATTCCTTTGAGAGTTTATATATAAATGTGTCTTTATATATATGTAGTGGACATTCATGGTTGGGGTTCAATATTATTGTTAAAATCTTTCGCTAGCATGCTCTGAGTTAGAATGCGATTATGCTGTGATATTAACCTGTAACTTCCCCGCCTGTTTTGTGGTATATGGTGTGTGGCCCCGGCCGGACCTTCTATTATATGCTATATGAACGGATGGAGTCGTTATATTTTGGTATCAGCTTGTCTTGATCTTTCCCTTTCCAATTCATGGTCGAATTCTTTTGTGGGGTGGCGAGCACGTGTAAGCGCGAACCGCGTTAACACTAATGAACTCTTGAATGTCCACTTAGGAATGCAAATACACTTGTTTGAGGAACCTGCGCGTTCCTAAATTATTGTTCTTGCTTGTGCAAGGTCGCTAATGTGTATCTTGTTCACCTATAGGTGACGTGTAGTGGTGCTGGGCAGTCGGAGCCCCAACATTCTGATGAGAGTACGACACCAACTGAGGTACCTACACCCCCCCTTCTGCGGAAACCGTCTGCTTAGTTGCTGAGGCACTGTTTGCAATGTTTCAAGCATGGCCTGGTGTACAAGCGCAGCCGGCAGTGGTGGTAGAACAGGTTGGTGGAAGGCCAGAACTTGTTGCAGCTGTTGATGCGCGAGCAGCAGAACGGTAGTTGATGCAGTTCACGAGCTTCAATCCCCCTACATTTACGAGTGCGAGATCCCCTACGCAGGCGGAGGATTGGTTGTCGCGCGTCAAGCATATATTGATGGTGATTAGGACGGAGGAAGATCAGAATGTCACCTTGGCCACCTTCTTATTGGAAGGAGAGGATCGACTATGGTGGGACGAGATCGAGTTACACCAGTTAGCTGGCAGGCAGTTAACACAAGTCTCGATTGAGGATTTCTCGCAACTGTTCCTGGCAAAGCACCTACCAGTGGCACAACGCATTGCCATGGAAAATGAGTTCCAATGGCTAACGCACGGAGAAAGTAGTGTTGAAACTTACCTGCATGAGTTCACAAGGTTGGGACGTGATGTGGGTTCTAACTTCACCGATGAGCAACGGAAAACCAATAGGTTCTACGAAGGATTGCGGGATGAGCTGCGATTCCTGCTCTCGAGTTTGGTGAACCAAGGGTTTCAGGCGTTGGTCGATACTGCGTGTGCGTCGGAGAAAGATATGACGCGGGTGCAAGGAAAAAGGGCCTTGGCTATGACAAAGTCAGAGTTCAAAGCACCCCGACCTGGGAAATTGTATTATCAAAAGAAATGGGGCAAGAGCTCCAAGCCTTCTGGGCAAGTTCCTTCAACAGTTCTGTCGGGGGCCACTTCGACGCCAGAGACTCGTACCTGCTTTACTTGTGGAAGAGTGGGGCATATAGCCCGTGACTGTCAGTCTGCTCCACCAAAGGGTGAAAAGAAGACGGGAACATCTTATGCTGAGAAGGGAAAGACAGTGGTGGAGTCCTCTACATCCCAGGAGCAGCCCCGAGTCTATAACCTTAGCCAGCAGGAGGCCATAAAGCAAAGTGACGTCGTCAAAGGTACGAGTTAAGTTATTGATTGCTTTTCTTATTGCATGTTTTGTATGTGGCTTGTGTGTGATGTGGTTTCCACAGGCTTTGTTATGATTCAGAATACGTTAGCGAGAGCACTATTTGATACGGGTGCTTCGCAGTCATTTCTGTCTAAGGACTTTGTAGCTCGAATTGGAGTATCTAGTCACGTGAAGACAGAGAGAGTAAAGGTGTTATTACTGAATGGTTGTTTGATGCTTGCAGATAGGGCTTGCGATATGGCGGTTCAAATTGGAAGTCGGGATTTCTGTTTGAATGCATATGTGCTACCGATATCAGAATTTGATGTGATCTTTGGTATGGACTGGCTCTCGGAGCAGCGTGCCCTTATTGATTGCAAGTCAAAAGAGATCACACTGGGCCAAAATATCGAGCTTGAGACTAAATTCGCAGGTATGCGAGGAGTAAGCGGGACCTTGATGTCTGCACTCCAAGTTGTCAATGCTGTCCGGAAGGGCACGGAGTTATTCTTCACGCTGATTTAGGCTGTTGAGTCAAAGGCCAATATGAGTGATGTTTCGATTGTATCAGAGTTTGCAGATGTGTTTCCTAAGGATCTTCCTGGGCTACCACCCCAGCGGGAGATCGACTTCACTAGTGAGTTGGCGCCAGGTGCGAAACCTATGGCCCGCTCTCCATGTCGCGTCGCGCCAAAGGAAATGGCTGAATTGAAAGTCCAATTGCAAGAGTTACTGGAACAGGGATATATATGCCCAAGTATGTCACCTTGGAGTGCACCTGTTCTGTTTGTGAAAAAGAAGGACGGTGGTTTGTGGTTATGTATTGATTATCATGAATTGAATAAGCTGACAAAGAAGAACAATTATCCGATTCCACAGATAGATGAATTGTTCAATCAGTTAGTGGGATCAACTATCTATTCCAAATTGGATTTGAAATCTGGATATTACCAGTTGAGAATTTGGGAAGGTGAAATTCCCAAGACTACATTTAGAACACGATATGGTCATTATGAGTTCACTGTAATGCCGTTTGGGCTATGTAATGCGCCATCGGTGTTCATGGACCTAATGCACAGAATGTTCTGAGAGTATTTGGACCTATTTGTGATCGTATTCATTGATGATATCTTGGTGTACTCTCAATCGGAAGCAGATCATGCAAACCACTTGCGGTTGGTGTTGCATACCTTGCGAAGGAATAAGTTCTATGGCAAGTTCTCAAAGTGTGAGTTTTGGCGGTCGTCGGTGGATTTTCTTGGCCATATGGTAAGTGGAGAGGGCATAGCAGTGGATTCGTTAAAGATAAGAGTCATACAGGAGTGGCCGGTGTTGTCTTCGGTGGCCAAGGTCAGGAGTTTCCTTGGACTAGCAGGCTACTACAAACGTTTTATAGAAAACTTCTCGCGGATCGCTTTGCCTCTGACCACACTGACGAGGAAGGATCATAAGTTCATTTGGATGCCAGAGTTCGAGCGAGCTTTTGAATATCTAAAGAGTCGTTTGACCACGGCGCCTGTGTTGACATCGTCATGTAGTACAGACGGCTATGAGATCTATAGTGATGCCTCAGGGAGCAGCTTAGGCTGCGTTCTTCTGCAGTTTGGAAAAGTGATTGCTTATGACCCACGTCAGTTGAAAGTGCATGAGCGAAATTATCTCGTCCACGACTTAGAGTTGGCGGTGGTGATCTTTGCACTTAATTTATGGCGGCATTATCTTTATGGCATAAAAGTGGATATCTTTACGGACCATAAGAGCATAAAGTACTTGTTGGATCAGAAGGATCTGAATATGCGACAACGAAGGTGGATGGAGTTCCTTGTGGACTACACCTTTGATATTCATTATACTCCCGGGAAGGGAAATGTGGTCGCTGATGCCTTGAGTCGTAGGACTCCGTCATGGGCAAATTGGTTGCAGATGCATGATTAGCGTCTGATGCAGGAGTTGGAAGCATTAGAGATTTCTTGTGTTGACAAGAATTCCACAGCCGATGCATGCTTAAACTAGACGGAGGTACAATATGACCTTGCGCACAGGGTTCGACGAGCAATGGAGCTGGATGAAAGTCTCCAACGCTATGCAAATGATGGGCTAGATGGCCAATTCTCCTGGGATGACGGCCTTTTGCGGAAAGAGGGTCGTTTGTGCGTCCCGAGTATGGGTAAGTTGAGAGAAGAATTGATTTATGAAGCTTACTTTACAAAATACTCAATTCACCCTGGGAGCACAAAGATGTTCAAGGATATGAAAAAGTTGTTCTGGTGGCCAGGACTAAAGAAAGACATAACTCATTATGTTGCTAAGTGTCAAACTTGTGCTTTGGTGAAAGCAGAATGCCAGAAGCCCGGAGGTTTCTTGAAGTCGTTACCGATTCCGGAATGGAAGTTTGATGATATTTCAATGGATTTCGTGCACGGGTTGCCGAGATCTCAATGAGGGAATGATTCAATCTGGGTGATTGTACACCGATTGACGAAAGTGGCTCACTTCCTTCCGAACAAGCGAGACAATTCAGTGGAAAGTTTGGCAAAACTCTATGTGGAATAGATCGTATGGCTGCATGGTGTTCCTCGTAGCATCGTGAGTGATCGTGATGGGCGATTCACATCAAACAATTAGAGGCTAATCCATCAATTGTTAGGAACGAAGTTGACATCCAGTACGGCCTTTCATCCCCAAATGAATGGCCAGACTGAGAGGACTAATAGAACAATGGAGGATATGCTCCAAATGTGTGCCCTGGATTTTGGTAGGAGATGGGAAGATCATCTCTATATGATGGAGTTTGCCTACAACAACATCTACCAAGCAAGCATCGGTATGGCACCGTTTGAAGCTCTGTACAGTCGTAAGTGTCGTACACCATTAGCTTGGGCAGAAGTAGGCGAATCCAAACTATATAAGCGTAAAGAAGTCGATGAAGCTAACTCGACGATACACTCTATTCGGGAGAGGCTACTGATATCCCAGGATCGATAAGCAAAATACTATAACGCCAAGCACCGAAACGTGGAGTTCGCGATGGGCGATTGGGTATATTTGAAGATTAAACCCTTCAAAGGCGTGTCCAGGATTTGGCGTCTGAAAATGTTGAGTCTGAGATATCTTGGTCTGTTTGAAGTGGTAGAGCGAGTTGGGGAAGTTGCATATTGGTCAGCTCTTTCGGCAGAATTGAGTGGATTACATGATGTGTTTCACATATCTGTGCTTCAGAAAGCCGTCAAAGATCCAGCTCAAGTAATTGATAAATATCGAGTGCCGGTTGAGTATGGGCTAACGACGAAGGTTAGGCCCATTCTGATCGAGGATAGAGCCGATAAACAGTGGCGGAACAAGACAATCGGGATGGTCAAATTCCAGTGGGACAACTGTGACTGTGAGGAGCTAACATGGGAGCGAGAGCAGACCATGCGAGCTGAATTTCCCGAGCTGTTTGTGTAAAATGTTGTACAGTGCACCCCTTGTTGTAACAGACATTTTGGAGTTATAACATCTTGCTTTTGTTTCCTTACTCTATGCAAATTTCTGGATGAAATTTCTTTTAAGGAGGGGAGGGTTGTAACACCCCAAATCCCAAGTTTGGGTTCAGGTTGGGCAACATGGCCTGGGATACAGGCGTGTCCCAAACCGTGTCCTACTCTGTGTGGTTGAGCAGCCTGTCGAGTTCTTGACAAAATGCACTCGACGAGTTCTCGAGAGGGAACATGCCATGCGACATGGCATTTCCGAGGGCGTGTCCTCCTCTGGTTTGTTGACCTCCACTCGAGTAATTGTGCTCGATGATCCTCAAGTGGGGAACACGGCCTGTGACACGGGCGTGTCACATGTGACACGGGCGTGTCACATGTGACACGGGCGTGTCACATGTGACACGGGCGTGTCACATGTGACACGGGCGTGTCACATGTGACACGGGCGTGTCACATGTGACACAGGCGTGTCACATGGCAGTGTCCTTCTCTGGATTTGGCCAAGGCATTGAGGCCTTGTGAACACGGGCAGGACAAGGGTGTGTCTCTGGGCACACGGCCTGTGACATGGGCGTGTAACATGGCCGTGTCCTGTTTGGGTTGAATCGGTTGTGTGCCGCCTGAGGTACACAGCCGCAGACACGGGCTGAAAATATTGCTGAAAAAGTTGCTCCAGCTCTTCCAAAATCTGAAGGACAGCTTCAGGCTGAAAATCCAATATCTAAAGATCTTCTGAAAGCTCTTAATGGTCTAAATGACAATCCTCAAGGATCTTCTGATGATGAAGATGAGGATGATGATTCTGATGATAGCTCCTCTGCCAAAAAGAAAGTCTCAAAGAAAAAAAGGCTGCTCCCATTGCTGCTCCCAAACCAAATCCCACACATGACACTCCATACTATATCCTATAGAAAATCACTCCATATCCTAAGATGCCAGCTTGGATGTGGCTTTCAAAGGATAAGCAAAAAGCTAGAAAGAAAAGCAGGAGGTACTCTCCTTCCCCTCCTCAAAGAAATTGGAGAGGTCCTCCTCATCCTCCACCTGCTACTGGTGCTTCAGGTAGCTCTTCTCAGAGGTCAACCACTTATGCTCAAACCTATCATAGACATCATGGTAGATCCTCAACACCTCAAGGAAGCAGCCAGCAGAGGTATTCCTCCAGCAAGCAACATCAGCAACATCAACATCAACAACAGCAGCAGTAACAGCAAGCTCCTGAAACAGATAATGCTGAAAATCCTAAAAGGCCAGAGTCTCTACCTATACCCTTTGTGGATCCAGAAACTGAGACAACCAGAAGAATGGCCAGGTTCTAGGAACTTGTTGGACTTTCAATGATCAATAAAGCTAAAGCTAAAGGGAAAGATCCATCCCAATACTCAACAATGTCAAAATATAGAAAGGAAGAATTAAAAAGATATGAAAAAGCTAATAAATTTTTCAATGTAGATGCCTACATGAATATGCATCCAGAAGTTGTTGTTCCCAGAGCCACTTCTCTCAACATTATTGGAGTTGCTGATTTGACCATGTCTAAGAGAGAAGCAGCTAATCCAAATAGAGAAATCAAATTTACACAGCCTTCTGACCAGGACAAAGTTGACAAGCAAAACGAAAAGCTGAAGAAGAAGAAATGATATATTTTGTTTAATTTCTGTTTGTCTGAACTTTTTTTATATGTATTGTCATATAGCTACTATGTAAATATCTGATGAATGTTTCAATTTTTATGCCAGATATATTTTTTCTGCTTTGTGAATGTTTTTATTTCATTTCATTTGTATTAGTGACCTCACCCAAATAGGGGGAGTATTGGGTACATTGGAATATATGTACCTGATTTGAAGAAGCCTCACCCTACTCAATGATATACATCAAGGTGTATTTGATGTGCTTTGAGTTTATATGTGCAGGTTAAGTAATTACAGAAAAATGCAGAAAAGTTTCTAAGTACATGTGTCGACACCTAGAGGAGAAGTGTCGACACTTATAAAGGCTAGTGTCGACACCCAGAGAAGCTGTGTCGACACTTGGAGCAATTGTGTCGACACCAGGATTGGCAGAGTCGACACCAGAAGAAAAGTGTCGACACATACAGGCTGTGTCGACACACTGTGAAGAATTGTCAACATTATTTGTGTCGACACTTAGAGGCAGTGTCGACACCCAGAGAAACTTTGTCGACATCAAAAGTGTCGACACCAGGAGGCTGTGACGACACTCAACAAACTTCAACAAAGTTAAAGTACATGTGTCGACACAAAGGAGATGTGTCGACAGTCAGCAAGTTTCAACACATGAAGGCATGTGTCGACACAAAGGAGATGTGTCGACACTCAGCAAGTTTCAACACAAGAAGATGTGTCGACACAAAGGAGTTGTGTCGACACACAGCAGAATTCAACTAAGTATTAAAGAACAAGTACTTGTGTCGACACACAGAATCAGTGTCGACACATTCAACAGAAGGCTTGTGTCGACACACAGGATCAGTGTCGACACATTCTGAAGAAGCAGTGTCGAGAAGCTGTTACAACAACATAAGGAGTTGTGTCGACACCATCAAGGCTAGTGTCGACACTTAGTCTACTTGTGTCGACACTTAGTCTATTTGTGTCGATACTTAATGACTATCTATCTTGACACTTTCAGACAGTGACAGTGATTTCAAGAAGTGACTGGATGACTTGACGGCTGCCATTTCAACCGGGCAACTGCAACTGTCAGAGCCGTCAAAAGGTTGTTAGAAACCGGATCAGCCGGTCACCATGGAGAAAGCTTATATAAAGGACTTTCTCCTTCAATAGAATAGTGAGAGGATTGATAACAATTAATCAAGAGATCTAACAACAAAAAGAAGACCTTCAATAGAAGATCTAAGAAGTTGGAGAGAGAGCTCCTTCTAAGAAGAGCAGCTACTGAACCGGGCTTCTAAGTAAGATTTAGATTGAGATCTGAATCTCAAGACAGCAGTTGATTGAAGATCACCTGTATAGGAGATTCAACCCTACTGTGTTCTAATTCAAGAAGCTTTGAAGAAAGCCAAGGGTGATTGATCTCTGCCAAGTTCTTCCATGAACTCATCAAGAAGCCAATCAATTCATCTCTCTCAGTCAGAGTTGTGGTTAATTACTTTGTATTATTAAATTCTTATAGGATCCTAAGGGATTTGAGTTGTAAGCCTAAACTATAAAGGCTAAGGTAGGACTTTTGTGCCTGAGTGTAGGAGTTTTTATTCTCTGAGTGTAGGCCTTGATTGAAGGCTGAGGTAGGGTTGTTTAGCCTGAGTGTAGGTCTTGGTGAAGACTGAGTGGCAAGGCTTTGTGCCTGAGTTGTAGGAGTGGGGACACTCTGAGTTATAGGAACCTGTTTGGGGTTCTGAGTTGTAAGATCTGAGGATCTGAGAAGAAGTGGAGAAGTTAGGCTGAATCTAGTACACTACTAGATAGGCGAAGGGGGAAAGTGGATGTACCCAGACCTTGGGGAACCACTATAAAAATCTGTGTGCACTCTGTGAATGTTAGTTTCTGTGGTTGCTGTGTTATGATAGCTGTAGAATTGCATTTATTGTTTAAAGTTATTTACAATTGATCTGCCTTTAAAGTCAAAAGAAAAAGAACACCTATTCACCCCCCCTCTAGGTGGTTAGGCACTATTTCTTTCAAGTGGTATCAGAGCCAGGTTACTCAAAAAGGACATAACAGTCTGAGTAAGATCCTGTAGGCAGAAACAGAATAAACAAGAATCAAGAAAATGGGTTCTAGTGAGAATCACAAAGAGCTGGGGTCCATGAAATTGTCAATCTGTAGAAAAGAGATTTTTGGCATATGGAAAGAGAGGGTTAGACTCTTTATGGAAGCATCTTACCCAAGAATATACATCACAGTCAAAGAAGGGCAATATGTGCCAATGAAGATATCCATTCTAGATGCAAATCAGAAAACTCCTAAGGACTATTCAGAAATGACCAAAGATGAAATCATTCTGGCCACTATGGACAAGAGGGCCCAGAATATTATTGTTAGTGCAATTAATGATGCAACATTTCAGAATTTAATTCATTATAAAACTTCTAAAGAAATGTGGGACACATTAATAGTTTATATGGAGGGATCAGAAGAAGTAAGATAAGACATGAAGTATTTGTTAAATCAGGAATATGAAAGCTTCAGATAAGGAAAGTCTGATAGCATTACTGAATGTTACAAGAAGTTCTATAGGATAGTAAATGAATTGATGTCCTATGGAAGAGAATTCAGCAACTATGAGCTGAATGACAAGTTCTTAAGATCCCTGACTAAGGACTAGGACACCAAGATTTGTGCCATTAGGGAAATGGCCAAATTAGCTGATATACCTCCTCCAACTTTGTTTGGAAAACTGTTATCTTATGAGATGCAATTATTGGCTAGAAAGGAGGAAGAGAAGACTACTAGAGTGGAGCACAAGGAAATATCTGTGGCCTTCAAAACTGAAGCCACTAGGAAGTATAGAAGCAAGTCTCCATCTCCACCTCAAATAGTTCCTGAGGCTGTGACAGATAATTCAGAAAGCAAGAATTCAGATAACAGTGAAAGTGATGAAGACATTGCAGCTTTCACTAGGCATTTTCAAAAGTTTCAGAAGAAGAAGCAGTGGAGGTCTAAGACTTCCACTTCTCAGCCAAAAGATGACTATTATCAGAAAAGAAAGTCATCAAGGAATGACAGAAGCAGATCCAAGTCAAGCAAAGCTACATCTTCAAAGATTGTGTGTTATTGCTGCAATAGACAGGGACATGTAGTGGCTGACTGTCCTGAAAAGAGGAAGGAGTCAACTGACAAAAAGAAGACTCAGTTTAAGGGCAAAAATGAAAAGTCCTTTGTTGCTAAGAAAGACAAAAGTTTGACTGATCAGTCATCTTCAGAAACAGACTCAGAAGCTGAAGCCTATATTGGATTGTTTGCTGAAGAGGAGGAAGATGAGTTCATGCAGTTAATGAATTCAATTTATGAGCATGAGGACAATCAGTGTAAAGGGCTGATGGCCTTATCTGAAGGAGACAAGATCCAGGATCAGCGTGGACCAAGTAAGGTACAAAGTTGTTCTTCTAGTTCAATTTCTAGTACTGAGTTAGAATTAGATACATCTGCATCAAGTGATGTGGGTGGGTCTGAATCTGAAGGAGATATTCATTAGTTAATTGATGAATATAGGGACTTGTTGCAGGCCTTGAAGAAAAGGAAAACCTTAGCCAAAACGCAGGCAAAGGAGATTGCTATTCTTAAATTGGCTGCTGCTGATTCAGATAAGTTGTTTGATCAGAAACTGAATGAAATAGCCAGTCTGAAGAACATTACTGTTATTCAAATGGGTACTATTACATTTAAGAATGATCAAATTAGAAATCTGGAGGCTAGAATTCAGAAGGAGAGAGAGATTGTAGCAAGTTTTTCTAAACCAAAATCTGTTTTACCTTTGATAGATGAGTTTGTACCTCATAAGGGTAAAACTGGATTGGGGTTTACAAAACCTGCCTGGATAGCTAGGTCCAAATCTAATGGCAAAGCCCTAGCACTAAACAAGAAGCCTGCAGTTTCAGCCAGGGTTGTACCTAAACAAAGGTACAATAGGTTTGAGTGCTGATGTTGTGGCAAGATAGGACACTTTGCCATAGATTGTTGGCACAATTCAAGTGTTAAGGAGAGTAGCAAACTGCCTGCTAGAACAGCTACAGGTAGTTTTGTTAAAGGTCAGACTAACCTTCACCAAGGACCCAAGAATTATTTGGGTTCTAAGGTTAAGTAATCTGTTTTGCAGGTGAGTCTAAGTGGTCATGCCCCTATATGGTACTTGGACAGTGGATGTTCCAGGCACATGACTGGAACTAGGGGGTTGCTGAAGGACTATACACCTATCAAGGATGGCCCTAAAGTTACCTTTGGTGGTTCAAAAAAAGGAATCATCAAAGGCTTTGGTAACATTTCTAGTAACCAAATTACAATTACTCAAGTGGCTTATGTAAAGGGTTTGAAACATAACCTCATTAGCATAAGTCAGCTGAGTGATTTAGGATATGACATCTCATTTGTCAAGGATGGTTGTCATATCAAAAGGTCAAGTGATCAAAAGATCATTCTGACTGGATATAGGAAGAGAAATGTCTATTGTCTTGACTTTGTATGTGAGAACAATGTTTCTCCTATTTGTCTTGTAGCTGATAAGAAAGTCTCACATTGTGTTAAATGGCACAAGAGGCTGGCTCATCTTAACTATAAGATAATTGGCCAACTCTTTAGCAAAGAGTTAGTGAGGAATGGTCCTCGGGTTAAGTGTATAAAGGATAGAATATGCTCAGCTTGTCAAAAAGGCAAGCAGACCAAATCCACCTTTCATAGCCTTGAAAACAAAGATGCTATGAGGTGTCTATACCTCTTGCATATGGATATTTTTGGTCCTATGCCAGTTCACAGCATAGGTAGGAAGGTCTACACATTTGTGGTTGTAGATGACTATTCAAGGTATTCATGGGTGTTCTTCCTTAGACAAAAATCTGAAACCCCAAGTATCTTATATAGTTTTGTTAAACAAATTCAGAATGAATTGGGCAGTACAGTGGTCAAAATCAAAAGTGACCATAGCACTGAATTTCAGTCTGAAAGTATGAAAAAACTGTGTGAAGAGTTTGGGATTTTTCAGGAATTTTCTTCACCTAGAACACCTCAGCAAAATGGTATTGCTGAAAGGAAGAATAGAACCTTGATAGAGGCTGGTAGAACCCTATTGAGTGGCACATCTCTGTCAGAATATTTCTGGGCTGAGGCCGTAAACACTGCTTGTCATGTGATCAATAGGGCTATTATCACCAAGAGCCACAAGAAGACCCCCTATGAGATTGTGAAGGGCAGAAAACCAAATTTATACTATTTCAGGATCTTTGGTTGCAAGTGTTATATCCTTAACAATGGTAAGTCTTGTCTAACCAAGTTTGCTGCCAAATCCCAAGAGGGGATCTTTGTTGGGTACAATAACAATAGTAAGGCTTATAGGGTCTACAACTTGATTACTCAAGTTGTAGAAGAGTCTGTTCATGTAGTTTTTGATGAAGCTAGACTTATTAACAATGAATTGCCAAGAAGTGTTTGCAGCTCTACAGGTGTAACTAAGAAGATGGACAAGCTTACTTTAACAAAAGATCCTTCTGCAAGTCAGCAAGTGGAAGATGGTGGCTGTTGTCCAGGGGGAGTACAAGATACTCCTGATGCTGAAGAAGACCAAGAGATGCAGCTAAATGAAGAGACTGAAGGTGTACAACCTGAAGACAGGCTGCCTCCAGCAAATAGGCACTTAAAGATCATCCACCTAATCAAATAATTGGAGATCCCAGACAAGGGGTGCAAACAAGGAGCAGGAATCAAAGTACAGTTCTTTACTACAGTTTTCTATCCCAAGTAGAGCCAAAGAAGTTTGAAGAAGCAATCCTAGACCCTCATGTGATTGAGACCATGCAAGAGGAGCTGAATCAATTCAAAAGATGCAAGGTCTGGGAGCTAGTTCCTAAACCCAAGGACCATAACATTATTGGAACTAAGTGGATCTTTAGGAACAAGTTAGATGAGAATGTAATCATCATAAAGAATAAAGCTAGACTTGTTGCAAAGGGATATAGGCAGGAAGAAGGTATTGATTTTGATCAAACCTTTGCTCCAGTAGCAAGAATGGAAGCAATAAGGATGTTCCTTGCCTATGCAACATATCAAGGATTTAAGGTATATCAAATGGATATTAAGTCAGCTTTTCTGAATGGAAATCTGAAGGAAGAAGTCTATGTAGAGAAGCCATCAGATTTTGTTGATTCTCTTAAACCTGATTATATATATAGACTTAGGAAGGCTTTGTATGGGTTAAAACAAGACCCAAGGGCTTGGTATGAAACCCTGTCTAGTTTCCTCATTGAGAACAAATTTTCAAGGGGGAAAATAGACAAGTCTCTATTCCTTAGGGAATCCAGAGGCAAGATTATCTTAATCCAAATATATGTAGATGACATAATATTTGGGTCTACAGAAAGTAGTCTTTGCAGAAAGTTTGCAAAACTAATGCAAGGACAATTTGAAATGAGCAGTATGGGGGAACTTAAGTTCTTCTTGGGTCTCCAAGTTAGACAGACTGAAGATGGATTATCCATATGTCAGTCTAAGTTCACCCTAGAGTTGATAAGGAAGTATGGTTTGGAATCTTCCACTACCATGAAAACTCCTATGGGGTCAAGCATGTCTCTAAGCAAAGATGATGCAGGGAAACCTGTAGATGAAACTTTGTATAGAGGGATAGTTGGCTCCCTACTATATTTGACTGCTAGTAGACCAGATATCATGTATGCTACATGTGTCTGTGCTAGGTACCAAGCTTGCCCTAAAGAATCTCATTTGACAGCAGTCAAAAGAATTTTGAGATATCTTAAGGGCACACCTTATCTAGGCCTTTGGTACCCTAGGAATGGAGATTTTGTACTGACAGGTTATTCAGATGCAGATTTTGCAGGCTGCAAGGAAGATAGGAAGAGTACTACAGGAACCTATCAATTTTTAGGTGGAAGGCTGGTGTCATGGAGTAGTAAGAAGCAGACCAGTGTGGCCATCTCCACAGCTGAGTCAGAGTATATTGCTGCAGGAAGCTGCTGTGCACAACTACTATGGATACAACACCAACTAGAAGATTATGGTATTCAAGTAAGTATAACACCTTTATTTTGTGATTCTACAAGTGTCATTTCTATTGCAAATAATCCTGTCTCCCATAGTAGAACTAAGCACATAGAAATCAAATACCATTTTCTTAGAGAACATGTAGAAAAAGGAGACATTTCCCTAGAATATGTTAAGACAGATAATCAGTTAGCTGATATGTTTACAAAGCCCCTAGATGAAACCAAATTCAATAAGTTTAAAATTGAATTAGGTATGATAAACTTAGATTATTTTAAAAAAAAAATTTGGCTAAGTAAAATAGTGTCAACACACAGAGTTGTTTGTGTCGACACATAGAAGTGGTGTCGACATTTCAGAGAAATGGTGTCGACACATCTAGACAGTAAGTGTCGACACTTCAGAGAATTAGTGTCGACACATCCAGAGTAGGTGTCGACACATCCAGGGTGGTGTCGACACTTAGGATTTACACAGAATTCGTCGAGTAGAATCTCGACAAAGTGTCGAGCTAAGATATATAAGTGTCGACACATATATTCTGTCGACTATATTTGTGTCGACACATAGTTGTCGAGACATTAGAAGTAAGTGTCGACACTTTTCCACAGTGTAGACACATTTCAAGTATTTTGACGCACCTTTTCACCTTCAATTTTAGAAAGGTATAAATAGGTTTTCACCATTGTTTGTCGACACGCTCACCATAGTTTCGAGACCAAACTTGTGTGTCGACATCTCTCTTCTCTAAATTCAAAATTTCTTCAAACCCTAATGGCGCCCAAGCTAGAAGAGAACATTAATGAAGGTTATGAGCTCGTGCGACACGCCTTTGATGACGCGGAACCAGAAATCCAAGGTGTGGTAACCCTAATTGCAGAGACTGGATTAGAGTATCTTGTATCAGAACCAATCAAGATCTGGAAGAAGGAGGTCCTTGAATTCTTGAGTGCAGCTACTCTTGATGAATCTGGACTCAAGATTAAGTCCAAAGTTCATGGGGCAAAAGTCAAGATTACCCTAAAAAGTCTAAGAAAGATTCTACATCTCCCTAGAACTAAAGAAGAGGAAGATGTACCTGCATCAAAGACAAGGGAGGCACTGGAATGGTGTGGTTTAGATTCAAGCCTGAAAATTGGATCAGTTTTCAATAGAAAGGTATGAACATGCAGGGCAAGTTCTTATCTGAAATAGTGGGCAAGGTGATACTGAGCAAGCCTGGTGGGCATGATAGGATATCAGCTCACATGTTCAGTTTGATGACAAGGATAATTTTCAAACTTAATACTGATTGGTCAGCAGTAATGTTTGATAAGATAAAAGAGAGTCTGAAGAAACCCAATCTGGGTAGAATTCTGAGTTTATACTTAGCTGGAAGTATCCCTGAAGTGATGAACCAAGCTGCAGGTTCAAAGATAAACCACATGAGGAGAATGGATGTTAGAATTTTCTCAAGGTGGGATAGAGTATTGACAAAAGAAATGCCTACACCAGAGAAGGAAACACCTCAGAAGAAGAAGCCGAAAAAAGCCATTGTGGCTTCTGAATCCTCAAGTAGCTCAGAAGAGTAAGTGATTTTTAGTTCTGATGATGGAGAGGGAAGAAATGCTGAACAGTCACCCAGCAAGACAAGAAGATGCCCAGAGGCAGGGGGAGCTACCATCAGCTAGCCCTATTCACCTGGATCCACTCCAGGGGGAGCCTCTACATGTGGATGAGCCAACTCAATTAGAGAGTGAAAGGGCTACCCAAACATTCTAGAGGTAATCACTGAAGTTAATCAATTAAATTTCAATATTGAGGATGAAGTTTTGACTGAATCATTACTTGCTGTTGATCAGCATACACAGTTACATAGTCAACCACAAGATGTTGTCATGGAGGACACATCAGTTGCTGATATGGTGGTATTAGATGCTCCTGAGATCAGAGATTCACCAGTCCATCCTCAACAGGAGTATACACTAGAAGATCTGTTCCCTAATCTCTTACAGACTGATTTTAAGGGAGAGAAAACAGCCTTTGAGGGGGAGCAGGTAGATCTTCAGGGGGAGTATGTTAGGTCTCAGGAGGAGACAGCAAGAAATGAAAATGAGGAACAAAGAAATGATGAGGAACTACAAAGAACTGAGAAGGACTTGCATCCTAGTCCTAAGGATAGAGTAGATATTACTAGTACTTCTGCTTCAGAGGATGAAGATGCTGCTAGAGCTAAGAAAAGAAAGTTCCATGTCTTCAAGAGAAGAAGCCAGACCTACAAGAAAGCACTGCAAACCATAGTTCCACAACAAGCCCCAACAGCTGATTATAGTTCATTGATGGTGGCTTTGCAGATCAAGCTAGATGAGCAAAGGAAGGCTTTACAAACTTATATGGATGAAGGCCATAAATCACTTCAATTTGATCTGGCTCAAGACATAAAATCTATAAGATTTGAAGTGAATCAAAACAAGAAGGAAATGAACTGACTGTTTCATAAAGGAGGAATGCAGTGGTCTATCTGGCTACTCATCAAGAGAACATTAAGAAACAGGTTGATGACATGGCAGTAAAACAAGGATATGTCCTGGAAAATCAGCTTAGAATGAATGATAATCTGACTGCTTCTCATAATGCCATTGTCACAAAAATGAAAAATATAGCTACTGCCCAGACTGTTGTAACTGCTACTGCCAAAGAAGCCTTTGATAAGCAACTACAAGAGAGCCTAACTGCTGTTAAAACTGTCATTGAAGATTCTCAGAAGGCAATTACTGACAAGCTACAAAGGTTAAAACCTTTTTATAAAGATGTAGTTAACTATTTAAATGCTCAAATCAGATTCCAAAAGGATGATCATAGAGATCATATAGAAAGAGAAGTCATAAAGGGGGAGAGAGTGTTAGTCAAAGCAGGCTCTGATCATGCAAAATGGATTTCAAACTCCATCAGAGCTACCCTTGGATATCCACCCTTGTGTGATGATGATAATGTGGCAGATTTTGGAATAAATCCTGCTTATTTTGGAGGAGAGCAAGCTGAAGTAGCTCAGGTGATCTACCCTCCTGCTGATTTTGACATGATACATCAGGAGGTACAGTCTATGTATAGTCCTCCAGAGGGTAATTAGAATGTTATTCTTGAGAAAGTAGTACAGCCCGTGCCAGAGGCAATATTAAAAGAGCAAGAGGCATTACTAAAAGAGCAAGAAGCCCAATTATCTAAGAAGAGGTTCAGAGAACAAGCTGAATTAAGGCCAGATTTTGAGCAATGGAGCCCAACCTCTAGGAATATCATATTGACTGCTTGGAAGGCTGCTAAGGATAATTTCCTAGAGAGGGGCAAATGGTATTCTGACCAAGAATGGAAAAAACATGAGGCTAGGCAAGAGGCCATAGTACAATACAGAAGGAAGGCTAAATTAGGGAAGCTACCTCCTAATGCACAGGAGCCTAGCAAGTATTTCCCTAAGCCTTATCACTATTTTGAGAGACAGAAGATAAGAGCTGAAGAACAGAAAAAGAAAGATCTTAAAGGGAAGAAGCCTGCTGATGACAATGATTCTCCTATTCAAGCAAAGAATCAATCTGGAAAGGGCATTGTTATCAAGGAGCCAGAGCAGCCATAGATTAGGATTTTCTTAAGTTACAACTCTGTAATCTTTTGCATTAAAATCAATGTAAACTTTTGGTTAATGAGACTATTGGAAGTTATAAAAAAATAATGTTTGATCTGTTACATTTGTATTCTGTAATGATTGTTTATACATGTTTTGTTAGGTATTTACCCTGTCATATAATACTGTTATACATCATATTGTTTATTTATTATGAATGGTGTATATCATTGACTAAGGGTTATGACTTCTCCAAATAGGGGGAGATTGTTGGGTACATTGGAATATATGTACCTGATTTGAAGAAGCCTCACCCTACTCAATGATATACATTAAGGTGTATTTGATGTGCTTTGAGTTTATATATGCAGGTTAAGTAATTGCAGAAAAATGCAGAAAAGTTTCTAAGTCCATGTGTCGACACCTAGAGGAGAAGTGTCGACCCTTATGAAGGCTAGTGTCGACACCCAGAGAAGCTGTGTCGACACTTGGAGTAATTGTGTCGACACCAGGAATGGCAGAGTCGACACCAGAAGAAAAGTGTCGACACATACAGGCTGTGTCGACACACTGTGAAGAATTGTCAACATTATCTGTATCGACACTTAGAGGCAGTGTCGACACCCAGAGAAACTTTGTCGACATCAAAAGTGTCGACACTCAGCAAACTTCAACAAAGTTAAAGTACATGTGTCGACATAAAGGAGATGTGTCGACACTCAACAAGTTTCAACACATGAAGGCATGTGTCGACACAAAGGAGATGTGTCGACACTCAGCAAGTTTCAACACAAGAAGATGTGTCGACACAAAGGAGTTGTGTCGACACACAACAGAATTCAACTAAGTATTAAAGAACAAGTACTTGTGTCGACACACAGAATCAGTGTCGACACATTCAACAGAAGGTTTGTGTCGACACACAGGATCAGTGTCGACACATTCTGAAGAAGCAGTGTCGAGAAGCTGTTACAACAACACAAGGAGTTGTGTCGACACCATCAAGGCTAGTCTCGACACTTAGTCTACTTGTGTCGACACTTAGTCTGTTTGTGTCGAAACTTAATGACTATCTGTCTCGACACTTTCAGACAGTGATAGTGATTTCAAGAAGTGACTGGATGACTTGACAGCTGCCATTTCAACCGGTCAACTGTAACTGTTAGAGCCGTCAGAAGGTTGTTAGAAACCGGATCAGCCAGTCACCATGGAGAAAGCTTATATAAAGGACTTTCTCCTTCAACAAACAGTGAGAAGATTGATAACAATTAATCAAGAGATCTAACAACAAAAAGAAGACCTTCAACAGAAGATCTAAGAAGTTGGAGAGAGAGAGCTCCTTCTAAGAAGAGCAGCTGTTGAACCGGGCTGCTAAGTAAGATTCAGATTGAGATCTGAATCTCAAGACAGCAGTTGATTGAAGATCATCTGTACAGGAGATTCAACCCTACTGTGTTCTAATTCAAGAAGCTTTGAAGAAAGCCAAGGGTGGTTGATCTCTGCCAAGTTCTTCCAAGAACTCATCAAGAAGCCAGTCAATTCATCTCTCTCAGTCAGAGTTGTGGTTAATTACTTTGTATTATTAAATTCCTGTAGGATCCTAAGGGATCTGAGTTGTAATCCTAAACTATAAAGGCTGAGGTAGGGCTTTTGTGTCTGAGTGTAGGAGATTCTATTCTCTAAGTGTAGGCCTTGATTGAAGGCTAAGGTAGGGCTGTTTAGCCTGAGTGTAGGTCTTGGTGAAGACTGAGTGGTAAGGCTTTGTGCCTGAGTTGTAGGAGTGAGGACACTCTGAGTTGTAGGAACATGTTTAGGGTTCTGAGTTGTAAGATCTGAGGATCTGAGAAGAAGTGGAGAAGTTAGGCCGAATCTAGTACACTACTAGATAGGCGAAGGGGGAAAGTGGATGTACCCAGACCTTGGGGAAACACTATAAAAATCTGTGTGCACTCTGTGAATGTTAGTTTCTGTGGTTGCTGTGTTATGATAGCTGTAGAATTGCATTTGTTATTTAAAGTTATTTAGAATTGATCTGCCTTTAAAGTCAAAAGAAAAAGAACACCTATTCACCCCCCCCCCCCACCTCTAGGTGGTTAGGCACTATTTCTTTCAGGGAGATTATTGGATCCCTAGTTGGATTTGGGTTATGTTCACTAACAAGGATGATTGACCCACCATGTATAGCCAGGGTCATGTCTTTGTGTCCTAGAGTTTAGGCTAAGTCCTTAGAATCAACCTTGCATGTACCAGCCAACAGAAGACTTCAGAAGACTCAAGACTTATAATAAAATCAAGTTCAAAAAGTGAGTTCGACGTTCGTCAAACTCAGCTCGACGAAAGTCGTGCTCCGCTCGACGAACTCATGGTAAATTCTCTGAGTTGAGCTCAACGATATTCGAGCTCAGGTCGACGAACTCTGGAAGTTCAACTCCAACACATTATGTCTAGAATACCTTCTCTAAACTCAGGTCGACGAAGATTGATTATTAGTTCGACGAACTTGGACCACAGAATTGTGTTTTTCACAGAAAGTAGTTAGCTGATCTCAGGTCGACGAACTTGGATCTCAGGTCGACGAATAAGAATTCTCAGGTCGACGAACATGATCTCTCTGGTCGACGAAGTTTGATCTCAGGTCGACTAACTTGGATCTCAGGTCGACGAACAAGAATTCTCATGTAGACGAACATGATCTCTCTGGTCGACGAACTTTGAATATAGCCGTTAGTGGCAGCATTGATTATGGTCTTCATCAGTTTGAATGTTTGCTCAATTAATTGGGACAGTTTGGGAAGTTCATTAATGAAAATATTCTCTCCAGCCGTATTTCATTCTCTAGGCCGTCAGCAATTAATGCAGACAATTTGAAATTAAAAGGAGAATTTGGCAGAGAAATATAATATAGATTTTCTTTTCAATGGACAAGAAGGATACAGAGCATATACAGAAAATACACAGCACTCAGTACACAGAGAAGATTTACAGAGACATACTCAAGATCATCTGCTTCTCTGTACAGAAAACAGTGTGTTTTCTCCTTAACCTTACTAAAGAAGAAGAAGAAGAATAACACATACAAATCAAGAGTCTTCTTCAACTTCCACTCCAGGATTCTTCAAGGACAACAAACTTCTACCAGTCAGAAGTTCCTAGATCATTTTTAAGTCAAGGCTGAAGACTGAAGACCTACACCCTATGGAAGACTCCAAGTGATATTGAAAGGACTTTTTGACAACAACAAATCCACTAGTCTTCTCTGTTGAATAGAGAAAGAGAAGACATCATCAATCTCTCTCCCTCCTCTGTATAAAGGGTTTATTAACTTCCTTCAAAAGTTTATTTTGGTTTTTGAGCACCTGATCAAAAGCTCATTGGTGGCAGTCACCTGATCAAAATCTGCTAGTGGATTCCTACCAGGGTGGTAGAAGAGTGGATGTACCCAGGTTGGGGAACCACTATAAAAGTTCTTGTGTTGTCTGGTTGCACTTTTTCTTGTTGTTCTTGTTGTGGGTATGATAGATTAGGCTAGCTGTGCTGTTTTTGATTATATTGACTTAGATTGCTCTTGCTTTCTGTTAATCTTGGTATCTCTTATTTTCATTACTCTGATAATATTTAAAATAGTAAAAAGATTTTAGGCTACTCTAGTCACCCCCCCCCCCCCCACTCTAGAGTAAATCAGGTCTAACCCCTTCTTTCAGACATTGTGGCCATTGTGAAGTCAATCCCTAGTGGACATTATGGCCATTGTGAAGCCAGTCCGTGGTGGACAGTGTGGCTATTGTGACGCCAGTCCTTGGTGGACAGTATGACGATTGTGAGCTTGATGAGCTCTTGAAAATGCATCGTGCCGAATAGGAAAGGTGAAACCGACCCGCACCTTATATTTGGCCTCGAGTACGTTGGTATTCGGTGATGGCAAGGCGACTTGAGCAACAAGGGGTGGCTAATCCGTACCTGCGTTATGTCCGTCCGACTTGAAGACCTGAAAGTGCAGTTAGTTGGAGCGCATAATGAGAATATTAGAAATGTGTGCCGGAAAGGCAAAATGCTCAATTTTACCATTGGGTTTCGGACCTGGAACGGTGGTGGGTCCCTGGTTCGTCGGTACACCAAGAAAGTGCCCGGAGTGCATGGATCGTCGGGCCGCGTGGCTGACGGTTATGATAGATTGTTTGTGCGTGAGAGCACAATGTGTGATATGTATATATCTGCCAATGAATTGCTATGCCTGCAGGGAAGGAATACCACTGTCCTGGGAAAGGGGTAGGGTCATTATAAATTGGTCAGCTGAATGTTGACCGTTGACTTGTTTGCCACCGTTTGGTGGGCTGTCCTTGTGCAGGTGCTGGAGAACCGAGCGGGACGCATAAGGGCTGAAGTCCCTGCTTCTACTACTGCTGCTGCTAGCCCTTGAAGGCTAAGAAAAGAATGCAGTGTTTTGCTCATGTGTGGCCGGCCTGCGCGCCTATGTTTGGAATCCACACTTGTAAAGAGAAATGTACAGCTATAAGGCCAAACGCTAATGTATTTGCTGTACATTCCTTTGAGAGTTTATATATAAATGTGGCTTTATATATATATAGTGGACATTCATGGTTGGGGTTCAATATTATTGTTAAAATCTTCCTCTAGCATGCTCTGAGTTAGAATGCAATTATGTTGTGGTATTAACCTGTAACTTCCCCGCCTGTTTTGTGGCATATGGTGTGGGGCCCTGGCCGGACCTTCTATTATATGCTATATGAATGGATGGAGTAGTTACACATATAAGGACTCAAAGACTCAAACGGGGCCATCTGCAGACTCTCTTGATAACTATTATTGTACGCAAACTCCATGAGTCTGAGACGCTCGTCCCAAGCACCACCATGATCCAAAATATAACACCTGATCATATCTTCTACGATCTGATTTACCCTTTCCGTCTGAACATTCGTCTGCGGATGATAAGCGGTGGAATACCTTAAATTGGTACCCAAACCCTCGTGTAAGCTCGTCCAAAAATGAGACGTAAATCTAGAGTCTCGATCCTATACGATGCTAACAGACACTTCATACAATCTGATGACTTCTTCAAGATGTAACTCTGCTGTCTTTTTCATCGAATATCCAATCTTAAAGGGAACAAAGTGAGCACACTTTGTCAATCTATCAACTATCACCCAAACAGACTCGTGCCCACTAGGAGATTATGGTAGACTAGTGATGAAATCCATTGAAATACTCTCCCATTTCTAACTTGGAATATCAAGCGGTGCCAGTTTACCACCAGGCCTTCTATGATCAGCCTTAACACGTTGACACGTATAACATTTCGATACAAACCTCGCGATATCATTATACATCTTAGTAGAACCAGGGTGGTAGGCTACACTGGAACCATGAGCTTCAGCACAGATCTTAGCCTGAATGTCGCAAAAGGCGGGGATGCAAAATCTACCCCGATACTTCAAGGTATCCAACTCATCCAAGGAGAAATCTTGTAGCTATCCCTTCATAGTTCTATTTTGTTGGATCCCTAGTTGGATTTGGGCTAGGATCACTAAATTAGGATGTTTGACGCAACATGTATAGCTAGGGTCATGTTTGTGTCTTAGAGTCTAGGCCATGTCCTTAGAGTCAACACTGCATGGACCAGCCATCAACAGACTGCAAAAGACTCAAGACTTGGAGAAATCTTAAGGACTCAAAAGATGATTTCGAAGTTCGTCGAACTCAGCTCGACGAACTCAGAGAAAATTCTCTGAGCTGAGCTCGACGAACTCGGTTCGCAAGTCGACGATTTATGGACACTATATATCAACATTCCAAGTCCAGAATTATTTCTCTAAACTCCAGTCGACGAAGTTAGAATATCAGCTCGACGAACTTGGATATTAGGTCGACGATTTCTAGATCATCTACTTCAACATTTTAACACCAGAAACACTTAAATATTCTAAGTCCAGAATCATTTTTCAGTCGACGAATTCATATTCTCAGCTTAACGAACTTAGACCTCAATAGCAAGTAGCAGTTAGCAGCTCTCAGCTCGACGAACTTAATTCTCAGGTCGACAATTTCTGGATACTTCACTTCAATATTCTAAAGTCCAAAAACCATTACTCTAAACACTAGTCGATGAACTTAAATTCTCAGCTCGACGATCTTGATGCACAGAATTGGCAAGGTTCCAGAGAAAGCAGTTATTTGTCCTCAGGTCGACGATCTTGGATCTCAGGTCGACAAACAACTATTATTTGGTCGACAAACTTGACTTCTCATCTCGATGAACTCTGGACCAAGGTCGACGAATTCTGTTCTCTGGTCGACGATTTCTGTACAGTTCCAGACTTGGAAATTTCCCTCCCTCTATCCTTATTCTATTGCAAGAATTCCTGAGTAATTAATGCTTAAATATTCTCTGAATATTACCGTTAGAAGCAAGCATTGATTACGGACTTCATCAGGATTATTACTTGCCGCTTTTCAATGGGGCAGTTGGAGAAATCAATCAATGCAAATATTCTCCAGGCTGTCAGCATTGAATGAAGGAAGAAATTCAAAATTCAGAAGGAAGATTTCATGGAAAATATAAAACGGATTTTTACTCTTTCTTCCAGAAGAGAGTACATAGGGCTTTTCTTCTTCCTTCTCGTCTGAACATAGATAATAACATACACAGGGCAATAACATAGCAAAGATACAAGAAGCCCTAGCCCTTGACCAGAGAAATTACAACAAGCTGAAGAAGAAGAAGAACATACATTCAAATCAAGAGTCTTCTTCCTTCTTCATCTTAGGATTTTTCAAAGGACAACAAACACTCTATCTGTCAAGAAGCTCCTGGATACCTGCTAGTCAAGGCTGAAACATTGAAGATCTACTCATCCTGCAGCAAGGCTCAAATCTTCTTGAGTTCAATATCTCAGGGGGAGCTTTTGCTAACATCATATATCCACTAAGTCTTCTCAGTTGTATTTTGAGAAAGAGAAGACATAATCACTCTCTCACCCCCCCCCACTATAAAAAGGGTTCTTTAACTCCCTTCAAAAGTTATTCTTGATTGCAAGTCTCTTGATCAAAAGACTTGGATTGGTTTTTGAGCACCTGATCAAAAGCTCATTGGTGGCAGTCACCTCATCAAAAACCTGCTAGTGGATTCCTACTAGGGTGGTAGAAGAGTGGATGTACCCAGGTTGGGGAACCACTATAAAATTCTTGTGTTGTCTGGTTGCACTTTTTCTTTTGTTCTTGTTGTGACTGTGCTAGCTAGTTTGTTGTGTTTGTGATATTTGGTTTTGCTGTGCATGTGATAGTGCTAGATTAATTTATCTTAGGTCTGTTTTTATTTACAGTAAAAAAGTTTTAAGTTTTCAAGATACTCTATTCACCCCCCCCCCCTCTAGAGTATTTCAGATCTAACCCTTACTTTCAATTACTATTAGAGCAAGGTTCCTTTAGTTGTACAAGCTAATCCTTGAACCAAAAGATCCTGAGTTAGATCTGATTTTCATTTCCATTAGAATTATATTCACAACATGGCACAGAACAAAGACTATGCAAGCATCAAACCTCCAGTGTGCAACCTAAATAGTTTGCCATCTGGAAGGCAAGAATAAAACTCTATATGAACTCTATTGATGAGGATATCTACAATTCCATCTTGACAGGTCCTCCTCAACCAGCTGCATCTACAGCAGCTTCAAGCACTAATGCAGTTCCACCACCTGAGTGGACTGAAGCACAAAAGAAAGCCAAGGTTGATGATGCCAAGGCCATGAACATTCTGGCTCAAACAATGTCAGATGACATTTTCCAAAGAGTGGCTGAATGCACATCAGCTAATGCCATTTGGGACTCTCTCAACCAAATGGTAGCTGGATCAGCTGATGAGAGGAAAGATAGAAGATCCAATCTCATATCACAATATGAGAACTTCAAGAAGGAGGAAGCAGAATCTGTTGTAGATATGTACAACAGGCTGAGCTCAATCATTAATGAGCTGAAGACCTTGGATAAGGACATCACCCTCACTGAGTTGAATGACAAAATCCTTATGTGCTTCCCAAGCTCATGGGATTCAAGGATCTTGCCAATCAAGGAGGCCAGAAGCTTAAATGAGATTTCCACTGAATCTCTTTTAGGAAAGCTCAAGTCCTATGAGCAGCTCATTAAATCCAGAGAAGCAGCAGAGCAAAGGACACCTCCACCAGCAAGGAAGGAACACAACCTGACATTCAAGGCTGCTGAAGAGACGAAAACTTCAACAGTGAATGAAGAGTTAATGAGTCTGCTTGCAAAAAGATTTTATAAAATGGCAAGGAAAGACTTCAGGAAGAGATCATCCAGGCAGGATGATAAGCCAAGGTATGACAAGACCCCTACTAAATAAGTAGTATGCTTTGGTTGCAGTAAACCTGGGCATTTCATCTCAGAGTGCCCAAAAAATGAAAAGAAAGAAAGGAGAAGAGAAAAGGATTATAGAAGACAACAAAGTTCAAGGCCTTCCTCCAACAAATACAAGAAGAAGGAAAAGGGCTTTGTAGCTGAAAGCTAGAGTGAAACTGAAGATGAATCCACATCTTCCAGCTCTAGTGAAGAAGAAGAAGAGGCAAGGGTCAAGGAAGTCTGCCTTATGGCCATTGATGCCTCTAAAAGTCAATCAAATGAAGAAGATGCATCTGATAATGAAGAAGCTTCTGAATTAGAAGCTGATCAGGTATTATCCTCTTTTGACTATAATTCTGATAATTTCAAAATTGAATTTAAGACTATGTGCATTGACTTAATAAATTCTGAAAAGGAAATCAAAATACTTAGGGAAAAATTAGCCAATCAAGAAACTCTGATTGCTGAAAACACCAAGTTAAAAGAAGAACTAACACTAGCTAATGAACAAATTATTGCTTTAAAAACTGATCTATGTGAGGCCAAACAACTTGAGGAATCTCTCAATGGGAGAAGCCTTAAGCTGATGGACATCACAAGCACAGTCAATGCCAGACTAAATGATAAACTGGGCTTGGGTACATCATCAAGTTTACCCCCAATTTTCAAGAAGAACATATTATCAACCCCTATTAGATTTGTTACAATTAAGGGTAAATAAGTAATGAACAACAACCAAACCACAGAAGAAGTAACCAAATTTAAAAATCATAATAACAGAAACTAGAAAAACATAGATAAAAATAAAGTTCAGCAGATTTCGTCGAACTCAGATCGACGAAATGTGGCCAGTTCGTCGAACTCAAGTCGACAAACGCTGAACGAAAATCTATATAATAATCATTCGTCTTACTGCGATCGACGAACTATGTATGGTTCGTCGAGCAGAGATCGACGAACTTGGGGCACAAAAAATTAACATGTTCATTATCTGAGCAGAGATTGATGATCTCATCCCGTTTCGTCGAACTCTGGTCGATGAACTCACAACATTTCGTCGAACCCAGAAAGACTTAATAAAAGTCATAACTTTAACAGCAACTCTAATAAATCTAGGAGACCTTTTAATCCAGTGGCTGATTGGATAATTCCTCCTAGAAGATATTACCCTTTAGGCTATAAATCACAACCTGAATTTTTTGTGATATCAAGCTTTTCTTATCAATAATATAAAGGACACAAGGTAACCTGGGTCAAGAACAACTAACTATTTTCATTGCAGGAAAAGAGTTGTCCAGCTGTTAATCAACAATGGTATCTGGATAGTGGTTGATCCAAGCACATGACTGGCAGCAGGGACAACTTAAACAACTACAAGTCCAAGCTGGGACCAAAGGTTATCTTTGGTGATTCAAATTGGGGCCAGTCAGAAGGGTTTGAAGAAGTAAATATTGGAGTAGTCACTTTCAAGAAAGTGACATATGTAAGTGGACTCAAGCATAACCTCATCTCCATAAGCCAACTATGTGATGAAGGTTATCAGGTACACTTCAACTCAAAATCCTGTATTATTTCTAATAAAGAAAAATAAAAAGTTTTAATTGAAAATAGACAAGGAAACATATACTTCGTTGATTTTCATTTTGCACCTTCTGACATTTGTCTACTTAATTTAGTTAACAATCAAAATGAATTATGGCATAAAAGATTAGGACATGTAAACATGAAAAATATTGCTAGGCTATCTAAAGACAGCCTTGTAAGAGGCTTACCTTTTGGTCCCTACAAGACGGAAGGCCTTTGTAGGGCTTGTCAACTAGGCAAGCAAACTAAATCTAGTTTTAAATCATTTAATAAAAGTGATTCACCTAGGATTTTGTACTTGCTACACATGGACCTATTTGGACCTATTGCTGTACAAAGCCTAGGAGAGAAATCCTATACTTTAGTCATTGTAGATGGCTTCTCAAGATTCACTTAGGTGTTCTTTCTGAAATATAAGGCAGATACCTTTAAAGTTCTTACAGATTTTCTTAGGACCATACAGATTGAGTACTCTACTCATGTTGCATTGATCAGAAGTGATCATGGTACAAAATTTGAGTCTCTTCTTACGCATGTGTTCTGTGAGAAGGAAGGTATCAGGCACTGCTTCTCAGCTCCTAGAACTCCCCAACAAAATGGGGTAGCTGAAAGGAAGAATAGAACCTTGACTGAAGCTACAGACACATTACTTGCAGATACTTATATGCCACTATCCTTTTGGGCAGAGGCTGTAAGCACAATAAATTATGTACTGAACAAAAGTTTGATACATAACTTAAGAATAAGACTCCCTATGAATTACTTAAAGGTAAGAAACCTAAAATCACTTACTTTAAAGTATTTGGATGTGTATACTATATACATAATAATAACAAGAAATATATTAGAAAGTTTGAAGCTAAGGTTGTAGAGAGAATTTTTCTAGGATATTCCCAAGTAAGCAAAGCTTATAGAGTGTTTAATAAATCATCTTTAAAAATTGAAGAATCAATTCATGTCACTTTTGATGAGGCTAATATGTCATACAAGGAGAAAGAAATTTCTACCAATAGCACCTTGCAGGTACCTCACTTGTGTGAGAAAATGGGTGAACTAAACCTTCCACAAGAAGCTATAGGACCCTCTCCTCCATAGGTTGTTGAAGACAGTGAAGATGAATCTTTGGAATAGGCTGAACCTCATTCAACAGCAAACAAAATTCCACAAGAGGAATTAATTTCAAATGCTATTGCTGAACCAAATCCACCCACTGACCTTGTCACACTAAGGGATCACACTACATCCCAAGTGATTGTAGACATAACAGTAGGTGTACTTACAAGGCATCAACTCAACCAAGATGTGATGCATGCTTGTTTCCTCTCTCAAGTTGAGCCTCAATCCATAAAAGATGCTAAGCAAGATCTCCACTAGATCATTGCAATACAAGAGGAACTCAACCAATTTGAGAGATGTAGAGTTTGCGATTTAGTTCCAAGACCCAAAGACTACCCAATCATTGGAACTAAATAGGTATACAGAAACAAACTAGATTCCCATGGTGCAATTGTGAGGAATAAGGCTAGGCTTGTTACTTAAGGATATATGCAAGAAGAAGGCATAGACCATGATCAAACCTTTGCACCAGTTGCAAGGTTAGAAGCAATCAGGATCTTCCTTGCTTATGCTGCCTACAAGAAGTTCAAAGTTTATCAGATGGATGTAAAGAGTGCCTTCCTGAATGGAGTATTGAAGGAAGAGGTTTATGTTGATCAACCTCCAGTTTTTGTCTCTCCAACTCATCCCTCATATGTTTTTAGATTGCATAAAGCTTTTTATGGTTTAAAGCAAGCTCCAAGAGCTTGGTATGAGACCTTAGCTAGCTTTTTGATAGAGCATAAATTCACTAGAGGCATAGTAGATAAAACATTGTTCACTAGGCACCATAAGGATAAAATTTTATTAGTACAAATATATGTAGATGACTTTATATTTGGGTCTACTGATTCCAAACTATGCAAGAGGTTTTCTGATATCATACATTCTAAGTTTGAAATGAGTAGCATGGGTGAGCTCTCCTACTTCCTTGGTCTCCAAGTGAAGTAGCTACCTGATGACATCTTCATCTCCCAGGCTAAATATGCTAAAGAGCTTCTTAAAAAGTTTGGGATGGCTGATGCCTCAGCAAAGAAAATGCCTATGTCTACAAATATTGTAATAAACACTGATGAACATGGGAAACTAGTTGATCTGAAACTATATAGGGGCATTGTTGGGTCCCTATTATATCTTACAGCTAGCAGACCTGATATAATATTTGTCACATATCTTTGTACTAGGTTCCAAGTGAACCCTAAAGAATCTCACCTAGTTTTTCTAAAACGAATTTTGAGATATATAAAGAGTTGTCCTAGTCTAGGCCTTTGGTATCCTACTGAGTCAGAATTTGATTTAACGGGATATTCAGATGTTGACTTTGCTGGATGCAGTGTTGACAGGAAAAGTACCTCAGGAACTTGTCAGTTCCTTGGTATGAGACTAGTGTCTTGGTTTTACAAGAAATAATCATATGTGTCCACATCAACTGCTGAAGCAGAATGCATTATAGCTGGCAGTTGTTGTTCCCAGATGTTGTGGATTCAAAATCAACTCTTATACAATGGGTTTAACTTAAATAATTCAACTCTCTTATGTGATAACACAAGTGCTATATCCATAGCACAAAATCCAGTCCATCACAATAGGACTAAACATATAGACATTAGGCATCATTTCATTAGAGAGTGTGTAGATAAAAATAAAATTAAACTTGTCTATATCTGCACTGATTTACAAAGAGCTGATATTTTCACCAAACCCTTGAATGAAAGAAATCACTTGTTCTTTATAAATCAGCTGGGCATGATCAATGGATAAGCTTTGATTTAACTTCTGCTTTCACTCGACGAATTTTTCAAAGTTCATCGAACGGAGCTCGACGAAATGGGAAAAGTTCTTGAGATATTCGTCGAACGGGGATCGATTAACTCTCTGTGAGTGAAGTTGTTTTCATCGAATGGAGATCGACGAATCTGCTTCAGAAAACTTTCGACGAACGGTGCTTGACGAAATATTTTCACATCTTCAGAGTCAGCTCGACGAATTATTTAAATACAAATTATTTCGTCGATCTTACATCGAAGAATTATTTATTTTTCGTGGAACGGAGTTTGTCGATTCATATTCCGAAAAATACTATATCTAGGTTTTTCTTCGACCTTCGTCCCGCGCTTTCAATTGTTGGGATTCTCTATGAGGATGGCACAACACTTGTGCACGCAGCGGAAGGAAAAACATCAAGAAAAACCCAAAGAGATGTGGATCGGGCCATGAACGTTGAATCAAGAAGTTAGCAAAACAAGTAGGCAAAAATTACCTCGATGGCGTTGAGTCACAACTCAACGAAGATGCTCCAAACTTTGTCATCTTGCTAGTGGCGAGTTCTACGTGGAATAATGTCCACATTTCTGCAAAAGTCCACACGAGCGGGAGAACACCGGGCTTTCCGTCACACGGAAGATCGGGATGGAGGAAAGGACCGTACATTGCTTTCCACGGACTGCTAGGTCCGCGTCAGGAAGAGCAACGCCAGTGACAGTCGCCGGAGAAGAGGAGGTCAGCGGAGCGATAACGGCGGTGGCGGAACCCTTCCGTCGGCGGCGGGATTCGGGATCGGCGGAACGATCGCGGAACGGAACTCTTCCGTCGCGGGTTTCGATCAGCTACCAGAGAAAATCGAGTAAGTACCCGAAAACCCTAAGCGTTGTCCCACTGAGCTTATCCTTCTCAAGGATGGCTCTCAGAGACAACGTGGAGTGTGAAACACTTGCCATGGAATTCTACAAGAATTTATGCAGAATAAAATCAGTACCAAAATTTCAAATACAATTTATTTTAATTTGGACTTCAATTAAAATACTCCCACTATTTTATTCGAAATGATAGCCCTCACTAACAATTCGGAGAGTTCATGCGAGCTACTCTCTTAGTGGACAAGATCCGTATTTCACCAACACTATGAGTCCGCTTTGGCGTTCCTCTCACGATGCGGTTATTTAGGTAGGCAACGCTTGCCAATTGCATCCTCATGCAATTCTTGTATGGTTGGTGAATAACTCCTTATTCGCATCCATCATATGGTGCATGCCAACCCTATGCCTCTAGGCACTCAACCTTTGAGGTCACCTAGTTAAGGTGGACCCGATGTCGACAGTGGGATATCACAATTATCCGCTCGCACCCTTACAAAGATAGATTAATGCACCTTGCTTTGGCAAGCCCACACTTCATCGATCGAGGCAGGAAGAGTGTCATCCATCGGAAGGCATCCGAACACTTAATATTTGATGAAGGGATTTAATTATCGGTTAACAATTAACCATGACCAACATTTGATCAATGTGCACATCCAAAGAAAAACAATTCTAAACCACATGCATCCCTTATGTGCACATCCTGACACCATCAACATTTGATAGAAGGAAGGGCTAAATCTGAACATCCGGAAACTTCCAAATCCTCAGATTTACATGCATTGGACAAAGGCAAAGACAACTCAACTTAGAGCAGTAGAAAAGCTCCATAGAGATGGACTTTTGGACTCATTTGATTATGAATCATTTGAGCGATGTGAGTCTTGTTTGTTAGGCAAGATGACTAAAGCTCCTTTCACTGGTTATACTAAGAGGGCTGAGGATCTCTTGGGTGTTGTACATAGTGATGTATGCGGACCCATGAGTTCCATGGCTAGAGGTGGGTATTTCTACTTTGTTACATTTACTGATGATTTCAGTAGATACGGATATGTGTATCTTATGAAGTGCAAATCCGAGACCTTTGAAAAGTTCAAAGAGTTCAAGAATGAAGTAGAAAACTGGTTGGGTAAAAGGGTTAAAGAACTCCGATCTGATCGAGGTGGCGAATACCTGAGTCATGAGTTCCGTGATCATCTGAAAGAGTGTGGTATTGTATCACAGCTCACTCCACCTAGAACACCACAACATAATTGTGTGTCTGAGAGGAGAAATCGTACTCTGTTAGACATGGTACGTTCGATGATGAGTCATGCAGACTTGCCTGTTTCCTTTTGGGGTTTTGCTTTAGAGACTGCTGCAATGACATTGAATCGCGCTCCAACGAAAACAGTTCTGAAGACACCATATGAGATATGGACTGGGAAGCATCCTAGTATGTCGTTCATTAAAATTTGGGGCTGTGAGGCATACGTGAGACGTCAAATTCCTGACAAGCTGGAACCCAAATCGGATAAATGTTATCTGGTGGGATATCCTAAGGAAACGAAAGGGTATTACTTTTACCTACCGTCTGAGGGCACAGTGTTTGTCGCAAGGACTGGTGTCTTCTTGGAGAAAGAGTTCTTATCAAGAAAGACAGAAAAGGTAGAGCTTGAAGAAGTTCAAGAACCACATGTAGTGAATGAACCAGAATTGGATTTTGAGACAGTACTACAAGATGTTGTAGCTAGAGAACCTGCTCAGGGAACACAAGTCCTACGTAGATCTGGTAGACCGAGGTTTAAGCCTGAGAGATATGGATTTCTCATGTCTCAAATAGGTAATGTGTTGCTTATGGATCATGATGATGAGCCAGCAACCTACCAAGAGGCTATGAATGGACCGGACTCCGACAAATGGCTTGAGGCTATGAAATCCGAAATGGACTCCATGTATGCAAACCAAGTTTGGAACTTGGTGGAACCACCTGAAGGGGTACGACCCATAGGGTGCAAGTGGGTCTTCAAGAAGAAGACCGACATGGATGGGAATGTACAGACATTCAAAGGGCGACTGGTGGCTAAGGGTTTCAAGCAAATTCATGGTATTGACTATGATGAGACCTTTTCCCCTGTTGCTATGGTGAAGTCCATTAGAATATTGCTTGCTATTGCTGCGTATTATGACTACGAGATCTGGCAGATGAATGTCAAAACGGCTTTCCTTAATGGAAACCTCCTTGAGGAAGTGTATATGACACAACCCGAGGGTTTTGTATCCCCAGATGAAGCCACTAAAATATGCAAGCTGAATAAGTCCATTTATGGACTGAAACAGGCCTCTCGAAGTTGGAATCTTCGTTTTTATGAGAAAATCAAAGAGTTTGGTTTCATCAAGAATGACGATGAGCCTTGTGTTTACAAGCGAATCAGTGGGAGCATTGTTGTCTTCCTGATATTGTATGTAGATGACATACTGTTGATTGGGAATGACATTCCTACCCTGAAAGTTGTTAAGAACAACCTAGGGAACTGCTTTTCAATGAAGGATTTGGGTGAAGCGACTTATATACTCGGTATTAAGATCTATAGAGATAGATCGAAGAAGTTGCTGGGTTTGACCCAGAGTACGTACATCGAAAAGGTGTTGAAGCGGTTCAACATGCTCGAGTCCAAGAAAGGATTTTTGCCCATGTCTCATGGTGTGAATCTCTCTAAGGACCAGTGTCCAAAATCTTGTGAAGATAAGGACCGCATGAAGTTGATTCCATATGCTTCGGCAATTGGATCAATCATGTACGCGATGTTATGTACTCGGCCCGATGTCTCCTTTGCTTTGAGCATGACTAGCAGGTATCAGTCAGACCCCGGTGAGTGTCACTGGATTGCAGTCAAGAATATCCTGAAGTACTTGAGAAGGACTAAGGATGTGTTCTTGGTGTATGGTGGAGAGGAAGAGCTCGTTGTAAGTGGTTACACAGATGCTAGCTTCCAAACTGATAGAGACGACTCCAAGTCTCAGTCAGGTTTTGTGTTTTGCCTGAATGGAGGAGCTGTGAGCTGGAAGAGTTCCAAGCAAGAGATAGTTGCTGATTCTACAACAGAGGCCGAGTATATCGCAGCAGCTAATGCGGCGAAGGAGGCTGTATGGATTAGGAAATTTATCGGCGAGCTTGATGTAGTTCCTAGCATTGTTGGTCCCGTAGTTCTCTACTGTGATAACAATGGTGCAATTGCACAATCTAAGGAACCTAGATCTCATCAGCGCTCCAAGCACATACTTCGGCGGTTTCATCTTATTCGTGAGATTGTCGAACGAGGAGATGTAAACATTTGCAGAGTGCCGACTGAGGAGAATATTGCGGATCCACTGACAAAGCCTCTCCCGCAGAGAAAGCATGATGGTCATACTAGATCGATGGGTATACGATACCTAAATGATCAACTCTAGCGAGAATCTTGTGGGTTGCATGTAATCTTGTATTTTGTTGGCTGTTTGTTCATATGATGAACTGTGTACCTAATTTTTCTCTTATAATTAATGGCAAGTTCTTTTATTGTGTCTTTTTTTATATGATAGTTAAATGTTAACATAATAGATACCCTTAGAATGTTCGCTTCCATGGGACATCAAGTACGTGACTTGAATGTGAGAGCCTATGATTTATTTGAAGCTTCATTCTTAAAGGTCCCTGGTCGAGTATCATCATAGAAGCTAAGGGTGATGATGGTACATGAAGACTAGCACGTATGTTGACTGATGACCGGTTCTCACAGGTCATGATATTGTGATATCAAGTCATCACGTGGGTACTTGTTAGTGAACAAGTTGTACTGGACAGACCCAACCTGAGACTACTCTGTGGATTGTCATCCAATCGTGTCACGAGTAGGTCTCAATTGACAATGGTGTTGTGGTCCTTTGACCTGAAGTCATAGCATTCATCAAGTGAGGAAGAGCATGCTTTGATGCCATCTAAAGTCTTCCTTGATAAAGGTTGATGATAAGGGTGGTTGTTGGGCATGTTACGAATCATTTGGGTGTTTGTGTGTGAGCAGATATGAGATTTGTCCTCCTGTATGACAGGAGTTGCATCCATGGGCCACTTGATGGAAGTGGACTGAGAAATGCATGGCCATGCTTGGTTGAGTCAATATGTGATATTGGACTCACCATTCTCTGGAAGTCCGTCCTGGATCAAGAAACTTGGATTGAGCTATTACGAGGGTGACACGGTCCATGCCTCTAGTTCTTTCCGGATGTAAGGGACAAAGGGACAAAGACAACGCTGATACATTGGTCCTAAAGGCTTATGAGTTATGAACTCTTATTGCTTGGGGAGCAATGATACATTGCTAGATGCCGCTCATTGTTTGTGAGGTTTTTGCTTTGATACTTTCGAGATCAAGTGGGAGTCTGTTGGAGTTACCATTGTGATCTGGAAGTGATCAAACATATGATCTCACTGCCAACGCGATATGAGCCTGCAGGGTCGCACATAAGAGATGTGGAGAAGTTGGATAATTGACTGTGTTGGTAAAGGTTGCCAATCACCGACCTGAATGGGGTTGTGGGCAAAGTGTTGCCTTAAAGGATTGTCGGGTTGGGCAAATGTTGCCTTGGAGGGTTGGTAAGGATTGTCGTCCGAGTGTCGATAACATTCGTTGAGAATCGTCTTCTGATTCCCGCCGATCGGCGAGAATCTTCTCTCTGATTCTCGTCGATCGACGAGAATCATCGAGAATCAATATGCTGATTCTCGACGATCGACGACTTCTACATGTATCGTCGACCGCGGCTCGACGGTCGACGAGATTCGACATGTATCATCAAGTGAGGCTCGATGATCGGCGAGAATCGTCGAGTATTGTACTCTGATTCTCGTCGATCCATGGTGATGCTCGCTGATCGATTCTCGCTGATTCTCGCCGACTCTCGCTGATTGATACTCGCCGATTCTGAACCTTATTCTTGGGTGGTCTGCGGATAGCGATAAGCCTAGGTTTATTTATACCTTTGGTATAAATACAACACTTAGGGTTTTCGGGTACTTACTCGAAAACCCTAAGTGTTGTATTTATACCAAATGTATAAATAAACCTAGGCTTATCGCTATCCGCAGACCACCCAAGAATAAGGTTCAGAATCGGCGAGTATCAATCGGCGAGAGTCGGCGAGAATCGGCGAGAATCGATCAGCGAGCATCACCATGGATTGGCGAGAATCAGAGTACAATACTCGACGATTCTCGCCGATCGTCGAGCCTCACTTGATGATACACGTCGAATCTCGTCGACCGTCGAGCCGCGGTCGACGATACATGTCGAAGTCGTCGATCGTCGAGAATCAGCATATTGATTCTTGACGATTCTCATCGATCGGCGAGAATCAGAGAGACGATTCTCGCCGATCGGCGGGAATCAGAAGACGATTCTCGACGAATGTTATCGACCCTCGGACGACAATCCTTACCAACCCTCCAAGGCAACATTTGCCCAACCCGACGATCCTTTAAGGCAACACTTTGCCCACAACCCCATTCAGGTCGGTGATTGGCAACCTTTACCAACACAGTCAATTATCCAACTTCTCCACATCTCTTATGTGCGACCATGCAGGCTCATATCGCGTTGGCAGTGAGATCATATGTTTGATCACTTCCAGATCACAATGGTAACTCCAACATCAGTTCCCTTGCACTTGATCGTCATTTTCTCTCTTGCAGGTGCATCATGGCGATTCCGGCTACTGCTTCCTCTACAATGAAATTCGACATGGGATTTGACATTGATTTTGATTCCTTCTAGTTTTCCGATCAAATTTTTGTGGAAATATTGAAGTTTATTGAAGAGCAACAACTAAAACAGTTCATGACGGCCAGAATTAAGATTGCCATGACAGAGGTCAAAGAATAGGTTTTCACTTCTATCACGACAGACGATTCAATGACATGAACGATTTCGGGTACCTCAGTTTCTCTCTCCACAAATATACTAACCGACATTTTCGGTCTGCTAAATGGTGAGGAAGACATCGAACTGGATACTGAAGAATATAATGATATGTTGAATAAAATGGGTCACTGTGGCGATAACCCCAATAAACTACTTAAAAAAAACTTATCGGCAGAATATAAGTTCCTAGTTGATGTGGTCGGAAAAGTGTTGTTTGGCAAACACATATCACATGATTATATAACAAGGCAGCAGTTCTTAGTCATGGCTATGTTAGTAGAAAAGAAAAGAATTAACTGGGGCTGGTTACTGTTTGATTTGATTAAGAAGAAAAACAACAAGAAAGAAGTTTGCTTCGGCCGGATACTGGGCATTTTTCTACAGGAAAAGGCCTCTAAACACTTGGTCTCAACAACAGTGTTCATTAATGCCTCCAAAAGGCTCACCTATGCTCTCTTTGGCAGATGGGAAAGGAGGATCACCAAGCCCACCAATGCTGCCTCCTCATCCAGGCCTTCTGAAAGCACTAGGGCCGTCACAGCCGCTCCTCAAACCCCAGCAGAAGCCCCCTCCACCTCTACAGTTCCTTCTTCTCGTCAACACCAACAACAACAATCACTCCATATTTCTATACCTCACTCATCTCCTGCATATTCTCCACCTCCATCATCTCCTCAAATAAATCTCACCTTTATCCAATCAACTGCAATCCCATCTTCTCCCACTCAGGTATCCATACACAACTCTCCTTCCCAATCACCCCAAGCCTCCCCACCTCAATCCCCTCTTCCACCTCATTTAACCACCACAAATCTTGACACCTTTATCTCCTCCCACACATTCAATCTGGTGATTCCCCCATCATCCCCACATCCAGCATCCATCCCCACAACTGAAATTCCATATTTTACACGTGACCACACCCACCAAGATATGTCTAGTGCCTTCTCTGTTTGCTCAAATTTTGGTCACCACAATCCCTACTCCTCCACTGCTCCAGAATCTCTTTATTTAAATTTCTCTGATATAGCTAAGGACTTGCTTGCTTTTATATCTGCCACTCTTCAAAATCTTCTCAATACTGCTCTAGCTCCTCTCACTGCTTCCCTCAACACTCTCTCTGCTACAGTTGCTGCTTTATCCCCTATCCCTTCTTCTTCTGGGGGACTGGCTTCAAGACCTTCTGCAGCCAGTCAGGGGGAGATGCTTCATGATGAAGAAGCTCCAGTGAATGCAGCAGTAGAAACAGAAGCAGCAGAAGCAGCAACAGAAATAGCAGCAGTAGTAGCAGAAGTAGCAGCAGCAGCAGAACTTGATTCCTTTATGATTGATTCTTTAGAAGATGCCGATCCTTCTGAAATTATAGATTTGATAGACTCAGATACTGAAATGGATGAGCCTATGTTGGCTGTGTTAGATACTGCTGGTGATTACATTATAAATCTCACAATTGATCTGATGAATCTGTTGAAAGTTTTTGATATAATTTATTTGAGTGGACTTCCAGAGTATAGTACAAAGCCATCTTTGTCTATAGTACCTTATACCTCACCAATAAGCCCCAAGGTTGCCAAGCAACTTAAGGCTACTTTTATTATTACAGAGGCTCCAGTCCTGCCATCTCCTCTCAAAGCTGCTTCCCCCATTATTGCATCCCCTCCAAAAGTTATTTCTGCTCCAACCTTCATAATGGATGATACTCCAATGCCTGATCTTAGTGAATTGATCATGGCTGATATAGAAGAAGTGAGTATATTAGTTGCTGAAAGCATTGATATATGCAGTTCTCCTGTTCCAGCTCCAGCTCTTTCTCCAGCTGCTACTCAGGCTGAAAAGCCCATTGATAAATCTGTACTAAAAGCTATTGATGTTTTGTATGATGATCCTCAAGACTCTTATGATGAGGATGATGATGAAGAGGACCCTGATGATGAGCCTAAGAAAAAGAAAGTCTCCAAGAAAAGAAAGGCTCCTCCACCTCCTGACCCAAAACCAAATCCAGCAAATGACACTCCATATTATATACTGCAGAAAATCACACCTTATAAGGGCATGCAAGCATGGATGTGGCTGTCCAAGAACCAATAAGAAGAAAGAAAGAAAAGCAGGAAGTACTCCCCTCCTCCTCAGAGATATAGAAAGGACCCTCCTCCTCCTCCTTCACCTGCTGCTGGTGCTTCAAGTTCTTCAACTCAGAGGACTACCCAGTTTTAAACCTATCAGAGACATCAGGGTAGGTCCTTCTCTTCTTCAGGAATTAGCCAGCAAAAGCATTATTCATCAGGCAGATAGCAACAACAACAGCAACATCATCAACAGCAGCAACACATCACTGAACATCAAAAAGCTGAAATCCCAAAGAGACCTGCCTCCCCTCCCATACCTTTTGAAGATCCAGAAACAGCTACAACTGCTAGGATGACCAGATTCCAGGAACTGGTTGGCCTATCCATGATTAATAGAGCAAAAGCTGAAGGAAAGGATCCTTCTCAATATTCAACCATGTCCAAATATAGGAAGGAGGAACTCAACAGGTTTGCTAAAGCTAATAATTTTTTTTAATGTTGAGGACTATATTAAACTGCATCCAGAAGCTATAGTGCCAAGGGCAACCTCCCTTAATATCATTGGAGTTGCTGACATGACATTGACAAAGACACAAGCAGCCAATCCAAACAGTGAGATCAAGTTTACTCAGCCAGGTGAAAAAGTTAAAGAGGGGAAGCATAAGGAGCCCAAGAAGAAGAAATAAACTTTAAACTGTTTAAGTCTCTTTGATTGTTTTAAAACTGCTTATTTATTTCTTGATACAAAGCTTACTGTATATATATATCTGCTGCATATGTTAAAATTCCTACCAGATATATTTTTCTTGCTTTGTTATTAATATGAGTATATAATTAGTGATCTTACCCAAATAGGGGGGAGATTGTTGGATCCCTAGTTGGATTTGGGCTAGGATCACTAAATTAGGATGTTTGACCCAACATGTATAGCTAGGGTCATGTTTGTGTCTTAGAGTCTAGGCCATGTCCTTAGAGTCAACACTATATGGATCAGCCATCAACAGACTGCAAAAGACTCAAGACTTGGAGAAATCTTAAAGACTCAGAAGATGAGTTCGACGTTCTTTGAACTCAGGTCGACGATAGTCGTGCTCAGCTCGACGAACTCAGAGAAAATTCTCTGAGCTGAGCTCGACGAACTTGGTTCTCAGGTCGACGATTTATGGACATTATACATCAACATTCAAAGTCCAGAATTATTTCTCTGAACTCCAGTCGACGAAGTTAGAATATCAGCTCGACGAATATAGATATTAGGTCGATGATTTCTGGATCATTTACTTCAACATTTTAAGACCGGAAACACTTAAATATTCTAAGTCCAGAATCATTCTTCAGTCGACGAATTCATATTCTCAGCTCGACGAACTTAGACCTCAATAGTAAGTAGCAGATAGCAGTTCTCAGCTCGACGAACTTAATTCTCAGGTCGACGATTTCTGGATACTTCACTTCAATATTCTAAAGTCTAAGAAAAATTACTTTGAACACTAGTCGACGAACTTAAATTCTCAACTCGATGATCTTGATGCACAGATTTGACAAGGTTCCAGAGAAAGAAGTTATCTGTCCTCAGGTCGATGATCTTGGATCTCAGGTCGATGAACATCTATTATTTGGTCGACGAACTTGACTTCTCAGCTCGACAAACTCTGGACCTAGGTCGACAAATTCTGTTCTCTGCTCGATGATTTTTGTGCAGTTCCAGACTTGGAAATTTCCCTCCCTCTGTCCTTATTCTATTGTAATAATTTCTAAGTAATCAATGCTTAAATATTCTCTGAATATTACCGTTGGAAGCAAGCATTGATTACGGTATTCATCAGGATTATTACTTGCCGCTTTTCAATGGGACAGTTGGGGAAATCAATCAATGCAAATATTCTCCAGGCTGTCAGCATTGAATGAAGGAAGAAATTCAAAATTCAGAAGGAAGATTTCATGGAAAATATAAAAAGGATTTTTACACTTTCTTCCAGAAGAGAGTGCATAGGGCTTTTCTTCTTCCTCTCGTCTGAACACATAGAACAACATACACGGGGCAATAACATAGCAAAGATACAAGAAGCCCTAGCCCTTGACCAGAGAAATTATAGCAAGCTGAAGAAGAAGAAGAACATACATTCAAATCAAGAGTCTTCTTCCTTCTTCATCTCAGGATTCTTCAAAGGACAACGAACACTCTATCTATCAAGAAGCTCCTGGATACCTGCTGGTCAAGGCTGAAACATTGAAGACCTACTCACCCTGCAACAAGGCTCAAATCTTCCTGAGTTCAATATCTCAGGGTGGGCTTTTTCTAACATCATATATCCACTAAGTCTTCTCAGTTGTATTTTGAAAAAGAGAAGACATAATCACTCTCTCATCCCCCACTGTAAAAAGGATTCTTTAACTCCCTTGAAAAGTTATTCTTGGTTGCAAGTCTCCTGATCAAAAGACTTGGGTTGGTTTTTGAGCACCTGATCAAAAGCTCATTGGTGGCAGTCACCTGATCAAAAACCTGTTAGTGGATTCCTACCAGGGTGGTAGAAGAGTGGATGTACCTAGGTTGGGTAACCACTATAAAATTCTTGTGTTATTTGGTTGCACTTTTTCTTTTGTTCTTATTGTGGCTGTGCTAGCTAGGTTGCTTTATTTTTGATATTTGGTTTTGTTGTGCATGTGATATTGCTAGATTAATTTATCTTAGGTCTGTTTTTATTTACAGCAAAAATGTTTTTAAGTTTTCAAGATACTCTATTCACCCCCCCCCCCTCTAGAGTATTTCAGATCTAACCCTTACTTTCATATTCCGGAGGTGTAACAAATCCGGATCATCCTTCTGATGTGCTCGAGTAAGAGAAATCCAAGAGGGTTCTTCTGCTTCTAGACTAGCAGGTACAGTACTACCCCCAACCTCAATATCCATCAACAAGAATTCTTCTACCAAGGACTGTACCAATAGATTAAAAATTTTGGCGATCTTTTTACTCAAAGCATCGGCTACTACATTAGCCTTTCCTGGATGAAATAAAATTTCCACTTCATAATCAGACACATATTCTAACCATCAACGCTGGCGCAGATTTAGTTCCTTCTGAGTGATGACGTACTTCAAACTCTTATGGTCTGTATAGATCTTGCACAGCGCACCATACAATAAGTGTCGCAAAAGCTTCAACGCATAAATTATGACAGCAAACTCCAAATCGTGCGTAGGATAGTTTCTTTCATGAATCTTCAATTGCCTTGACCCATACACAATGACCTTTCCCTCTTGCATCAAAACACAACCAAGTCCTATGTGTGATGCATCAACATACACAGCATACTCAACTCCTTCAGTAAGTAAGGTTAAAATTGGAGTAGTACATAATATCTTCTTCAGTTCTTGAAAAGCCTCTTCACACTTATCACTGCAAATGAATGCAGTATTCTTCTAAGTAAGTCTAGTTAGAGGAGCAGACAACACCAAAAACCCTTCCACGAATCTCCTATAATAGTCAGTCAGGCCTAAGAAGCTCCTAATATCCTTAGGTGTAGAAGGCCTCTCTCATTCCATCACAGCAGAAATCTTGGTAGGGTCTACAGAAATACCATCCTTGCTTACAACATGACCCTGAAAGGACACCTGAGGTAGCCAGAACTCACACTTGCTCAACTTTGCATATAACATATGCTCCCTCTGGGTCGACAAAAACAAACGCAAATGTTGAGTATGCTCCTCAACATTGCGGGAATACACCAAGACATCATCTATGAACACAATAACAAATCGGTCCAAGAAATCCTTAAACACCCTATTCATCAAATTCATGAAAGCAGAGGGTGCATTGGTTAAACCGAAAGACATCACCAAAAACTCATAATGTCCATGTCGTGAACGGAAAGCGGTTCGTGGAATATCTGCATCACGAATTCTCAACTAGTGTTAGCTTGAGCAAAGATCGATCTTTGAAAATACCGAGCTACCACGCAACTGATCGAACAGATCATCAATCCTTGGCATGGGATATCTATTCTTAATGGTCACCTTATTCAATTCTCTGTAATCGATGCAAAGCCTCATCGATCCATCTTTCTTCTTGACGAACAAAACAGGAGCACCCCACGGAGAAGAATTTGGTCTAATAAAACCACACCTCAACAACTCATCGAGCTGAGTACGTAACTCATCCAACTCACGTGGAGCCATACGGTACGGTGCTTTGGCAATAGGACGAGTACCTGGCTCGAGGTCTATCACAAACTCTATCTCCCTCACGGGAGGAAGTCCTGGAAGATAGTCAGGAAAAATATCTGGAAACTCTCGTACCACCGAGATATCCTCAAGACGTGGTGTAACAAAAGCAGTTTCCAAAGCAGAAATAGAAACCAAAAATGCCTTGCAACCAGACTCTATAGCACGACAAGCACATACCACAAAAATAATAGGGGAAACCATGTCCTGAAATCCATAGACGCTCATAGGTTTGTCATTGTCCATCCTGAAGTCCAGTCACTTTGCCTTGCACTAGATGACTGCATCATACTTGGACAGCTAGTTTGTAACGCCCCCTATCCGTCGCATAGCATATATCAGTAGGTCCGGCCGGGCCCCGACGCCGTATGCCACAGACAGACCGGGTAGTTACTCATGGAAACCATCCAACCAATCATAACGTCCTACACAGAGCATTCTAGCGGAAGCAGTTTTATAAAAGTTGCAAATAAGAACACAGCACTAAAGCATGAATGTCCACTAAACCAAAATAGGAATGTTATACAAGTACCAACACAAGCCTTAAGACCTTACAAAATGTTTCACTTGATATTACATGATTTACAAACGGCGGCACGCATGCCTGTCATACATGACTAAAACAGTAAACACTTCCAATTAGGCCTTCGAGGGCCGGCTTCGCACTTGGGCTTTAGCCCGCTATTGACCGCTTGGTCCAGCAGCACCTGCAAACAACAAACCACCGCACGGTGGCAAAACAAGGCAACGGTCAGCAATTCTGACCAAATTATAATGATCCCGCCCCCAGCTCGGGGCGTCGATGCTCCTTCCCTGCATTTCATTAGCATAAGCGAGCAATATAACAACTTAATGCATCACAGGCGTTGGCATGCATGGCCACACGCCCCGTGCTCTCAGGGCACATTCTCGGTGATCGCGGTCTAAGCCGCTAACTCACCACCATCTCCAGGACGGCAATAACTCGGGAGCAAAATGGTCTTTTAGGCAGACGTTACGACACTTTAATGTCATCAACAGTCTATGTCACGACACTTTAATGTCATCGATAGAAAGACCCGACTTCTATGCCCTCGGCATAACGCAGGAACGGTTCCCACTTAACCCGTTGCTCACTTGCCACGACACTTAAATATCATCGGCACGAGTTAAGTTTCCCCGAAGCTCGTGAATCGAACGTGCAATGTTACATAACCCAGTTATGTACTAGTTGGCACCTAGGCCCACAAGTTGGCAAGATCACGCATCCGCCCAGTTTTCCGGGTGCACCTTTGGGTTAATCGCCAAGGCTCCCTATTGTAATCTACCGTGTAGAAAACCCGAAAAACAACCAATAGCATGGAGTCTTCTCCGGCATTTATGCAATGCAACATCACCGATCCATACCAACATGTCCGGATAGGCTTCACACATCATGCCTATGTCCGTTCTCGCTTACGGACTCTAAACAACGGGGACTTCACATATCTGCCCGAAGGAACGCCTCCAACTCACCGCAAACTCGCGAGAGCGGGCTTCCTATGCAAAGAAGGAGAGCTACTCATGCTCAAGAAGAGAATCGTTATCCTTGCGTTCCTCTTTGGCGTCATGGAAAAGTGAGCGGATGAAAAGCACCACACTAGCTTTGCCTCCGTGGATCCGGAGTCGGCTCGCGATTTGGAGCTTCGAAGCTCCTCCAATGGCCAGATCTAGCTCCTTCTTCCTTCCTTGACTCTCCTCTCTCTCTAAGCTTTTAGAAAGATAACAACTTATGAAAAGTGAGGGTTTCTAAGGCCCAATCCCGGGTATATCCCTTCAGGAACAACCCCCAGCCGTTGGATCATCAATTAAAGAAATGAACGGCTTTGATTCGGGACTGAAATGCCCAATCTGGACAGCACACGGCCTGGCACACGCCCGTGTCCAGGGCCGTGTGCCTCATTCGCAGTCAAAATCGGCTCTCCTGGAACAACACACGGGCATCAAACATGCCCGTGTTCGATCTGACACGCTCGTGTTCCACCTGACACGGCCATGTGGCCGGCCGTGTACCCACATCATTTTTCCTCGAAAACAACCCGAGCACTGCACGGGTTCTAGGACACGCCCGTGTCCTTGCCCGTGTCACCTCAACACGCCTGGGCTCCAGGTCGTGTACACGGTCTCGACACTCGATACTTTGTCGAGCGAAGATCGTCGACCTGATGACACGGCCTTGGACACGCCCGTGTCCTAGGCCGTGTGCCTTGTCTCAACACATCGTCGAGCAAAATGTCGACTTCCCAGGACGAGTGTCGACACGGGTTGACACGCCCTGCGACACGCTCGTGTCACAGGCCCTGTGCCATGTCTCGACACTTAGTCGAATGCAGAGTGTCGACTTCGCGGGCTAAGTGTCGACACGTGTCGACACGCCATGCGACACGCCTGTGTCGCAGGCCGTGTGCCCAGTCTCGGCACAATGTCGAGATCAAAATGTCGAGTTCCTGGCTGAGTGTCGACACAAGCTTGACACGCCCTGGGACACGCCCGTGTCCCAGGCCATGTGCCTGCAGCCAGAACCCAAAACTGGCCCAAAATGTCCCCCGTCGCACCTTTGAGTTTCGGGGCGTTATAACTCTCCCCTCTTAAAATAATTTCGTCCTCGAAATTATATAAAGGAAAGACATGTACAAAACCAAAATTTGTACCTGAGCGGAACAACTCCGGATACTCGCCAAGCATAGTCTGCTCTCGCTCCCAAGAGAGCTCCTCACGACCGCAATTGTCCCACCAGACCTTGACCATCCTGATCTCTTTATTGCGTAGCCGCTTGACCTCCGAGTCCTCAATCCGCACGAGCTTGACCTTTGTCGTCAACCCACTATCCACCGTCACTTGATCAACCGCGATCACTTGTGAAGGCTCTTGCACCGCATTCCGAAGCACCGAAATATGGAATACATCATGTAAACCACTAAGCTCCACTGAAAGCTTCAACCGATAGGCCGCTTCACCAACTCGCTCCAGAACCTCAAACGGTCCAAGGTACCTCGGGCTTAGCTTTTTCAATCGCCGCACCCGCGAGACACCCTTGAACGGCTTGATCTTTAAGTACACATAGTCGCCCACAGCGAACTCCACGTTCCTGTGCTTAGCATTATAGTACTTCTCTTGCCGGTCCTGAGCGATAAGCAACCTCTCCCGAATGGTTCTCACCAAAGAAGTAGCATCCTCCACTTCCGATCGTTTATACAACTTTGACTCACCAGTTTCTAACCAAGACAACGGCGTGCGACATTTTCTACCATATAGGGCCTCGAAAGGCGCCATCTGAATACTCGCTTGGTACCTATTGTTGTATGCGAACTCCACCAAATAAAGGTGGTCTTCCCACTGCTTTCCAAAATCCAAGACACACATGCGGAGCATGTCTTCCATGGTTCTATTGACCCTCTCGGTCTGCCCATCCATTTGCGGATGGAAAGCTGTGCTGAATTTCAGCTTTGTTCCCAACATTTGTCGCACAAGCCTCCAATCATTGGACGTGAACGGCCCATCTCGGTCACTCACGATGCTGCGGGGACAAACCATCAAACCGTACTATGTTATCCACATAAAGCTTTGCCAATTTCTCCACCGGATCATCCTTCCTATGCGGGATGAAATGCGACACCTTCGTTAACCGATCAACAACCACCCAAATGACGTCATTCCCCTTTTGCGACCTTGGCAAACCGTGCACAAAGTCCATAGAGATGTCGTTGAATTTCCACTCCGGGATAGGCAAGGACTTACGAAATCCTCCCGGCTTTTGGCACTCCGCCTTCACCAAGGCGCAAGTTTGGCACTTCTCTACGTAGAGCGCCACATCTTTCTTCAAACTCGTCAACCAAAATAGTTTCTTCACATCACGGTACATCTTCGTGCTCCCCGGGTGAATCGAGTACTTGGTATGGTGTGCCTCGTACAACAACTCCACCCGCAAATTACCCACACTTGGGACGCACAGACGACCGTCCTTCCATAATAATCCGTCCTCCACGACGAATTGGGAATTTGACCCATCCAGAGCCTCTACCATGAACTGCTTCATATGAGCATCCATATCCAAAGCCTGCCGAATACGATCAGACAGGTCATATTGGACTTCAGTCTAATTCAGAACTGCTTCAGTACTTGATTGCCTGTCCACACAAACAATCTCCAACGCCTCCAACTCCCGCACCAACCGCTCATCATGCACCGATAGCCAATTGGCTTGAGCTGGGGCTCGGCGACTCAATGCATCCACAACCGCATTCCCCTTACCAGGCACGTAGTGGATCTTGAATGTATAGTCCCCCAGTAACTCCATCTATCTACGCTGCCGCATATTCAGATCCTTCTGATCAATAAGATACTTCAGGCTCTTGTGATCGGTGTAGATATCAATCTTCACACCGTACAAATAATGTCTCCACAGCTTCAAGGCAAAAATCACGACCGCTAACTCCAAGTCATGGACCGGATAGTTCCTTTCATGCACTTTTAGCTGTCTCGAGCCATAAGCTATTACACTTCCGTGTTGCAATAGCACGCAACCCAAACCTCTGCCCGAAGCATCACTATAAATCTCATAGCCTTCGGTCCCACATGGCGAACTCAGCACAGGCGCCGTGGTCAATCGACACTTCAACTCCTCAAAAGCTCGCGTGCACTCCGGCGTCCAAACGAACTTATGCTCCTTCCTCGTCAAAGTAGTGAGAGGTAAAGCTATCTGTGAGAAGTTCTCTACAAAGCGCCTATAATAGCCGGCAAGCCCCAAAAAACTCCGGACTTCCTCTACCGTAGCAAGCTTAGGCCACTCCTGTATCGCAATGATCTTCGCTGGATCCACAACAATACCCTCTCCACTCACTATATGACCGAGGAACGCCACTGAGGATAGTCAAAACTCGCACTTCGAGAACTTGGCATACAACTGATTTCTCCTTAGCGTCTCGAGAACCAAATGAAGATGCTTGAAGTGATCTTCCTCACTTTGCGAGTACACCAAAATATCGTCGATGAAGACGATCACGAAATGGTCCAAGTACTCCCTGAAAGTCCTGTTCATCAAATCCATGAACATTGACGGCGCATTAGTCAGCCCAAACGGCATGACCGTAAACTCATAATGCTCGTATCTCGTACTAAACGCTGTCTTCGGGATATCACTCTCCTTTATTCGCAGCTGATAGTACCCAGCCTTGAGATCCAACTTCGAGTACACCGTCGACCCGACTAACTGATCAAAAAGATCATCAATCCGGGGGATCGGGTACTTGTTCTTTTTCGTCAGCTTGTTGAGCTCTCGATAATCAATACATAGCCTCAAGCTTCCGTCCTTCTTCTTAACAAAGAGGACCGGTGCGCTCCAAGGCGAAGAACTCGGGCGCACATACCCTTGCTCCAACAACTCTTGCAGTTGAACTTTCAGCTTCGCCATTTCCTTAGGCGCTAGCCGATAAGGAGATCGTGACACAGGCTTTGCACCTGGCACTAGCTCAATCGTAAAATCTATCTCCCGTTGAGGCGGGGCTCCAGGAAGATCTGCGGGGAACACATCATTGTATTCTGATACCACTGAAATACAATCCAACGCGGGCTTCGGCTTTGCCACCTCCACTAGTGTAAAGAACAGTTCTGCACTGGCACGAACTGCCTTCACCACCTGAAGACCAGACATCAACGTCTTGTTCGACCCCTTTAAGCCCATAAAAGTCGTTTCACGACTTCCTCCCAGCTTGACTTCCTTGCTACCGCAATCTATATGGGCCTGCTGCTCCGAGAGCCAGTTCATGCCAAATATGACGTCGAACTCCACCAACGGAAGTAAAGACGCCTGCAGGTCGAACTCCTGATTCCCAATACGAATCTTAACATTGCAGATTCTATCCGCTCGCATCGAACACCCATTGGGCAACAACACATCCAACTTATCCTTCGCCATCGAAGAAGGGACTCCGATACGTGATATAAATCCTTCGGACAAGAAGGAGTGTGAAGCTCCCGTATCGAAGAGTGCTCGTGCCGGATTTTCACAAATCAATACAAATCCTAAACAAGCAGTGGTAAGGTAACATGTGCATAACAAGTATTTAAAGAAATTGACTTGCTATAAAGTAAACCGTACCTGTCACCACATCAGCCTGTTTGATGGCCTCCTGTTGGCCAAGGTTATACACCCTTGGTTGGGCCGGTGCATAGTGGGACGCGGTCGACTCCACCGCCTTGCCCTTCTCTTCATAAGTAGCTCCCGGCCTTCTCTCGGACTTAGGACGTCCGCTCCGACACTCACGGGCATAATGCCCCAACTTCCCACAGTTGTAACATGCGCCCGGGGTCCGACCCGTAGTCGCCCCAGAAGCACCAGTAGAGAGGGCTAGACCCGAAGTCTTAGCTTTCTTGTTCCACTTTCGGAACACAGAATTTGAGGTGTTCGGCCCTGTGAACTCCGACCTCTTCTCGCCCAAGCTTTTCTTTGCCTGCACATTCTTCATGTCCTTCTCCAAGGACCGGGTCGTGTTGACCAAGGTTAAGAAACCCTGCGTCATCGGCCCCGAGAGTAGTAATCTCAACTCATCTCTCAAGCCTTCGTAGAATCAATTTGTTTTGCGCTTCTCATCCGCGATGGTGGAGCTAGCATAACGACTCAGACGAGTAAACTCGTGGAGATATTCATCCACGCTCCTCTCACCTTGAACCAACTTCAGAAACTCATTCTCCAGCGCTATCTTCTGCGTCGAAGGAAGGTATCTAGCCAAGAACAATCTCGAGAACTCTTCCATCGAGACATCACCAAGTTGCCTACCTCTCAATAAGTGCAGCTCCAATCCTTCCCACCACATTCTCGCTTCACTGTCTAGAAGGAACGTAGCGATGGTGGTCATTTGCCACTCCTCTGTCTCCGTTGCTGTCATGACTCTCTTCACCCTGGAGAGCCAGTCTTCAGCCTAAGATGGGGTTCACAACCCCGAGAATACCGGAGGGTTAAAGCTCATAACATGCTTAAGCTGCCTCTCGGTTGCCCTCCTTGGCACCACCGGTTCCACAACCACTTGCTCCACTCTCCTCGGCTCAGCCTCTTGAAGAGGTTCCTGCTCCATCACAGGAGCGGGCTGCTGCGTTTGCCTTGCAGGCTGCGCATTTATCACGGCCAACACCGCTTCAGCCACCAATCGTATGTTCTCAGCCGATAGTGGTGTTGCAGGAGCAACATCCGGTGCACTACTAGCCTCAGAAACTCGACGTTCCGACGGCCCAACACCACTTCTGGTCACCTATAGTGGTACAAAACACCGTTAAGCGACCAAATAAAATTGCAAACAGCAATTATAGGAACACGCAGGTTCCTCAAACACGTGTATTTTCATTCCTAAGTGGACATTCATGGGTTCTTTTACTGTTATAACGATGACACACACAATGTGCTCACCACCCCTTAAAAAGAATTCGCCCACGAATTCACTTTAAGCCCGACCAAAACCAGTAGTCGGATACCAAATTGTAACGCCCCCTATCCGTCGCATAGCATATAGCAGTAGGTCCGGCCGGGGCCCGACGTCGTATGCCACAGACAGACCGGATAGTTACTCATGGAAACCATCCAACCAATCATAACGTCCTACACAGAGCATTCTAGCGGAAGCAGTTTTATAAAAGTTGCAAATAAGAACCCAACACTAAAGCATGAATGTCCACTAAACCAAAATAGGAATGTTATACAAGTACCAACACAAGCCTTAAGGCCTTACAAAATGTTTCATTTGATATTACATGATTTACAAACCACGGCACGCGGGCCGGTCATACATGAATAAAACAGTAAACACTTCCAATTAGGCCTTCGAGGGCCGGCTTCGCACTTGGGCTTTAGCCCGCAATTGACCGCTTGGTCCAACAGCACCTGCAAACAACAAACCACCGCACGGTGGCAAAACAAGGCAACGGTCAGCAATGCTGACCAAATTATAACGATCCCGCCCCCAGCTCGGGGCGGCGATGCTCCTTCCCTGCATTTCATTAGCATAAGCGAGCAATATAACAACTTAATGCATCACAGGCGTTGGCACACATGGCCACACGCCCCGTGCTCTCAGGGCACATTCTCGGTGATCGCAGTCTAAGCCGCTAACTCACCACCATCTCCAGGATGGCAATAACTCGTGAGCAAAATGGTCTTTTAGGCAGACGTTACGACACTTTAATGTCATCAACAGTCTATGTCACGACACTTTAATGTCATCGACAGAAAGACCCGACTTCTATGCCCTCGGCATAACAAAGGAACGGTTCCCACTTAACCCGTTGCTCACTTGCCACGACACTTAAATATCATCGGCACGAGTTAAGTTTCCCTGAAGCCCGTGAATCGAACGTACAATGTTACATAACCCAGTTATGTACTAGTTGGCACCTAGGCCCACAAGTTGGCAAGATCACGCATCCGCACAGTTTTCTGGGTGCATCTTTGGGTTAATCCCCAAGGCTCCCTGTTGCAATCTATCGTGTAGAAAACTCGAAAAACAACCAATAGCATGGAGTCTTCTCTGGCATTTATGCAATGCAACATCACCGATCCAGCCAACATGTCCGGATAGGCTTCACACATCATGCATATGTCCGTTCTTGCTTACGGACTCTAAACAACGGGGACTTCACATATCTACCCGAAGGAACGCCTCCAACTCACCGCAAACTCGCGAGAGCGGGCTTCCTATGCAAAGAAGGAGAGCTACTCATGCTCAAGAAGAGAATCGTTACCCTTGCGTTCCTCTTTAGCGCTATGGAAAGTGAGCGGATGAAAAGCACCGCACTATCTTTGCCTCCGTGGATCCGGAGTCGGCTCGCGATTTGGAGCTTCGAAGCTCCTCCAATGGCCGGATCTAGCTCCTTCTTCCTTCCTTGGCTCTCCTCTCTCTCTCTCTCTCTCTCTCTCTCTCATCTTTTAGAAAGATAACAACTTATGAAAAGTGAGGGTTTCTAAGGCCCAATCCCGGGTATATCATTTAGGAACAACCCCCAGCTGTTGGATCATCAATTAAAGAAATGAACGGCTTTGATTCGAGACTGAAATGCCCATTTTGGACCGCACACGGCCTGGCACACGCCCGTGTCCAGGGCCGTGTGCCTCATTCGCCGTCAAAATCGGCTCGCCTGGAACAACACACGGGCATCGAACATGCCCGTGTTCGATCTGACACGCCCGTGTTCCACTTGACACGGCCGTGTGGCCGGCCGTGTACCCCCATCATTTTCCCCTAAAACAACCCGAGCACTGCACAGGTTCTAGGACACGCCCGTGTCCTTGCCTGTGTCACCTCAACATGCCTGGACTCCAGGCCGTGTACACGGTCTCGACACTCGACACTTCGTCGAGCGAAGATCATCGACCTGATGACACGGCCTTGGACACGCCCGTGTCCTAGGCCGTGTGCCTTGTCTCGACACATCGTTGAGCAAAATTTCGACTTCCCGGGACGAGTGTCGACACGAGTTGACACGCCCTACGACACGCCCGTGTCGCAGGCCGTGTGCCATATCTCGACACTTCGTCAAACGCAGAGTGTCGACTTTGCGGGCTAAGTGTCGACACGGGTCGACACGCCCTGCGACACGCCCGTGTCGCAGGCCATGTGCCCAGTCTCGACACAATGTCGAGATCAAAATGTCGACTTCCCGGCTGAGTGTCGACATAAGCTTGACACGCCCTAGGACACGCCCGTATCCCAGGCCGTGTGCCTGCAACCAGAACCCAAAACTGGCCCAAAACGTCCCTCGTCGCTCCTTTGAGTTTCGGGGCGTTACATAGTTCATGCCCAAAATCACGTCAAAGTCTGCCAGATCCAACACCATCAGATCTACAAAGGCTAGGAAATCTCCTAGGTATATAGGGCATCTCAGAACTCCTTGATTAGATATAACTGAATCACCAGAGGGAAGCTTGACGTTGAAGGAGTCTTCTAATTGATCCACATCCAGGCAATGTTTATCTATAAACCTCCGGGCCACAAAGGAATGGGTGGCACCCAAATCAAAAAAACGCGCGCCCACCTATTCCGCACCTTCAACTCCCCTAAAAGCGTAGCATACATAACTAAACGAACGATAAATAGGGCAACAACGATAAATAATAAGATAAATTAAACTGGGGCTAACCTGATATAACTTGCGTAGAGGTTTGAGCTTCCTTGCTGGTCATCACATTCAGCTTTCCTTTTCCTTTATCCAGGTTTGGTGGTGGCGGCAGAGCTCAAAGCGGGGCAGGCTGCAGTGGGGACTGAGCCTGGGGGCACGAAGACTTTTGGTGTCCCTTCTGCCCGCACTGGAAGCAAGTCCTTTCCTTCATCCAGCAGCAACTCACATCATGACCCTTCCTTGCATAGAACGAGCACACTAGCTCTCCCTTGGGTGCACCTTGGATGGCATGCACCTGCTGCTGCTTTAGAGTGGCAGTCCTCTTGAAACACCTTTAGAAAGGGTGGTCGGATCAACTACGGAAACTACACATTCCTTATTTTCTTCTTCGAAGAAGGGCCAGATGCCCTGGAGCTACCATCCTCAATGTCTTTCCTTTTCACTTTCCTTGTCGCAGCACCTTGATTCTTGGCGTTCTCTATCGCCTCAACCCTCAAAGCGGCTTCCACTGCTTCAGCATAGCTTTCAGCTCGATGAGCGCATGCCCATTGCTGGACATCGCTTCTTAATCCTCCGAGGAAACGCTTCACTCTACCCTCATCAAAAGCTACCAAATCAAGAGCAAACCTACTCAGTTTACTAAACTCAGTCTCATACTCGCTCACGGTGATCTGTCTCTGCTTCAGATGCAGGAAGTTATTCATCAGGCGGCCCTACTCGACCGTGGGTAGAAAATTCTTCAGCAGCATCTTCTTAAAAGATTCCCAAGAACATCCTTCCTTCAGACTCCCTCTTTCCCGAATCCACCAAGTCTTTGTCTGGTTTTTTAACTGATAATCTGCAATCATCACCTTCTGGGCTTCTAGAATTCCGGAATACGAAAATATCTCCTCGTTGGAGATGATCCAATCATCTAAAATCATAAAGTCGACACTCCTGTCGTAGGTGGGAGGTCCCAACCGTTGGAAGTGCGATATGAAATTCATTTCTGGTGGTATCGTCATCGGGGGCACCAGAGGAGCAGCGGGATCAGGCAAGGCTTGGCCCAAGGCAGGATCTTGCACTAAAGGTTGCTGCACGGGTGCGACAGACAGTAAAGACTGAATTTGCGATTGCATCACACCTAATTGTCTCGACAGAGCCTCATTGCTCTGACGCAGACCCTCGATAATCGCATAACTTTTCGCTCCTGACGACTCGCCCTCTAACTGGGGAGTCGACCTCATCGCAATACGCTTTGGTGACATTTCTAAAAGGCAAACGAACAACTCATCAAAAATCCTAGATTACAACTAGGCCACACGACTAGTTCAGAGCATACTTAAAAACACTTGCTTGTGCTGCAACTTGCTCTGGGATTTTATAATGATGTTATATCCTACTTAGGATGACATCCTCTCATCCTATTTACTCATGTGTCTATGACATGAATGTATGAATTCTTCATTCTTCTTTAAAATCATGTGTGTACATGTGTCATCATATAAACCTTAACTTAGCACGCGTGCTTATGCGATGATATATTATGTATGTAGTGTTATGTATTCTAGAAAGGCCTTAATGCATGTATGAGCGGCGTACACATGAAATGTTATGCATTTCATACTACATAACATCGCATGCAACGATAAAAGAAAACGTGCTAATGGGCACCCATGTGATGATGGTTATGCATCTCATACTACATAACCGTCACATGTTGCCTCATATGGTGGATGCATATACAAACACATATTTATGCATCTCATACTACATAATATTCCTCGTATACTTCTTATTATGTTATGAGTGTAGTGACTATGCTTCGGTTAATACGTACTGATGACACATTGGTATGTGTATGCAAATGAAAGAAGGAAATAAACTAAACGAGATTGGCAGGTTCGACCAACTATCAAACCAACCTCCCTATGATACCAACTGTCACAACCCGCATTTTTACCGCATTTAATGACTTATCAGAGTAAGTGAAAATGCGCGTCATGATGCCACGTGAGCAGGGGATAATTGCGGACGATTAGTCAAACACCTACTTAATCTTGAAGAAAGATTCTTTAAGCTATTTTAAGGTAAAATCAGTTTAAGTGCAGTAGTTAGCTGTATCCCTCGACTTAGTGGCCCATCTAGTGCACAAGAGAAGTAATTAACCTCTGTGGAAAGTACTTATTTTATCAGATTAGACACCCTACAAGAGCTTAGAGGCTCCGAAAGGACACCTCAAGACATACAAGTTCTAAATTTAGTAGAAATAAAAGTAGATTTGTATGGTCGTTAAATATAGTGATTTTATATTTGAAAATATGTAATGCATAAGGTAATAATAGTAATTTTTATAGTTGAAATTAACTATCATACAATCCTAACATAAAACATCCCAAAGAGCAAGTAATCCACATCCACATAAAGAAAACTAGGTAGCTAGCAAGTTTCTAAAAATAACAATTCTGTGGGCTTCAACAAACTGACACGAACCCACATACAGTATAGTATGTCTGAACCAGTAAAACAAAATAAACAGCAATCTACCTCGTTAAGACGAGGCAACAACCACGGCCAACACTACCGCTCAAGCGCTCCAAAAAAAACTAGCACCGAACTCAGCTACAACTCTGAACCTGAGGCATTCCAAAGACAGAACACCTCAACAATAAAGTACAAGTGGTGGCAAAAAATAAGCCAAAGTAAACAAAGGTCAAAGGGGTACTAACCCAAGACCAAAAGCACTGAAGTAAAGTAAAAAAAATAAGGCATCAATAGGAAAAGAACACTTACGTGATTCGTCACGTTCAACACGAATACACCAGACGCATGAGGCTATAAGGTGACAACATGAATAGATCATAAAGAAGAAATACATAACCTATATTAGGCACATGTGGTCGACTCTACCCAAAAACATTGGCGAGGTGTTCACTCAACTGGACACACCCTAACGAATATAATATCCGTCTAACTTCGAGGGAGTCTCATACTCTCCACCATACACCGCAGAAGCCCAAAAACCTTGTAGACTTTCACAGGGTACCAATAAAGGAATCAAACGTTTGCGGAGGTGGTTTCGTCCACTAAATCCCGCAATCAAGAAAACCCACAAAAGAACCACCACATATATCTCGAGACTTGGCACGTCAGATTCTACTTGACATTTCTAGATTCAAGACGTGGTTGATCAACCCTTAGGAATGATTTACAACCCTAGATAAACTATATTACGTTCAATAATGATAGAAAAGGTGTTTAAAGCCATCAGTGAAACATTTCAAGAAAGATTAAACATGGCTTGACGAGATTGAATTACCATGACAGCACTAAAAAAATACAAGCGATCTTCAAGAAAGGATTAAACATTTCAATAACTTGGAAAGGCAAAGTGCAGAAAGATTAAAAACAAAACTTAACCGTTACCATTAATCGAAGAAGTGGAAATGAGGGTAAACCACCACTTGCCTTGGTTTTTATCGGAAAAGTTCTCTGAATCAGTCCTCGTCGCGGATCGAGGCAAACGAAGATGGGAGGAGTTGAAATCTGAACAAAAATGGCCTAAATAGAGGTTAGGGCCGAAAAACCCTAACGAGAAATCTCAAGAATTGGGGAAAATTTTACCTCGATGGGGTAGCTCCCGGCGAGAGCTTTCTAGATCGATACTTGGTTGAAGATTTCGAGCACTGGAGCACCTTCAGCGGCCACCGGAAGATTCACGAACGGGAGGGAGTCGCCGCTCTGGTTTTCGTTCGGGCTAAAGCGTGAGGAAGAAGATGAAGGGAATTTTTCTTTCTTAATTATCTAAGTATCAATATATATATATATATATATATATTTAATTATTTATTTATTTATAAAACGTTTTGTCTAAAAACGGACTATTTACGAGCGGGTGCGCGGAAAACGAAAATAGGGGGGTTTAGGATGACTTCAAATCGAAAATTATCCAACATCAAAGTTGTAGATCTCGTCGAGACAAACAAATTTCATATTATATATTTTTTTTTATACGACATCGTTTTGACCCTCAAAAAGGCGCTCGAACGCAAATTGAAACGGACTACTCAGGATGAATATACATCACTCGAGAGCAAGATTACAGGTACGCGAGAAGGAGAAAAAGTCTACTCGAGTATCAAAATTTAGTACTCAAATACTAAAATTTAGTACTCGAGAATAACAGACAGAACTCGAGAGGTTGGAAGGCAGCACTCGAGTAGAAGATGACAGCACTCGAGTAGTTAAGAAGCAGCACTCGAGTAACTAAGAAGCAGCACTCGAGTACTTAAGAAGCAGCACTCGAGTAGCTAACAGTAGCACTGGAGTTTTAAGACAGTTAATTTACATGAATAGTAACTTTTTACAATTATATCCAAAAAATCAAACTATATAGATGAAGACTAAATGATATTTTTGAATAGTGCTTTAATATTAAAATAATCATATTTATATATTTTTTGAATAAGGAAACACGAGTTCAAAACGGAGGCTCAAACGTATGCTGAATTAAACGAAACTCGCACCGTAGGCGAACACTGAAGCTACAAACCCAACGGCGAAGTCAAAACCAAAATCCGACGAGTCATTCTCGAGATATAAATTTTCAAAGTCTACGGCGAACATAAATTCTACAAAACTTTGGAAAATCACCGATGCCCGAATATGACTCGGATCGCGCCGAAACTTGACGAGCAAGTCCAAAATTATTAAACTTAATTTCCAAATGCAAAAAAATTTCAAATTACAACAGGAATTCACGAATTTGGCCGACTCGACCGAACGGACGCGAAAATGCCTTAACGGCGATGCGTCGTCAACTCGACGTTAAAAGTAACGTCATGACGCCATAAATATGACGATACCAAATCAAATAAAATCATCGAAAAATCAGGGGCGTTACAAGTATGATCATAGGGTCAACTCGCCGGTAATTTAAAGAGACAAAACATCGTGGGCGAGACGGTCCTCGCGGCGCGTGCTGGCCTTTTGTGGCGAGACGCCTCTCGCGGGGTGGGGGACTCGCGAGATGAACAGATGGGCTCGTCCCGCCCGCCATTTATTTTCTCACTCGGCATATAAGAAAAATGTGTTTTTACTTTCTCACCCCCAAGAGGGGATTTTACCCTTTTACCACAGGTAATTTTACCCTTTTACCCTCTATGGTTTACGTATAACCCTTCAGAATAGCGGGGTTTGGTTGTTGGCAGACCCAACCAAGGGTATTTTGGTAATTTCAGGTCGGTTCAGTTTGGTTATTGGCAGGTCAAACTCAGAGGCCTATAAATAGACCGATAAGGTGCCTTGAAAAGGCTGTTGAACCCTTTCTTCTTCTTCCTACAAGGCACCGAGCTTAGCACTGGCTAGGGAGGGGAAGAACTTCTAATTCTTCCGGGCAAGAGGTGGGACCTCCAAGCTGAATCTCAGGGTTGTTTCTAGTTCCAAGACTCACATCAAGAGGGAGGTTCGGGAAGAGTAGGTATTAGCTGCAACTTCAGGTATGAACTCTAGGTGAAGTCGAGTTACTGACTTCAACATGCAAACTCCTATTAGATATAATTGGCAAAGTGCCTTGAAGTAGCTGGATCGAGTCAACTATCTTCACCTATGGGGGGGGGGGATAGGTGACGTGCAGCGTTTTTTGCGGAATTTAAGATTGTACCTGCACAATAAAAATAAACAGCACAGCACACAGAATACACAAGCTATTTATAGTGGTTCCCCGATTTGGGTACATCCACTTTCCCCCTTCGACCTATCTCCCAACAAGGGACGACTCGGTCTCTTCACCAACAGGATTGAAATCCAATCCTTGCACTATCGGAAGGAACCCTTCCACACGTAGGAGTCAACACTCCCACAACACGGGTTGCACCCAACCCTTACAACTAGGAACTAACGTTCCTTTACAACAACAATAAAACTAGAATGTACAAGAAATACAAACTACGTTTGGAGACTAAGGTGTCCCTCTTTGTTGACGACGTGTTCTTGAAGTCCACAAAGAGTCCACAACCCTAGATCTCTCTTGGAGAGGATCTCCCCGGAACCGGCGGCGGCAAGATGGGCGCCGGCTAGGTTCACGGGATCGGCGGCGACGACGATGTGTGGCTGCTGTACTCTGGAGATCCAAACTTCGTAGCGAAGCAAGCTAGGTCTACCAACGGTCACTCTAGTATCAGTCGTCTCGATCGATTCGGACGGGGAAGTTTTCCCGATCAACAAATCGAGAGACAAGGGATCTCTGGATAGACGCGTGAGACTCTAAGCTTAGCTAAGCTTCTGTCGCCGGAAGATCAGGAAGAAATCTCGATCAAAAGCGGCGACCAACTTGCTCGAGCGACGACGGCGGCGGTGGAGCGGTTTCACGATTTTAGGTTAAGATCGGCTCGGCTTCTTCCTGTGTATCTGTCGTTCAAAAAATACTCGTATATATACTGTAGATACTTTCAATATGACCGTTGTGGGTCCCACAAGAAGAATCCCTAAATCCCGGTCCAGAACATTGTCAGCGGCAGAATCCGGTTCAGGGAGTTCCAGAAAATCGCCCAAGTCAAAATCGGTGAGAATCGAAAGTGAATCTCGTCGAGTCGTCGAGAATCAAAGGTGATTCTCGACGATTCGGCGAGAATCAAGGATGATTCTCGTCGAATTTGACTTGGTTGCACGCACTGATTTAGCCGGGTCGAGACGGCGAGAATCAGCCAGTGATTCTCGGCGAATCGGCGAGAATCACTAGTGATTCTCGCCGAATCGGCGAGAATCACTTGGTGATTCTCGACGATTCTTACTTAGCATCAGAATTTGCGCGCCTTGAAGTAGCTGGATCGAGTCGACGAGAATCTGCCACTGATTCTCGATGATTTGGCGAGAATCACTAGTGATTCTCGTCGATTTACACTTAGACGAATTTTCGTCTTTCCACCCATGATGTGCTCCTTGACCCATCTTTGCTCCTTGTCTGCTCTTGCAAGATCACAGCCCTGTACTTGAAAGTAAGTGCACTCCAATAGAGAGAGTACACGTAGGCCAACACACTGATCTGCTCAACGAGGGATTACGTCGTGCAGACCCGTGTATATTGACCTACTGCACCCTGACATTGGTGTGCACTTAGCGTGGAATAACTGCAAGCACAACTTGAAATAATTTGTCAAAAACATTGCCTATTTACCTTAGCTTGTTCAGGGGCTTTTTCAAATCAGGTACGTTGTGGATACAATACCCAACAATCTCCCCCTATTTGAAGAAGCATAAACCCTACAAGCTAAGGTGAATAAAGCGTATATGAATGAAAATCATAAACTTGAAATTGAGTTGAGTGAGTTATTCATTACCAATACCAATTTCTTGGGAGCAAGCTTGGAGCCACTGGAGCCACCTTAGCCTTAGCCGAGAGGGTAATCTCCCCCTTTTCGGCTTCTGCAAATCGGGGTCTGGAGCATTTGACCCCTTGCTCCCCCTCAGTCCTTGCGCCTGTGCTCATCTTGAGTACCTTGCTCCCCTTCAGTTCTTGCACGAGCCTGAAGCTTCTGTAGGCTTCATTCCTCATAATTTAGCATCCCCAATTCAGTTTTGAAAAGATTGAACTTGGCCTCATCTAAGGGCTTTGTGAATATATCCGCAATCTGCTTGTCCGTGGGGACATAACAGAGAGAGATGTCCTTGTTCTCCACGTGCTCCCGAATGAAGTGGTAGCGCACTTCAATATGCTTCATTCTGCTGTGCAAAACCGGATTGTGGGCAATTGCAATTGCACTGGAGGAGTCGCAGTACATTGGTACTTCCTTGAACTGAAGGTCGTAGTCGGCTAACTGGTTTCTGATCCATAGGAGTTGTGCGCAACAGCTGTCTGCCGAGATGTACTCAGACTCTGCTGTGGAGGTTGCAACACAATTCTGTTTCTTGCTATTCCATGAGATAAGCCTTCGTCCGAGGAATTGACACGTCCCGGAGGTGCTTTTCCTGTCATCCCTACTCCCTGCAAAATCAGCATCTGAAAAACCTATTAGCTCGACATCATTGTTTCTCGGGTACCACAAGCCAAGATTGGGAGTACCTTTAAGGTATCTTAGAATTCGCTTCGCAGTGACATAGTGAGATTCCTTAGTGTTCACCTGATATCTGGCACAGACACATGTGGAGAACATGATATCCGGTCTACTGGCAGTAAGGTAGAGCAGGGATCCAATGATGCTTCTGTATTTGGTTTCATCGAAAGGTTTACCTTTCTCATCCTTATCCAGAGACATAGTGGATCCCATTGGAGTCCTCATAGAGGTTGCATTCTCCATACTGAATTTCTTAAGGAGTTCATTTGTGAACTTCGTCTGAGAGATGAAGATTCCATCCTCAGACTGTTTCACTTGAAGTCCCAAGAAATACTTGAGCTCTCTCATACTGCTCATTTCAAACTTTCCTTGCATAAGTTTAGAAAACTTTTTGCAAAGATTGTTGTCCGTTGAGCCGAATATAATGTCATCGACATAGATTTGCACCAGCAAAATCTTGCATTTGACTTCCCTGAGAAACAATGTTTTATCTATTTTACCTTTAGAGAACTTGTTCTCAAGAAGAAAACTAGATAAAGTCTCATACCAAGCTCGTGGAGCTTGTTTTAAACCATAAAGAGCTTTATTGAGAAAATACACATGATTGGGATAAGTAGGATTGACAAAACCTGGTGGTTGAGCAACGTATACTTCCTCTTTCAGGTCTCCGTTCAGGAATGCTGATTTCACATCCATTTGATAGACTCTGAATCCTTTGTGCGAAGCATACGCCAGGAACAATCTGATTGTCTCGAGCCTTGCTACTGGTGCGAAGGTCTGGTCGAAGTCAATCCCCTCCTCCTGTCTGTAACCTTGAGCCACCAGCCTTGCCTTGTTCTTTATGATGACACCATGTTCATCCAGCTTGTTTCTGAAGATCCACTTGGTGTCAATCACATTCTGCTTGTGTGGTCTGGGAACCAACGTCCACACGTTGCATCGTTCGAATTGATGTAGTTCATCTTGCATGGCCAAAATCCATGCCGCGTCTTTGTTCGCCTCGTCGAACTTCTTTGGCTCAACCTGTGACAGGAAGCTAAGATGCAAAACTTCGTTAATAGTACCTCTCCGAGTTCTGACACCGACACGAGGATCTCCGATGATCTGATCTCTAGGATGATCCCTCACGTGTCGGAGCTCTAGAAGTCTGGCGTCTGGAGCTTCGACTACTTCTTGGGCTTCTCCTTCTTCTAAGAGATTTGTTCCATTTTGATCTTCAACATGCCCAGATGACGTGGAGGTGGAAACTTTGACGTACTTAGGAGTTTCATCTTTAGCGGTCTCATCGAGATCCAGCTGTTCAAGTCGTGCACCTGCATCTTCAAGAATACCATTGGACGAATTGTTGTTAAGCAAACTTCCTTCATAAAATACAACATTAATTGATTCTTCTACCACTAGGGTTTTCTTATTGAAGACCCTATATGCCCGACTGTGGGAACTATAGCCCATGAATATGCCTTCGAAGCATTTTTCACCAAATTTAGTACGCGGGTACTTCCCATTATTCAGTACATAGCATCTGCAACCAAAGATCCTCAAGTAGGACATGGTTGGTATCCTACCTTTCAGTAGCTCGTAAGGCGTCTTACGATGATGCTTGTTGATCAATGCACGGTTTTGTACATGACAAGCTGTATTGACAGCCTCTGCCCAGAAGTATTCTGGGAGAGAAGCGTCTTTCAACATTGTCGTGCAAGCTTCAATGAGAGTTCTATTTCTCCACTCCGCAACTCCGTTTTGCTAAGGAGTGCGCGGGGAGGAAAACTCATGAAAGATACCTTGTTCTTCCCAAAACTCTGTCATAGCACCAGATTCGAATTCTGTTCCATGGTCACTTCTGATTTTGACCACTGAGCAGTTAAATTCGTTCTGAACCTGCTTGACAAAACTAGTGAAGATGTCAAACGTATCTGACTTTCATTTCAAAAAGAACACCCATGTAAACCGAGAATGATCATCAACTATCACTAGCGTATAGGTCTTGCCTCCCAAACTATGAACTTGCATTAGACCAAACAAGTCCATATGTAAAAGGTAAAGACATCGGGAAGAGTCTTTGTCTGCAATGCTCTTAAAGGTAGCCCGAGTCTGTTTGCCCATCTGGCATACAGGACAGGGGCTATCTTTGATGCACTTGATATTGGGAGCATCCCTTACTAAGTTCTTAGAAAACAGCATACTAATTGTCTTGAAATTAATATATGCCAATCTCTTGTGTCATTGTTCACAAAGAGATGCACTGCCTATTGCCACAAGGCATATGGGGGTAGATGAATTTAAACTGAGAAAATCTAAGCAGAAGATATTTCTGCTCCTAATGCCTGAAAATACCGTCTCAGAAGAGGTACGTGAAATTATCAGACATTTATCCTTGCAGAACTTAACGTCATAACCTTTATCACATAACTGACTTACACTGATCAGGTTATGGTTTAACCCTTCAACATAAGCCACGTCGTGATAGAGATTATACCGTTGGAAATCATACCGTAACCTCTTGGTGACTCCTCGATCTGACCCTCCAAAGATGACTTTGGGACCATTCTCGACTGCAGTGTAATCACGTAGCAGGCTTCTTGTCCCAGTCATATGCCGGGAGCATCCACTGTCCAAATACCAGATCGGCGTTTTGGTGGCCTTTGGACATTCCTGCAAAACAAAATTAATTTCCCTTAGGAACCCAATCGAACTTGGGTCTTAGATTCCTGGTTAGCATACTCCCCCTCAGTTGGTTAACCCTACGAGTGGTCGGCCTCGCATTGCTAACATAGGGAGTCTCGTGATACCTTGGATTAAACCAACAATCCACGTCAAAGTGACCGACTTTGCCACAACACCAACAGTCGAATCTGTTGTACCTCTTCCTAGGCTTCTGCCTAACCCTGGGAATGGTGGGTACAGCCCGGGCCTTGGATCTGGAGGTGGAGGCCTCATAGTGATTGCAGTCACATGACTTCTTCACCTTCTGTATAACAGGCTTGGCTTTTGGTGTCTGCTTTCCATTATGGCCGCTAGAGAATTGACCATAATTTCCCATGTGGATTTTCTCATAAGGTGCCTTGAAGGCACTCTCACCGAAGTTCTGGGGAAAGGTCCAACCATCATATCGGCTCTTTGGCTTTGCAACCGAGGGCCGGAAATGATGTCCAAAGGTTGATTCAAAGTCATGTTGGTTGCAAGGAAAGCTAGGCTTTCTGAACGCAACAGGACTGAGCGGAGCCTTTCCCTTTTCATCAGCAGAGGCCTTCTTGGAGGCCTTATTCTTCCTCTGGTTCCTGTTTCTCCTGGATGAGGAACCAGATACCCCTACATGCCCCAAGCCAGCTCCTTTGGACTGAGCAGAGAAGGTATCAACAACTGGAAGAACTATTTTTGGCATAGAGAAGCTCTTGACGATTTTCCTTTCTGCCGCAAGTTGTTCTTCCAACTTGTCGACTTCCTCCTTCTTAAGATCAAGGAGCTTGAGAGACTCTGAATGCTTTGAAGTCAGGTCAAGATGCTCCTATCGGAGAGAAAGCAAACTGGTGATTTCTTCCCTTAGAGAGACACTCTCACCCTTAAGGAATTTCACTTCCTTTTTCTCAGCCTTCAGTCTCTTACGACACTCCTCGAAAGTGTTGAGCAGAAGCTCATACTTCTCGAGGAGCTCCGCTTCACGGGCCGAAAGGCTATCTTCAGATTCATCATCCTGAGACTGAGGATCAGATTCAGAGTCGGAGAGAGGGGTGTGAGCTTTTACCTTCCCAGTAAATGGGGGGCATTCTCCTTTTGAGTCGGAGCGACCCACCAGCCCGAAGTAGGCTTCCTCATCATCACTGGAGTCTGAGGAATCAGACTCACTCAGTGTCTTTGGCCTTTTGGCGATGTAGCTCCGCTCTTTCTTCTTATCTCTCGAAGATTTGTGCTCCTCTTCTTTCCCTTTTTCTCTCTTGCCTTGATAGCAGTCGGCCACGAACGTGTCCTGGCTTATTGCATCCAAAACAAATAATATCAGAGGAGCGATGTTTGTTCAGTTTAGAAGCATACCTGTTAGAAGAATAATTTTTCTTCTGATGCCTGGAGGAGGAGCCGTCTCTCTTTCTTTGATTCCTCATCTTGAGGAACTTCTTGAACTCTCGGGTGATGAGGGAGAAATCTTCCTCCGACAGCTCTGAGCCGGAAGAGCATGGCTCGGAGTCCTCCTCCTCATCCTTCTTCCTGGCACGGTATGAAACTGTACCCTTGCCTTTTCTGGAGTGACTGGCTTTTAGAGCCACAGTCTTTTCTTTGGCTGCAGCCTTCTCTACTTCTTCTTCTTCTGCTTTCCTGGTGTTCAGCTGAAGCTCATAGGACATCAGCTTCCCAAACAGGATTTGTGGGCCTGTTTCAGCTAGTCTGCCAAACTCTCGGATGGCGCAGATCTTTGTGTCCCATTCCTTAGTAAGGGACCTAAGGAATTTATCATTGAGTTCACCATTAGTGAACACTCTTCCGTATCCTTTGAGGGCGTTGACAATCTTGAGGAAGTTCTCGTAGGTGACTCCGATCTCTTCCTTAGGCCCTTGTCTGAAGGCCTCGTATTTCTGGTTCAGGAGGGATCTCCGATCATCCCTCACTTCATCAGTGCCCTCCATTAGGATGATCAGGCAATGCCAGATCTCCTGAGCTGTCCTGCAGTTGCAGAAGTTCTGCATCATTGAGTCATCAACTGCACTGACCAGAATGTTCTGCGCCTTCTTGTCAAGTCCCACTAGCACCATCTCGTCCTTGTCCATTTCAGAAAGTGTCTTCGGCACTTTCTTGGTAGGATCAATGGTGGAGGCCTTAGTGGGGACATAAGGTCCCTCCTCCACGATCATGAAGAGTCGAGGATCAACTGCTTCCATGTAGAACCTGATCCTTTCCTTCTAGATAGGAAAGTTGAGCCTGGTGCACACTGGGATCTTGCCTGTGAACTTGAGACCGTCCATGGTGGATGTTTTCCTTCTTCTTGACACTAGTGGCAGGATTCAACTCAAAGTGTTAACCTTTTTTATGAGTAACCTCCCTCTGATACCACTTGAAAGTCCACCTAGTGTCAACTATCTTCACCTATGGGGGGGGAATAGGTGACGTGCAGCGTTTTTGCGGAATTTAAGATTGTACCTGCACAATAAAAATAAACAGCACAACACACAGAATACACAAGCTATTTATAGTAGTTCCCCGATTTGGGTACATCCACTTTCCCCCTTCGACCTATCTCCCAACAAGGGATGACTCGGTCTCTTCACCAACAGGATTGAAATCCAATCCTTGCACTATCGGAAGGAATCCTTCCACACGTAGGAGTCAACACTCCCACAACACGGGTTGCACCCAACCCTTACAACTAGGAACTAACGTTCCTTTACAACAACAATAAAACTAGAATGTACAAGAAATACAAACTACGTTTGGAGACTAAGGTATCCCTCTTTGTTGACGACGTGTTCTTGAAGTCCACAAAGAGTCCACAACCCTAGATCTCTCTTGGAGAGGATCTCCCCGGAACCGGCGGCGGCAAGATGGGCGCCGGCTAGGTTCACGGGATCGGCGGCGATGACGATGTGCGGCTGCTGTACTCTGGAGATCCAAACTTCGTAGCGAAGTAAGCTAGGTCTACCAACGGTCACTCTAGGATCAGTCATCTCGATCGATTCGGACGGGGAAGTTTTTCCCGATCAACAAATCGAGAGACAAGGGATCTCTGGATAGACGCGTGAGACTCTAAGCTTAGCTAAGCTTCTGTCGCCGGAAGATCAGGAAGAAATCTCGATCAAAAGCGGCGGCCAACTTGCTCGAGCGACGACGGCGGCGGCGGAGCGGTTTCGCGATTTTAGGTTAAGATCGGATCGGCTTCTTCCTGTGTATCTGTCGTTCAAAAAATACCCGTATATATACTGTAGATACTTTCAATATGACCGTTGTGGGTCCCACAAGAAGAATCCCTAAATCCCGGTCCAGAACATTGTCAGCGGCAGAATCCGGTTCAGGGAGTTCCAGAAAATCGCCCAAGTCAAAATCGGTGAGAATCGAAAGTGAATCTCGTCGAGTCGTCGAGAATCAAAGGTGATTCTCGACGATTCGGCGAGAATCAAGGATGATTCTCGTCGAATTTGACTTGGTTGCACGCACTGATTTAGCCGGGTCGAGACGGCGAGAATCAGCCAGTGATTCTCGGCGATTCGGCGAGAATCACTAGTGATTCTCGGCGATTCGGCGAGAATCACTAGTGATTCTCGACGATTCTTACTTAGCATCAGAATTTGCGCGCCTTGAAGTAGCTGGATCGAATCGGCGAGAATCTGCCACTGATTCTCGACGATTCGGCGAGAATCACTAGTGATTCTTGCCGAATCGGCGAGAATCACTTGGCGATTCTCGTCGATTTACATTTAGACGAATTTTCGTCTTTCCACCCATGATGTGCTCCTTGACCCATCTTTGCTCCTTGTCTGCTCTTGCAAGATCACAGCCCTGTACTTGAAAGTAAGTGCACTCCAATAGAGAGAGTACACGTAGGCCAACACACTGATCTGCTCAACGAGGGATTACGTCGTGCAGACCCGTGTATATTGACCTACTGCACCCTGACATTGGTGTGCACTTAGCGTGGAATAACTGCAAGCACAACTTGAAATAATTTGTCAAAAACATTGCCTATTTACCTTAGCTTGTTCAGGAGCTTCTTCAAATCAGGTACGTTGTGGATACAATACCCAACAATCTCCCCCTATTTGAAGAAGCATAAACCATACAAGCTAAGGTGAATAAAGCGTATAGGAATGAAAAACATAAACTTGAAATTGAGTTGAGTGAGTTATTCATTACCAATACCAATTTCTTGGAAGCAAGCTTGGAGCCACTGGAGCCACCTTAGCCTTAGCCGAGAGGGTAATCTCCCCCTTTTCGGCTTCTGCAAATCGGGGTCTGGAGCATTTGACCCCTTGCTCCCCCTCAGTCCTTGCGCCTGTGCTCATCTTGAGTACCTTGCTCCCCTTCAGTTCTTGCACGAGCCTGAAGCTTCTGTAGGCTTCATTCCTTATAATTTAGCATCCCCAATTCAGTTTTGAAAAGATTGAACTTGGCATCGTCTAAGGGCTTTGTGAATATATCCGCAATCTGCTTGTCCGTGGGGACATAACAAAGAGAGATGTCCTTGTTCTCCACGTGCTCCCGAATGAAGTGGTAGTGCACTTCAATATGCTTCGTTCTGCTGTGCGAAACCGGATTGTGGGCAATTGCAATTGCACTGGAGGAGTCGCAGTACATTGGTACTTCTTTGAACTGAAGGTCGTAGTCGGCTAACTGGTTTCTGATCCATAGGAGTTGTGCGCAACAGCTGCCTGCCGAGATGTACTCAGACTCTGCTGTGGAGGTTGCTACACAATTCTGTTTCTTGCTATTCCATGAGATAAGCCTTCGTCCGAGGAATTGACACGTCCCGGAGGTGCTTTTCCTGTCATCCCTACTGCCTGCAAAATCAGCATCTGAAAAACCTTTTAGCTCGACATCATTGTTTCTCGGGTACCACAAGCCAAGATTGGGAGTACCTTTAAGGTATCTTAGAATTCGCTTCGCAGCGACATAGTGAGATTCCTTAGTGTTCACCTGATATCTGGCACAGACACATGTGGAGAACATGATATCCGGTCTACTGGCAGTAAGGTAGAGCAGGGATCCAATGATGCATCTGTATTTGGTTTCATCGAAAGGTTTACCTTTCTCATCCTTATCCAGAGACATAGTGGATCCCATTGGAGTCCTCATAGAGGTTGCATTCTCGATACCGAATTTCTTAAGGAGTTCATTTGTGAACTTCGTCTGAGAGATGAAGATTCCATCCTCAGACTGTTTCACTTGAAGTCCCAAGAAATACTTGAGCACTCCCATACTGCTCATTTCAAACTTTCCTTGCATAAGTTTAGAAAACCTTTTTGCAAAGATTGTTGTCCGTTGAGCCGAATATAATGTCATCGACATAGATTTGCACCAGTAAAATCTTGCCTTTGACTTCCCTGAGAAACAATGTTTTATCTATTTTACCTCTAGAGAACTTGTTCTCAAGAAGAAAACTAGATAAAGTCTCATACCAAGCTCGTGGAGCTTGTTTTAAACCATAAAGAGCTTTATTGAGAAAATACACATGATTGGGATAAGTACGATTGACAAAACCTGGGGGTTGAGCGACGTATACTTCCTCTTTCAGGTCTCCGTTCAGGAATGCTGATTTCACATCCATTTGATAGACTGTGAATCCTTTGTGCGAAGCATACGCCAGGAACAATCTGATTGCCTCGAGCCTTGCTACTTGTGCGAAGGTCTGGTCGAAGTCAATCCCCTCCTCCTATCTATAACCTTGAGCCACCAGCCTTGCCTTGTTCTTTATGATGACACCATGTTCATCCAGCTTGTTTCTGAAGATCCACTTGGTGCCAATCACATTCTGCTTGTGTGGTCTGGGAACCAACGTCCACACGTTGCATCGTTCGAATTGATGTAGTTCATCTTGCATGGCCAAAATCCATGCCGCGTCTTTGTTCGCCTCGTCGAACTTCTTTGGCTCAACCTGTGACAGGAAGCTAAGATGCAAAACTTCGTTAATAGTACCTCTTCGAGTTCTGACACCGACACGAGGATCTCCGATGATCTGATCTCTAGGATGATCACTCACGTGCCAGAGCTCTAGAAGTCTGGCATCTGAAGCTTCGACTACTTCTTGGGCTTCTCCTTCTTCTAAGAGATTTGTTCCATTTTGATCTTCAACATGCCCAGATGACGTGGAGGTGGAAACTTTGACGTACTTAGGAGTTTCATCTTTAGCGGTCTCATCGAGATCCAGCTGTTCAAGTCGTGCACCTGCATCTTCAAGAATACCACTGGACGAATTGCTGTTAAGCAAACTTCCTTCATCAAATACAACATTAATTGATTCTTTTATCACTAGGGTTTTCTTATTGAAGACCCTATATGCCCGACTGTGGGAACTATAGCCCATGAATATGCCTTCGAAGCATTTTTCAACAAATTTAGTACGCGGGTACTTCCCATTATTTAGTACATAGCATCTGCAACCAAAGATCCTCAAGTAGGACATGGTTGGTTTCCTGCCTTTCAGTAGATCGTAAGGCGTCTTACGATGATGCTTGTTAATCAATGCACGGTTTTGTACATGACAAGCTGTATTGACAGCCTCTGCCCAGAAGTATTCTGGGAGAGAAGCGTCTTTCAACATTGTCGTGCAAGCTTCAATGAGAGTTCTATTTCTCCTCTCCGCAACTCCATTTTGCTGAGGAGTGCGCGGGGAGGAAAACTCATGAAAGATACCTTGTTCTTCACAAAACTCTGTCACAGCACCAGATTCGAATTCTGTTCCATGGTCACTTCTGATTTTGACCACTGAGCAGTTAAATTCGTTCTAAACCTGCTTGACAAAACTAGTGAAGATGTCAAACGTATCTGACTTTCGTTTCAAAAAGAACACTCATGTAAACCGAGAATGATCATCAACTATCACTAGCGTATAAGTCTTGCCTCCCAAACTATGAACTTGCATTGGACCAAACAAGTACATATGTAAAAGGTAAAGACATCGGGAAGAGTCTTTGTCTGCAATGCTCTTAAAGGTAGCCCGAGTCTGTTTGCCCATCTGGCATGCAGGACAGGGGCTATCTTTGATGCACTTGATACTGGGAGCATCCCTTACTAAGTTCTTAGAAAACAGCATACTAATTGTCTTGAAATTAATATGTGCCAATCTCTTGTGCCATTGTTCACAAAGAGATGCACTGCCTATTGTCACAAGGCATACGGGGGTAGATGAATCTAAACTGAGAAAATCTAAGCAGAAGATATTTCTGCTCCTAATGCCTGATAATACCGTCTCAGAAGAGGTACGTGAAATTATCAGACATTTATCCTTGCAGAACTTAACGTCATAACCTTTATCACATAACTGACTTACACTGATCAGGTTATGGTTTAACCCTTCAACATAAGCCACGTCGGTGATAGAGATTATACCGTTGGAAATCATACCGTAACCTCTGGTGACTCCTCGATCTGACCCTCCAAAGATGACTTTGGGACCATTATCGACTGGAGTGTAATCACGCAGCAGGCTTCTTGTCCCAGTCATATGTCGGGTTCATCCACTGTCCAAATACCAGATCGGCGTTTTGGTGGCCTTTGGACATTCCTGCAAAACAAAATTAATTTCCCTTAGGAACCCAATCAAACTTGGGTCCTAGATTCCTGGTTAGCATACTCCCCCTCGGTTGGTTAACCCTACGAGTGGTCGGCCTCGTATTGCTAACATAGGGAGTCTCGTGATACCTTGGATTAAACCAACAATCCACGGCAAAGTGACCGACTTTGCCACAGCACCAACAGTCGAATCTGTTGTACCTCTTCCTAGGCTCCTGCCTAACCCTGGGAATGGTGGGTACAGCCGGGGCCTTGGATCTGGAGGTGGAGGCCTCATAGTGATTGCAGTCACATGACTTCTTCACCTTCTGTATAACAGGCTTGACTTTTGGTGCCTGCTTTCCATTATGGCCTCTAGAGAATTGACCATAATTTCCCATGTGGATTTCCTCATAAGGTGCCTTGAAGGCACTCTCACCGAAGTTTCGGGGAAAGGTCCAACCATTATATCGGCTCTTTGGCTTTGCAACCGAGGGCCGGAAATGATGACCAAGGGTTGATTCAAAGTCATGTTGGTTGCAAGGAAAGCTAGGCTTTCTGAACGCAGCAGGACTGAGCGGAGCCTTACCCTTTTCATCAGCAGAGGCCTTCTTGGCGGCCTTATTCTTCCTCTGGTTCCTATTTCTCCTGGATGAGGAACCAGATACCCCTACATGCCCCAAGCCAGCTCCTTTGGCCTGAGCAGAGAAGGTATCAACAACTGGAAGAACTGTTTTTGGCATAGAGAAGCTCTTGACGATCTTCCTTTCTGCCGCAAGTTGTTCTTCCAACTTGTCGACTTCCTCCTGCTTAAGATCAAGGATCTTGAGAGACTCTGAATGCTTTGAAGTCAGGTCAAGATGCTCCTGTCGGAGAGAAAGTAAACTGGTGATTTCTTCCCTTAGAGAGACACTCTCACCCTTAAGGAATTTCACTTCCTTTTTCTCAGCCTTCGGTCTCTTACGACACTCCTCGAAATTGTTGAGCAGAAGCTCATACTTCTCGAGGAGCTCCGCTTCACGGGCCGAAAGGCTATCTTCAGGTTCATCATCCTGAGACTCAGGATCAGATTCAGAGTCGGAGAGAGGAGTGTGAGCTTTTACCTTCCCAGTAAATGGGGGGCATTCTCCTTCTGAGTCGGAGCGACCCACCAGCCCGAAGTAGGCTTCCTCATCATCACTGGAGTCTGAGGAATCAGACTCACTCAGTGTCTTTGGCCTTTTGGCGATGTAGCTCCGCTCTTTCTTCTTATCTCTCGAAGATTTGTGCTCCTCTTCTTTCCCTTTTTCTCTCTTGCCTTGATAGCAGTCGGCCACGACGTGTCCTGGCTTATTGCATCCAGAACAAATAATGTTAGAGGAGCGATGTTTGTTCGGTTTAGAAGCATACCTGTCAGAAGAATAATTTTTCTTCTGATGCCTGGAGGAGGAGCCGTCTCTCTTTCTTTCATTCCTCATCTTGAGGAACTTCTTGAACTCTCGGGTGATGAGGGAGAAATCTTCCTCCGACAGCTCTGAGCTGGAGGAGCATGGCTCGGAGTCCTCCTCCTCATCCTTCTTCCTGGTACGGTATGAAACCATACCCTTGCCTTTTCTGGAGTGACTGGCTTTTAGAGCCACAGTCTTTTCTTTGGCTGCAGCCTTCTCTGCTTCTTCTTCTGCTTTCCTGGTGTTCAGCTGAAGCTCATAGGACATCAGCTCCCCAAACAGGATTTGCGGGTCTGTTTCAGCTAGTCTGCCAAACTATCGGATGGCGCGGATCTTTGTGTCCCATTCCTTAGTAAGGGACATAATGAATTTATCATTGAGTTCACCATTAGTGAACACTCTTCCGTATCCTTTGAGGGCGTTGACAATCTTGAGGAAGTTCTCGTAGGTGACTCCGATCTCTTCCTTAGGCCCTTGTTTGAAGGCCTCATATTTCTGGTTCAGGAGGGATCTCTGATCATCCCTCACTTCATCAGTGCCCTCCATTAGGATGATCAGGCAATGCTAGATCTCCTGAGCTGTCCTGCAGTTGCAGAAGTTCTGCATCATTGAGTCATCAACTGCGCTGACCAGAATGTTCTGCGCCTTCTTGTCAAGTCCCACTAGCACCATCTCGTCCTTGTCCATTTCAGAAAGTGTCTTCGGCACTTTCTTGGTAGGATCAATGGTGGAGGCCTTAGTGGGGACATAAGGTCCCTCCTCCACGATCATGAAGAGTCGAGGATCAACTGCTTCCATGTAGAACCTGATCCTTTCCTTCCAGATAGGAAAGTTGAGCCTGGTGCACACTGGGATCTTGCCTGTGAACTTGAGACCGTCCATGGTGGATGTTTTCCTTCTTCTTGACACTAGTGGCAGGATTCAACTCAAGGTGTTAACCTTTTTGATGAGTAACCTCCCTCTGATACCACTTGAAAGTCTACCTAGTGTCAACTATCTTCACCTATGGGGGGGGGGGAATAGGTGACGTGCAGCGTTTTTGCGGAATTTAAGATTGTACCTGCACAATAAAAATAAACAGCACAGCACACAGAATACACAAGCTATTTATAGTGGTTCCCCGATTTGGGTACATCCACTTTCCCCCTTCGACCTATCTCCCAACAAGGGACGACTCGGTCTCTTCACCAACAGGATTGAAATCCAATCCTTGCACTATCGGAAGGAACCCTTCCACACGCAGGAGTCAACACTCCCACAACACGGGTTGCACCCAACCCTTACAACTAGGAACTAACGTTCCTTTACAACAACAATAAAACTAGAATGTACAAGAAATACAAACTACGTTTGGAGACTAAGGTGTCCCTCTTTGTTGACGACGTGTTCTTGAAGTCCACAAAGAGTCCACAACCCTAGATCTCTCTTGGAGAGGATCTCCCCGGAACCGGCGGCGGCAAGATGGGCGCCTGCTAGGTTCGTGGGATCGGCGGCGACGACGATGTGCGGCTGCTGTACTCTGGAGATCCAAACTTCGTAGCGAAGCAAGCTAGGTCTACCAACGGTCACTCTAGGATCAGTCGTCTCGATCGATTCGGACGGGGAAGTTTTTCCCGATCAACAAATCGAGAGACAAGGGATCTCTGGATAGACGCGTGAGACTCTAAGCTTAGCTAAGCTTCTGTTGCCGGAAGATCAGGAAGAAATCTCGATCAAAAGCGGCGACCAACTTGCTCGAGCGACGACGGCGGCGGCGGAGCGGTTTCGCGATTTTAGGTTAAGATCGGCTCGGCTTCTTCCTGTGTATCTGTCGTTCAAAAAATACCCGTATATATACTGTAGATACTTTCAATATGACCGTTGTGGGTCCCACAAGAAGAATCCCTAAATCCCGGTCCAGAACATTGTCAGCGGCAGAATCCGGTTCAGGGAGTTCCAGAAAATCGCCCAAGTCAAAATCGGTGAGAATCGAAAGTGAATCTCGTCGAGTCGTCGAGAATCAAAGGTGATTCTCGACGATTCGGCGAGAATCAAGGATGATTCTCGTCGAATTTGACTTGGTTGCACGCACTGATTTAGCCGGGTCGAGACGGCGAGAATCAGCTAGTGATTCTCGGCGATTCGGCGAGAATCACTTGGTGATTCTCGACGATTCTTACTTAGCATCAGAATTTGCGCGCCTTGAAGTAGCTGGATCGAGTCGGCGAGAATCACTTGGCGATTCTCGTCGATTTACACTTAGACGAATTTTCGTCTTTCCACCCATGATGTGCTCCTTGACCCATCTTTGCTCCTTGTCTGCTCTTGCAAGATCACAGCCCTGTACTTGAAAGTAAGTGCACTCCAATAGAGAGAGTACACGTAGGCCAACACACTGATCTGCTCAACGAGGGATTATGTCGTGCAGACCCGTGTATATTGACCTACTGCACCCTGACATTGGTGTGCACTTAGCGTGGAATAACTGCAAGCACAACTTGAAATAATTTGTCAAAAACATTGCCTATTTACCTTAGCTTGTTCAGGGGCTTCTTCAAATCAGGTACGTTGTGGATACAATACCCAACAGAACTCTTGCCAAGGCCCCACTCGCTCATGGTATTAGACCTGGTCTTGCCTGCAAGCTCTGACTTCTCGTGTCAGGATTCCATCGAACACACTGACTGATTCTAAGAACCCTTGCTGGACCCCACCCGCTCATGGCCTTATTGCCCGGGCTTGCCCCACGCTTGGTGTTCTCGTCAGTCTCACAGAAGGGGACTAGTCTCGTCGGGACACTCTCCCCACATGACTTGTACATCACAGGATAGCCAGCCGACCACGGAGACAAAGTCGCGCCTTAGCACATCACAATCCAAAATCATTCCCACACTAATCCCTCATTTGTACTACAACATCCCCGCGCACCAAGGAAACCATCTACCGCCAATGCGTAGCTACCCTTGTCCACCAAAGAAACCATCTACCGTCATTACAGAGCTAACCTTGTCTGGTTCCGGCTATACGTACTCACTCGAGAAAAAGGGGAAAACACAAACATCACAAACGACATATTGCCGCAACGGATTTCTACAAAATCCTTAAAGCTCGTATGCAACATCACTGAGTCGGACTAACGGTCGCGACCACGGCTTCACCCACAATGCCTAATTTACTAACGAAGCGGATCTCTAATGCAAAAACATGTCGGGGACGGACTCAATCGACCCGGAGGTTCCTCTTGAACCATGGCGACCCAAACCCCTCTCATTTGAGAGATTTGGTGCCCAAACATTTGAAAGAAAAAATGTTAAACACGCATCCTAAAACCAAGATGAGAAGTGTCATTACCTTACGGCCCCTCTTCCTAGCCATAGAAACTTAGCCGGATGAAAACCATCGCAACGGACTTGCCTCCGCAGATCTGTACTTGGCTCGCGATTTGGGGCTCTGAAGCTTCTCCGGCAGTCGTATCTCTCCTTCACCTTCTTCCTTGCTCCCCCTTCTCTCTAGAAGTTAGAAAGAGAGTACTTGATGAAGAATGAGGTTTTCCTAACCCTATTCCCGGACATAACTTAGCAAGGACAGCCCTGGACCATCAGATCCCCTTAGAAGGAAACGAACGACCATGATCCGAACTTAAAACCAAAACACCTGGGCCGAACACGGCTTACGGCATGCCCGTGTCCAATGTCGTGTGCCTCAATCGACGCCGACATCGTCGCACCCAGAACAGGACACGGGCACTGAACACACCCGTGTCGAACATGACATGCCCGTGTCACTCAGTATACGCCCGTGTTGCTGGGCGTGTTCCTCCATCGACACAGGATCAAAAAGCACCCGAGAAGGACATCGGTATTCGACATGCCCGTGTCGAAATTGACATGCCCGTGTCAGGCCGAACACGCCTGGGCTCCAGGCCGTGTTCAATCCCCCTACACTGCCTGGCTCACAACCCGCGCAGGATACCGCCTGGGACACGCCCGTAGCTCAGGCCGTGTTCGAAGTCTCGACGATCATCGACTACCTTTTTGTCGACATCGCGGAAAATTCATCGAACACACGCACGACACGGACTTGGACACACCCGTGTCCCAGGCCATGTTCACTGTCTCGACACTTCATCGAGCACAGTTCGTCGACCACCCGAGTTCTCCATCGAACCCGAGCACGACACGGCCATGGAAACGCCCGTGTCCTAGGCCGTATTCCCTGTCTCGACGCATCGTAGAGCGAAAATCATCGACTTCCCAGTCTCTCGACGAACCCGAGCACGACACGGCCATGGACACGCCCGTGAACCAGGCCGTTTGACCCTTGCAAGACCCAAACTTGGCTCTCGATATTGTTCACCCCTCTTTCGAATTTTGGGGCGTTATAACTCTCTCCCCCTTAAAAGAGTTTCGTCTCGAAATTACAGAAAGAAAAAAGGGGTACCCAAAACATAGATGATACCTGGCCGGAATAGCTCTGGATATTCCTCCAGCATGGTTCGTTCTCACTCCCACGAGAGCTCCTCACGACCGCAGTTGTCCCATCGGACTTTTACGAGTTTGACGTCTTTGTTCCGCAACTGCCGAATTTCTAAATCCTCTATAGCAACTGGACAAACTCGCGTCCTCAAGTCTTCCTCTATCGGCACCGATGCCGATTCGATCACCACACTAGCCTCTACTAAGGCTTTCCTCAAGACAGAGACATGGAAGATGTCGTGCAATCCACTAAACTCCGCGGACAACGTTAACTGGTACGCTGCTTCTCCCACCCGTTCTACAACCTCGAAAGGTCCCAAAAACCTCGGACTCAACTTCTTGAGTCGGCGAATCCGTGAAACGCCTTTAAACGGCTTGATCTTTAAATAGACACAATCGCCTACCGCGAACTCCAGCTTCATGTGGCGAGCATTAAAATATTTTGCTTGCCGATCTTGAGCCACCTTCATGCGCTCTTGAATGGTTCGCACTAACTCACATGCATCATTTACTGCTTCTTTGCTCAAAAGTTTGGTGTCTCCTGCCTCTGTCCAAGACATCGGTGTTCGACACCGCCTCCCATACAAAGCTTCGTATGGCATTATTTTTATACTTGCTTGATAACTATTGTTATAAGCAAACTCCACCATGAAGAGGTGATTCTCCCATTTCTTGTCGAAATCAAGAATACACATCCTCAGCATATCCTCCATAGTACGATTCGTTCTTTTAGTTTGCCCGTCAGTTTGAGGATGGAAAGTCGTACTGAACTTTAGCTTCCTGCCCAGACTCTTTTGAACCAACCTCCAGTCGTTGGACGTGAAACGTCCATCGCGATCACTAACTATACTTTTAGGAATCCCATGTAGTCGCACCATGTTGTGAACATACAAATCTACCAGCTTCTCCACGCTGTCCTCCTTCCGATTTGGGATGAAGTGAGCCACTTTGGTTAAGCGATCCACAATCACCCAAATTTCGCCGTTACCCTACTGCAATCTAGGTAACCCATGCACAAAGACCATGGAGATGTCATCGAATTTCCACTCGGGGATAGGAAGAGGCTTCAGGAACCCGCCCGGCTTCTGACACTCGGCCTTCACCAAGGCACAAGTTTGGCATCGATTCGCATACAAAGCTACGTCCCTCTTTAGTCGAGGCCACCAAAAGAATTTCTTCATATCCAGGTACATCTTTGTACTGCCCGGGTGAATGGAGTACTTTGTGAAGTGAGCCTCAAACATCAACTCCTCGCGGAGCTTGCCGAACTGCGGTACAAAAATCCTTATGTCCTTCCTCAGAATCCCATCAATCAACTCCCAGGCACTGCTCTCGCCCTTTTGAACTTCTACCACGTATGGTTGAAACTCCACATCCAAACGAGTCGCTTCCCGAATACGATCAGACAAATCGTTCTGCATTTCAATCCAGTTCAACCGAGCCATGCTAGACTCACCCCTTGATACGCACTCCAAGCCGAGGGACTCCCAATCCAACACCAACCGCTCATCATGAGCTTCGATCCAATTCTCTTGCCCTGAGTATTTTTTACTCAAGGCATCAGCCACCACATTGGCATTGCCTAGCGTATACTGAATTGCCACCTCATAGTCTCCAAGGAACTTGACCCACCTGCGCTGCCGCATATTCAAGTCCTTATGATCTAGGAGATACTTCAGGTTTTTGTGATCCGTGAAGATCTCCACCTTCGCACCATAAACATAGTGCCACCACAATTTCAACGTAAAAATTACCGCCACCAACTTCAAGTCATGGATGGGGTAATTCCTCTCGTGAGGCTTCAACTGCCTAGACCTATAGGCTATCACACTGCCATGCTTCACCAATATGCAACTCAAACCGCATCCTGATGCGTCATTGAAAATTTGAAATCCTTCGGTCCCTTTCGGTAGACTTAGGATTGGAGCCATCATCAACCTTTCCTTCAGTGTCTCAAATGCCTGACTGCACTCCTGAGTCCACACAAACTTCTGATCCTTATGAGTTAGTGATGTGAGGGGTAGAGCTATCCGCGAAAAGTTTTCTACGAATCTTCTATAGTACCCTGCTAGTCCAAGGAAACTTCGAACTTCCGCCACGGTTCTCAAAATCTGCCAATCTCTGATGGCTTCCACTTTTGTTGGATCTACCGCCACCCCATCCCCACAAATCGTGTGGCTCAAAAATGCCACCTTCTCTAGCCAGAACTCGCACTTTGAGAACTTTGCATAAAGCTGGTTCTCTCTCAACACTTATAAGACTACTCGCAAGTGAGTCTCATGCTCCACCTCTGATTTGGAGTAAACCAGAATGTCGTCAATAAAGACAACTAAAAAGAGTCCAAGTATTCCCGAAATACTCGATTCATCAAATCCATGAATACGGATGGTGTGTTCGTCGGCCCGAACGACATCACCGAGAACTCAAAGTGACCATACCTCGTACCAAATGTTGTCTTGGGTATGTCCTCGTCTTGAATGCGCAACTGATAGTATCCCGACTTCAAGTTCAACTTTTAATACACCACTGACCCCACCAGCTGGTCAAATAGGTCGTCAATCCAAGAAATCAGATACTTATTCTTGACAGTCAATTTATTCAACTCTCGATAGTGTATGCACATGCCCCATACTACCGTCTTTCTTCTTCACGAACAACACAGGCACGCTCCACGGTGAAGAACTGGGTCTGATATACCCCTGCTCCAACAGTTCCTACAACTGTACCCTGAGTTTGGCCAACTTCTTTGGTGTCATCCTAAACGGAGGACGTGACTCCCGTCGAGGAGGCGCGCCAGGAAGTTCATCTGGAAACACATCCTTGAACTCTGCCACTACGGGCACTTCCCCAAGCGATAACTTGGCAAGGAGAACCTCCAATAATGCTACAAGAGCTACTCCACCCTGGTTAACTGCCCGTACCAACTGTATAGCAGAAATTAGGGAGCAGGCCACTCCATTAAGGCCCTTAAACTTGACTTCTGTCTGCCCTTCGCTTCTTAGGGTCACCACCTTGGATAGACAATCAATATTGGCACGCTGCTTTGCTAGCCAGTCCATTCCCAATATTACATCAAACTCAACCAACGGTAGGACCGCTGCTATCAACACGAATTCAACTCCGCCTAGCTCCCAACAAATGCTACCTTTCTCCCCGGTGGTCATGGATGACCCATTAGGCATGCGCACCTTCAGTTCTGCGTCCGCCGAGAATGACTCAACTCCAATTCTCCGGATGAAGCTTTCCGCAAGAAAGGAGTGCGACGCTCCCGTATCAAACAATACCCTAGCGGTGTATCCGGAAACTAACACAAAGCCTAAAACATAGACATCAAATATAACAGTCTAAAGGTATGAAGCATAAGGTTAAACTTAAACATCATCATACCTATCACCACATCGGGTTGGCGGATCGCTTCCTGATGTCCAAGGTTGTAAGCCCTTGGTTGCACCGGTTGGAACCGAGAAGCGCTAGACTCCGCCATCTTCCCTTTCTTTGCGGTGCTGGGCCGGAGTGCACAGTCTACTCTTGCCTTGTCTCCTGCTCCGCACCGCCTTGATTACAAAAACGAGCAATGTGCCCCACCTTACCATAATTGAAGCACGTCGGTGGTCCCTTAGATTGAGACCCTCTGGATGTCCATTTGCTTTTCTCACCAGACTTGAATGGGTGAGGCTTTTTCCTCCACCTATTCCCTTTAGACTTTCCTTGGGATTGAGGAGGCTTCCCTTCCCCTTGCGTAGGCGCAAAACCCTTACGATGTTGGCTTCTCTCCAGATCACTCTCCAACCTCCTGGCAGTCTCAACCAACTCATTGAAACCAGCTCTCTTCATGGCGATGAGGGGTTGCCTTAGATTCTCCCTCAGCCCCCGGTAGAAGAGGCTATCCCTCTCTTCATCATCTGCCATTGTCATTCCTGCATAACGACCCAATCGAGTGAACTCATGTACGAACTCGTCCACCGTCTTGTCCCGCTGTACCAAGTGCAGGAACTGCCTTGGGAGGGCTAACCTAGTCGAAACGGGAATGTACTTCTTTAGGAAAGCATTCCCAAACTCTTCCATGGACGGGGTACGTCCAGGAAATTAGCGGCCACTATGGCTCACCCACCTTTGCATCTCCCTCCAACATGAAGGCCACAAACTCAGATTTCTTCTCCTCTGGCGTCTCTGCCTCCCTCAGAATCTCTTGAATATGTGCCCACCAATCCCCTGCATCAGTCGGCGTACCGACTCCCTTGAATGTCGGGGGATGGAAGCACAAAAAATACTTCATCTGCCGGTCTCCATGCCCGACAACCACCCTTTCTGCCAAAAGATCTGCTCGCCTGGCTTCTCCACCTGGCACGGCCGTCGCCATATTTGGTGTAGCACGGGTTGCTACCTGAGCTGTCGCTGCAGCTTGGGCTGCCACCATTGCTTCTGCAAGCATGCGACATAAGTCGGTCGGGTTTACACCCATGCCTAAAGGACCCAAAGCAGTAGCACTGCTCATTGAAAGCTCTTCTCTTGGTCTCGACGTACCCGCCTCATAGCTTGCGCTCTTTAAGAAAAGCAAGGAAACAAGGAATCAGTCTCTTACTCGCAAGACTCAAACATAAGGACACTCATGGTCCCGCATTACTCCTATGTGGAAAACTTCTATACGCACTGACCTTGAATCTAACCTGGCTCTGATATCAAATTGTAACACCTCCCCTGTAATGACCGTATAATATTGGTCTGCCCGGGGCCCCACAACATACAGATGTCACAGCTTTAACATTAAAAGATGATATAACTACCCAATCTCAAAACTCAAAATCAAACAACAGCGGAAACATCAACCAAGACTAGAAGTTATCCGCATACACAAGAGTATCGAAACGGCCTTATGGCCTTACAACAAAAGAGAGTCCAAAACTCACATGATAACATCCAACAACAATGTGCAAAAGCACTCCTAGACTACCTCGGCATGCAAGCCGAAAAAACAAGAGCATCAAGCATACAATGCCACAAAATAGAGCTAGTACAAAACTTAAAACACTTCGTGAAGCTTAGGCCTTATTGGCCGGCGAGCAAGCTCCTGCTTGTGATCCTTGCCCTATAAAAATTGGTTGTAACGTGGGTCAGCAAAGGCTGACCTCAAACTGTGTAACAAACACATCTCCTCCCGGCCGCCCCTAATAGACCCCGGGGTACCCCCTCCAACCTGCAAGTCAGCACTTCGTATACCATATACATAAACAAGTAAAGTACTAAAAGAACAGGCTTGGATGTCTCACACAACATGCACGTTTTCTATTGTTGAGCATATAATAAAACGGGGCCTACCCTGCAGCATGTATGCAAAACTCGGGCTTCACCCAAGGCACCATATCGCATATGCTTCTAGCACATCATCAAACATCTGGGAACTTCCAATTTCCCCATTGTTATTAAGCCTCAAACAAAAATGGTACTGCAATTCCCCTAACGGCATACAAGCTGCCACACGGAACTCTTGCCAAGGCCCCACTCACTCATGGTCTTAGACTCGGTCTTGCCTGCAAGCTCTGACTTCTCATGTCAGGATTCCGTCTAACACACTGACCGATTCTAAGAACCCTTGCTGGACCCCACCCGCTCATGGCCTCATTGTCCGGGCTTGCCCCACGCTTGGCATTCTCGTCAGTCTCACAGAAGGGGACTAGTCTCGTTAGGACACTCTCCCCACATGACTTGCATGTCACGGGATAGCCAGCCGACCAGGGAGACAAAGTCGCGCCTTAGCACATCACAATCCAAAATCATTCCCACCCTAATCCCTCATTTGTACTGCAACGTCCCCACGCACCAAAGAAACCATCTACCGCCAATGCGGAGCTAACCTTGTCCACCAAGGAAACCATCTACCGCCATTGCGGAGCTAACCTTGTCTGGTTCCGGCTACACGTCCTCACTCGAGAAAAGGGGGAAAACACAAACATCACAAACGGCATCTTGCTGCAACGGATTTCTACAAAATCCTTAAAGCTCGTATGCAACATCACTGAGTCGGACTAATGGTCGCGACCACGGCTTCACTCACAATGTCTAATCCACTAACGGAGCGGATCTCTAATGCAAAAACATGTCGGGGACGGACTAAATCGACTCGAAGGTTCCTCTTGAACGATGGCGACCCAAACCCCTCTTATTTGAGAGATTTGGTGCCCAAAAGCTTGAAAGAAAAGATGCTAAACACGCATCCTAAAACCATGAGGAGAAGTGTTGTTACCTTACAACTCCTCTTCCTAGCCATGGAAACTTAGCCGGATGAAAACCATTGTAACGGACTTGCCTCCGCAGATCTGTACTCGGCTCGCGATTTGGGGCTCTGAAGCTTCTCCGGCAGTCGGATCTCTCCTTCACCTTCTTCCTTGCTCTCCCTTCTCTCTAGAAGTTAGAAAGAGAGTACTTGATGAAGAATGAGGGTTTCATAACCCTATTCCCGGACATAACTCAGCAAGGACAGCCCTGGACCATCAGATCCCCTTAGAAGGAAATGAACGGCCACGATCCGAACTTAAAACCAAAACACCTGGGCCGAACACGGCTTGAGGCACGCCCGTGTCCAAGGCCGTGTGCCTCAATCGACGCCGACATCATTGCACCCAGAACAGGATACTGGCACTAGACACACCCGTGTCACTCAGTACACGTCTGTGTTGCTGGGCGTGTTCCTCCATCGACACAGGATCAAAAACTACCCGAGAAGGACACAGCTATTCGACACGCCCATATCGAAATTGACTTACATGTGTCAGGTCGAACACGCCTGGGCTCTAGGCTGTGTTCAATCCCCCTACACGACCCGACTCACAACCCGCACAGGACACGGCCTGGGACACGCCCGTATCTCAGACCGTGTTCGAAGTCTCAACTATCGTCGACTGCCTTTTTGTCGACTTTATGAAAAATTTGTCGAACATGCGCACGACATGGCCTTGTACACGCCCGTGTCCTAGGCCGTGTTCACTGTCTTGACACTTCATCGAGCGCAGTTCATCAACCACCCGAGTTCTCCATCGAACCCGAGCACGATACAGCCATGGACATGCCCGTGTCCTAGGCCGTGTTCCCTGTCTCGATACATCGTAGAGCGAAAATCATCGACTTCCAAGTGTCTCGACGAACCCGAGCACAACACGACACTACTGTGGTGTCTAAGGGGGAGGCAACTTCGTCCTGCATATCTGTGTCCACTAAGGTTGCCAGACTCATGCGCAACCTAGACAAGAGACTAGGAAGGATGTCGTTGGTACCTGAAGTCATAGTTGACCTCTCTGATGAGGAAGGATCTGCCGATGTGCATTGTTGAAGCCAAAAATGACCTCAACGAAAGTTCAAAACAGGGGTGCAGCCAACACCTACTTCTCTCGAGCCTCGACCCTTGACTTGATTAAAAGGACCTAAGACTGACCTAAAGCCTCAGCAGGGAGGTCCCACCTCACACCCGGAAGATCTCTGAGAGCTTCTCCTCCAAAGCCAAAAGATGGTCTAGGATCTCCTCAGAAAGCACTGGAGATTGGAAGATAATGAAAGCTTGCTTTCTAAGGAGCCCTTATGGGTCTATTTATAGCCTTTTGTTGACCTGAGATTACTGAAATAGCCTTAGTTGATCTGTCAATAGCCAAATCTCGTTGTTTATCCTGAGGGTATAGGGGTAATTTTACCTGAGGGTAATTAGGTCATTTTACCCAGGGCCCTGGGCCCCACTCGGCGAGAACTCTGAGCCGAGAGCCTTCCTGTCCAGAGCTAGGCGCAAGAGATCTCGCCTACTTATAGGCGAGAGCTCCTCCAAGACAGGAGCTTGGCACAAGCGCAAACGTTCCCGCCCCACTTATGGGCGAGAACTTTTTCAGGGCGGGAGCTTCTCTGGCTAACCTAATCCTGACCGTTGGTGTCTCCTGGTCTGACTTCGCGAATATGGGGTTGTACACAATCCCCGCTCCTTTTGAGCTAGCTCTGCGCTCGAAAAGACACATCCAACCCGTTAATATTCATTGAGCACGTGTCAACATCAGAGAATCTTTTGGTGGGCCGTACCGTGGCTATATATATGTGCTGATAGACGGCCATAAATCTTCCCTCGAATCGTCATTTCTTGCCTGAGTTCTCGCTTCCTCTCGCGATGCGTTCCAAGCGTGTTGACAAACCGCTTCCGCAGGATCTTCAAGACCATATCGATGCATCTTAGGCACGAGCCAAGGATAACTGCGCCTTGGTTGCCCCCTGGATTGCAAGAAAGTCGTCAGCCGCTGAGCCCTCTCAGCTAAAGAAGAAAAAGAAAGAGAAGAATAGGGCAAAGGTGGTCCAGCGAGACCTGTCTCACGAGAACAGGAGCTCGCCTACCCCGACCCCAAGCTGTGCGGATGATCCCTCTCCGCAGAAGGTATGTCTCTCGACTCGCTAATCATTGAAACCACTAGCTGTTTACACGGGAGGATTTGTAGCTGACGTGATACCTCTCGCGGGAAACGATTTCTGATGACGTCAGGCCCCCGCGGGAGCCCTTGGACTCTTCATCTCGTTGTCCTGAAAACCAACCGCGGGCCTCGGAGGTCGCTCCTCCGCCTGACTCCCTGAGAACTGCAGGTATCTTTTACCCTCTCGCTCTTAACTCAGTCTTAGATTGCTGAATTGACTTCCTGCAGCACCAGCTTCCGCCAAATCGGGTCTCGCTACCCGGGAGAATGAAGTAAGGGTCGCTAATCGGCCTGCCCCTGTGGTTGATTCCTCCCTATCACGCGGATCCGAGACCTGTCCCGCCGGATCAACCTGGGATGCACCATCTTATCGTCCTATTTCAACCCGCAAGCGCCACCGAGGACTAGGCAGCGGGAATGAGGACGATGGCGATGGGAACCCTGTTGATCCATGAGATCTCGTCCTTTCTTACCCCCAGCCTTCCCCTTCCCCAATGTACCATGTTGTTCTTATCAGTCTATAACTCATAACTTTATTATTATTATTATTTATTCAGCTCTCGCTCGGCGAGAGTAACCCTGCCTCCGCTTGTTTTACTTGTTGCGTGTCATCTCAAAATGTTTGCACTAATCAGATCTGTAGGCCAGTCACTGTCAATCTTGGGCGGGAAACCGAGGCATCACTGACTTAGTGCATGACGGTTGTACCCCCGCCGCCTTTTTGGGAATAGTCATGATGATCATGGTTTTCTATAAATAGGGAGTCCACCTACCATATTTATTTCTCCGATCCGAAACCCGTGCCTTTTTTCTCGTCGCTTTCGCGGTTTGCCGAGAGCTCCTGCTTGCTTCCGCTTCCTCCTACCGTTCTCGCTCAGTTCTCGCTCTCGCGTTTCTTCTGAGGACCTCGCCCTCAACCTCATAAACACTATGCCGGGCGGAAGCGAGGGACTCTCTAATTGCGCGGAAGCCTTCGAGAAGCATCAGTTCCCCTCTTGCAGTCTGACCATGGAGGAGTTTCAACTGACCCAGACTCGTTACGTTCCCGCCGGCTTTACCGCGTGAAACCCCGGCAACCGCGACAAGGTGAACAGTGCGGGGGAGGGGGAGCTCGCCATCCCACTTGAGCACTTTCAGGTGGGCTTCCACCTCCCCCTCTGGCCCGAGATGCGCCAGGCCCTTCGATACTATGGAGTGGTTCCCGCACAATTGAATCCTAACTCGATCGTGATCCTTGTGGCATTCATCTGCTACATACGATCCGAGAGGATCGAGTTCAGCCTCCCTATCTTCCAGAAACTATTCACCTTCGGCGCTAAGGGAGGGGTGGTCTTCTTTTCGGGGCAACTGCTCAAGACCACCGGTCTCGCCAACAAGCACCACCACTGGGGCGAGAAGTTCGTCTTCTTGTCCGGCGATTTCGGGAACGTTCCTCTCGCTCCCATTCAGTATGAGGATGCCGCTTTCAAGCCGCCCTACTTGGGCTCGTACGAGAGCGCCCTCTTTGAGTTCTTCGGAACCAAGGATTTCGACGTCCAGTTCCTCCGGCGGGGCGTCGATTCTCTCCTCCCCGTGCCTCCGGACGAAGGTACGGTCTCGCCTTTGACTTGCTATTCCTCCCCTTCTTTTAAGATTAGAACTGTGTATTGTCGCTTCCGCAGGAGAGCACGAGATCCCCCTGCGCCAACCCTTCGACGAGGCTCACGCTGCCGAGAGCCAATCCGTGAGAGATCAGCTGTCTCTCGCGAAGGCCGCGACTCAAGCTTGCCGGGACGAGTCGGCCCCGCTTCCTTCAACCGGCGCCGGGAAGAGAAAGCCCGATGCCCCTCTGCCCCCAGCGCTTAAGAGGCCCAAAATAATTGCTGCCAAGAAGGGTAAAGTCGTAGCGGTTCCGTCATCCCGACTTCCCGCTTCAGGCCGCTCTTTTGAAGAGATCTTGCAGGCCGCCAGCGAGATCGCTGTTACCAGGGGAGACGCCGAGGAACCTGCCGAGAACCCCCCGGCCCCTGGTGGACTAGATGGCGAGGGAGCTGCCGCTGATACCTCCGCTCAGTCTCCGCCTGGATAGGTGTCGCGGGGTCACCGTAATTTTGGTCTCGGCACGAAGTGCCTTGATGTGGAAAATATACCGCTGCTTCAGTGGGACCCTGACACCAACAAGGTCTCAATCTCGTCTCTTCTACCCAGCTGGGCGGAGCGAGATGAGGTCACCAGCGAGGCCTTCTCCTTGGGCTATGTTCTTTATAGCCGGGAGAACGCCAGCATCTACGATAAAATGACCACCAGGCTCCTGGCCTACGACTCTACCCAGGCCTTGATGCGCGGGATCGAGCTTGCGCATAGGTGCGGTCGTCGGAGTATCACCATCGATCGCAACTTTCAAGATATGTTCAAGGTCAGGGAGGTGGTGGTGGCTCAGGCGGCTGCCTTGAAGAAAGAGCTGGCAGACGCCAAGAAACTGCTGTCCTCGCGCCTGGCGGAAGAGGTAAGCGAGACCTTTCGTGGCACTCTCTCTCGCCACTGCAGATTTCAACTTTTTTCCTTTCATGCTAACCTCTCTCTACACAGGATTCCGCTCAGGCCGTGGCGCTTTGCGCGGAGCTAGCCCAGACGCGATACGAGAACGTCCTGCTGAGGGACCAGCTCCAGCGCATGGAGGCGACTGAGCCCCCTCCTCCTCCACTGGACGAAAGGTTGAATAGCCTCCACTATTCAGTCTATGACATCGACAAGCACCTCCAGGCCAACGCGCAAGCTACAGTCAAGCTAACCCTGGAGACGCTGCGGGACGTAGGATGCTTGGACGGGAGAGGCAAGTCCATCACCGCTCGCCAGCTCATCCCATGGCTCTTCGAGCCCGTTCCGAAGCCCCCAGGCGTGCCCGATTCCCCGCCTTCGGATGTCCCGAAATCCCCTTCTGCGGGTGGCGAGACATCCGGGGAGAGCTCAGGCGAGAGCTCTCGCGAGAGTTCAAGCGAGAGCTCAGAGGGGTACAACGCGTCTCCCTGAAGGGCCCTCTTTTCTTCTTTTAGTTGTACTGAGCGAGAACGCTCTAGACTTGTAATTATATTAAATACATTGCAAAAAAATTTTATGTATGCCATTTTATTTTTATTGCAAATGCATTTGATACAACTGTTGTGGCCGAGTGCTTCCTAAGCATGCTTCCGCCGAGGCCCTTGGCTCCCATAGGGTAGTCTCCCTTAGTGATGGATAGTCGGGAACCTGTCGAAAGAGCCCAGGGCTTAGACGTTTCGTTTTCGCGCTCCACCGAAAACCGTCGGCCGGGAACATTGCTCGTGGGCCCTTTAAGACGAGGTCGTCCCTCTTTACCCTGCGCGAACTGTTCGAAGCTTTCGCCAAGCACTTCCCGCTGTCTGACCAAGAATAGTTTGTCAGGAGCCTTCCCGCCGAGAACTTCCTTCGGTGAGATCTCCCTGGTAGGGACCTCCCTGTCGAGGTCTTCTCTGGCCGAGACCTGACAGAGACCTCTCCTGCCTGAAGGGGTCTTACCTCTTTTCATTCCGTGTTCCGGGTGCGTTTCTTGCCCTGCTCAGAGCATCCGAGTCGGAGTGTCTTCTAGGATCAAAAACTACCCTCCCCCAGGCAAGCCTTCGGGACTGCCAGCTAACGAGGGCCTGCACAGCGGGTCTACCTGGGGCCGAGCCGAGCTCGGTGTGCCGATGAAGTTTCCTCAAACCAAACCTATCCCTCACAGGCGAGCCTTCGGACCTGCCAGCTAGATGAGAGCTTGCGCAGTGGGTCTACCTGGGGCCGAGCCGAGCTTGGGATGCCGATGAAGTTTCCTCAAACCAAACATATCCCCCACAGGAGAGCCTTCGGACCTGCCAGCTAGATGAGAGCCTGCGCAGCGGGTCTACCTGGGGCTGAGCCGAGCTCGGGGTGCCGATGAAGTTTTCTCAAACCAAACCTATCCCCCACAGGCGAGCCTTCAGACCTGCCAGCTATATGAGAGCCTGCGCAGTGGGTCTACCTGGGGCCGAGCCGAGCTCGAGGTGCCGATGAAGTTTTCTCAAACCAAACCTATCCCCCACAAGCGAGCCTTCGGACCTGCCATCTAGATGAGAGCCTGCGCAGCGGGTCTACCTGGGGTCAAGCCGAGCTCGGGGTGCCAATGAAGTTTTCTCAAACCAAACCTATCCCCCACAGGCGAGCCTTCAGACTTGCCAGCTAGATGAGAGCCTGCACAGCGGGTCTACCTGGGGCCGAGCCGAGCTCGGGGTGCCGATAAAGTTTCCTCAAACCAAACCTATCCCCCACAGGCGAGCCTTCGGACCTGCCAGCTAGATGAGAGCCTGTGCAGTGGGTCTAACTGGGGCTGAGCCGAGCTCGGGGTACCGATGAAGTTTCCTCAAACCAAACCTATCCCCCACAGGCGAGCCTTCGGACCTGCCATCTAGATGAGAGCCTGCGCAGCGGGTCTACCTGGGGCCGAGCCGAGCTCGGGGTGCCGATGAAGTTTCCACAAACCAAACCTATCCCCCATAGGCGAGCCTTCGGACCTGCCATCTAGATGAGAGCCTGCGCAGCGGGTCTACCTGGGGCCGAGCCGAGCTCGGGGTGTCAATGAAGTTTACTCAAACCAAACCTATCCCCCAAAGGAGAGCCTTCGGACCTGCCAGCTAGATGAGAGCCTGCGCAGCTGGTCTACCTGGGGCCGAGCCGAGCTCGGGGTGCCGATGAAGTTTTCTCAAACCAAACCTATCCCCCACATGTGAGCCTTCGGACCTGCCAGCTAGATGAGAGCTTGCGCAGCGGGTCTACCTGCGGCCGAGCGGAGCTCGGGGTGCCGATGAAGTTTCCTCAAACCAAACATATCCCCCACCGGCGAGCCTTCGGACCTGCCAGCTAGATGAGAGCCTGCGGAGTGCGTCTACCTGGGGCCGAGCCGAGCTCGGGGTGCCAATGACGTTTCCTCAAACCAAACCTATCGCCAACAGGCGAGCCTTCGGACCTGCCAGCTAGATGAGAGCCTGCACAGCGGGTCTACCTGGGGCCGAGCCGAGCTCGGGGTGCCGATGAAGTTTCCTCAAACCAAACCTATCCCCCACAAGCGAGCCTTCAGACCTGCTAGCTAGATGAGAGCCTGCGCAGCGGGTCTACCTGGGGACGAGCCGAGCTCGGGGTGCCGATGAAGTTTTATCAAACCAAACCTATCCCCCACAGGCGAGCCTTCGGACCTGCCAGCTAGATGAGAGCTGCGTAGCGGGTCTACCTGGGGTCGAGCCGAGCTCGGGGTTTTGATGAAGTTTTCTCAAACCAAACTTATCCCCCACAGGCGAGCCTTTGGACCTGCCAGCTAAATGAGAGCCTGCGCAGCGGGTCTACTTGGGGCCGAGCTGAGCTCGGGGTGTCGATTAAGTTTTCTCAAACCAAACCTAACCCCCACAGGCGAGCCTTCGGACCTGCCAGCTAGATGAGAGCTGCGCAGCGGGTCTACCTGGGTCCGAGCCGAGCTCGGGGTGTCGATGAAGTTTCCTCAAACCAAACCTATCCCCCACAGGCGAGCCTTCGGACCTGCCAGCTAGATGAGAGCCTGCGCAGCGGGTCTACCTGGGGCCGAACCGAGCTCGGGGTGTCGATGAAGTTTTCTCAAACCAAACCTATCCCACACAGGCGAGCCTTCGGACCTGCCAGCTAGATGAGAGCCTACGCAGCGGGTCTACCTGAGGCCGAGCCGAGCTCGGGGTGTCGATGAAGTTTTCTCAAACCAAACCTATCCCCCACAGGCGAGCCTTCAGACCTGCCAGCTAGATGAGAGCCTGCGCAGTGGGTCTACCTAGTGCCGAGCCGAGCTCAGGGTGTCGATGAAGTTTTCTCAAACCAAACCTATCCCCCACAGGCGAGCATTCAGACCTGCCAGCTAGATGAGAGCCTGCGCAGCGGGTCTACCTGGGGCCGAGCCGAGCTCGGGGTGTCGATGAAGTTTTCTCAAACCAAACCTATCCCCCACAGGCGAGCCTTCGGACCTGCCAACTAGATGAGAGACTGCATAGCGGGGCTACCTCTGGCCGAGCCGAGTTCGAGGTTTCGATGAAGTTTCCTCAAACCAAACCTATCCCCCACAGGCGAGCCTTCGGACCTGCCAGATAGATGAGAGCCTGCGCAGCGAGTCTACCTGGGGCCGAGCCGAGCTCTGGGTGTCGATGAAGTTTCCTCAAACCAAACCTATCCCCCACAGGCGAGCCTTCGGACCTGCCAGTTAGATGAGAGCTTGCGCAGCGGGTCTACCTAGGGCCGAGCCGAGCTCGGGGTGCCGATGAAGTTTCCTCAAACCAAACCTATCCCCCACAGGCTATCCTTCGGACCTGCCAGCTAGATGAGAGTCTGCGAAGCGGGTCTACCTGGGGCCGAGCCGAGCTTGGGATGCCGATGAAGTTTCCTCAAACCAAACCTATCCCCCACATACGAGCCTTCGGACCTGCCAGCTAGATGAGATCCTGCTCAGCGGGTCTACCTGGGGCCGAGCCGAGCTCGGGGTATCGATGAAGTTTTCTCAAACCAAACCTATCCCCCACAGGCGAGCCTTTGGACTTGTCAGCTAGATGAGAGCCTGCGCAGCGGGTCTACCTGGGGCCGAGCCGAGCTCGGGGTGTCGATGAAGTTTCCTCAAACCAACAATATCCCCCACAGGTGAGCCTTCAGACCTTCCAGCTAGATGAGAGCCTGCGCAGCGGGTCTACATGGGGCCGAGCCAAGCTCGGGGTGCCAATGAAGTTTCCTCAAACCAAACTTATCCCCCACAGGCGAGACTTCGGACCTGCCAGCTAGATGAGAGCCTTCGCAGTGGGTCTACCTGGGGCCGAGCCGAGCTCGGGGTGCCGATGAAGCTTCCTCAAACCAAACCTATCCCCCACAGGCGAGCCTTCGGACCTGCCAGCTAGATGAGAGCCTGCGTAGCGGGTCTACCTGGGGCCGAGCCGAGCTCGGGGTACCGATGAAGTTTCCTCAAACCAAACCTATCCCCCGCAGGCGAACCTTTGGACCTGCCAGCTAGATGAGAGCATGCACAGCTGTTCTACCTGGGGCCGAGCCGAGCTCGGGGTGCCGATGAAGTTTCCTCAAACCAAACTTATCCCTCACAGGAGAGCCTTCGGACCTGCCAGCTAGATGAGAGCCTGCACAGCGGGTCTACCTGTGGCTGAGCCGAGCTCGGGGTGTTACAAAACACATAATTACATCCCATTATAAAAATTTCGCAATAGTCAAGGGAAACAACAAGTCAACTGATATAGTATAATAAGCTTGATTTTGGATACATAATTACATCTCCCCCATCTCACGGGTAGAAGCGTTTTAGGTCATTGCCGCTCTAGGTGTGGCTTAAGGCTGTCCCCAGCACGTCCTTGAGGTAGTAACCTCCTGTTCTGAGGACTTCCTTCACTATGTAAGGTCCCTCCCATTTCGGGTTGAGCTTGCCCACGAGATTCGACCTTCTTGCGGCATCAACCTTCCTCAGCACCAGATCTTCTTCGGCAAACTGCTTGACCCTGACATGCTTATCGAAATACTTGATCATCCGCCGCTTGATCTCCTCTTGCCTGATGGATTCCCCGTCCCGCAGCTCTTCTGCCATGTCTAGCGAGAGGCGTAACCCCTCCTCATTCTCCAACCTCCGAGTCTCATCTCCTTCGCCTGCGGCTGTAACCCGCGGGGACCGAACCTCAAACTCCACTAGTAGGACCACCTCACACCCGTGAGAAAGCTTAAAGGGGGTCTCACTGGTGGCTGTGTTCGGGGTCGTTCGCAAGGCCCATAGGACCGAGGGGAGCTGCTCCACCCAATTTCCTCTCAAGTTCTCCACTTTTTTCTTTAGTAGGTTCACAATAATTTTGTTTGCCGCTTCCACCTGGCCATTGCTCCGGGGGTGGTGGACAGAGGCAAATCTGAGATCTATCCCCAGCTGGGCGCAGAAGTTGATGAACTCTTCACTGGCAAACTGGGGACTGTTATCTATCACTATCGCTTGAGGAAGTCCGTGTCTGCATATGATCTCCCCCCAGATGAAGTTCTTTATGACTTGCGAGATGACATTGACCAAGGCCTTAACCTCCAGCCACTTTGAAAAGTAATCGACCATGACCAAGAGGAACCTCCTCTGCCCACTAGCCAGAGAAAAAGGCCCAACTAAATACATCCCCAGATAGCGAACGACCACTGTGTCATGATGCTTCGGAGCCTTTGAGCTGCCAAGAGCTGGAGGGGGCGCAGAGCTGGCACTTTTGACACCTCTTTGCAAACTCCACTGTATACTTTCTTAGGGTGGGCCAGAAGTACCCCTGCCTGACCACCCTTGCCTCCAACATCCTACCTCCAGAGTGACTGCCGCACTCGCCCGAGTGCACCTCTCCCAAGATCCTTGGGATCTATTCTTCGGTTACACATCTTGCCAAGAGCCCTGACAACATCTTGCGATGCAACCCCCCTTCTGTCATCAAGTAATGAGCTGATTTGCACCTGAAGCTCTTTGCATCCTTAACCTCCTCTATCAGCCTGCCTGTGGTTAGGAAGGTCACCAACGGGTCCACCCACGAGGATCGCCAACCTACCTCCATCAACTACCCATCCTCAATGGTTGGCCGAAAAAGTTTGGTCAGGGTCCCTCCTCCCCGAGGCCCAAACTTTGCCAATCGGTCAGCGGTCGCGCTCTCCTCCCTGGGGACGTACTAGATTGAGAATGACCGGAACCCACCGATGATCGCCCTTACCTTGGATAGGTATTTTATGAGGGTAGGTTCCCGAGCCTCAAACTCTCCTCGGATCTGCAACGCTACCACCATTGAGTTAGTAAAGGCCTCCACATCCTGGATCTCATGCTCCTTGGCCAAGCGAAGGCCGATGATCACAGCCTCATACTCTGCTTGGTTGTTGGTCACCGGAAAGTGGTAAGCCACCGCCTGCTCTATCGCGACTCCCTGGGGGCTTATCAACATCACTCCTCCCCCGAGGGAATGTTTTCTCGAGGCCCCATCAACCATCATCTTCCACACTTCCTGTGGCTACTGTTCTCCCTCCTCGACTTCAACAACATAGTCCGCCAGAAAGTCTGCCACTACTTGCGCCTTGATAGAGAGTCTCGGAACAAAAGAGATGTCGAACTCGCTTAGTTCAATGGACCACTTGGCAAGTCTTCCCGAGTGCTCTACCCCTTAAAAGATCTTGGGAAGAGGATGGTCGGTTACCACCCTAATCGAATATGCATGAAATTATGGCCGGAGTTTACTTGCAGAGATGGCCAAAGCGTAAGCTAACTTTTCGAGGATGGGGTAACAGAGCTCTGCCTTCTTCAAGATCCGGCTGATGTAATAGATCGGCAGTTGCTTCTTTCCTTCTTCCCTTACTAGGATGGAGCTCACCGCCTCCTCTCCTACTCCAAGATACAAGGTCAGGTCCTCTCATTCTTTTGGGCTCTGAAGCAGAGGAGCCTGAGGGAGCTGCCTCTTCAGCCCTTGGAAAGCTTCTTATCACTCGGCGGTCCACTCAAACCTTTGGTTCCCTCGCAGCACCTTGAAGAATGAAGAACACTTGTCTTCTGACCGGGAGAGGAACCTGCTCAGCCCAGCCAGTTTGCCTGTCAAACGTTGGACCTCCTTGGCATCGCGAGGTGATTCCAAATCCAGGATGACCTTTACCTTGTCCGGGTTGGGTTCCACCCCTGCCGGAATTCAAGAGATGTCCATGGAACTTCCCGCGGCTGGCCCCGCAGACACACTTCAAAGGGTTCAGCCTCATCTTGAATCTCCGTAAGGTGGTAAACGTCTCTTCTAGATCCTTCAGGTGCGAATCCACACACTTGCTCTTAATCATCAGGTCGTCAACATAGACCTCCAAGTTTCTCCCCCTTTGATCCCGGAAGACCCGATCCATCATGCGTTGGTATGTAGTCCCTGCATTCTTCAACCCAAAGGGAATCATTTTATAACTGAAGCATCCCTCCCTCGTGATGAAGGAAACGTCCTTGACATCGGGAGGGTGCATCCGGATCTAGTGATACCCTGAAAAAGCATCCAAAAAGCTCATAATAGAAAAGCCGATGGCTGAATCAACCAGTGCGTCGATCCGAGGCAGGGGTAGCAATCTTTAGGGCACGATTTATTTAACAAAGAGAAATCGATACACATTCGCCATTTCCCACCCCCCCCCCACTTTTTTAACCATTACCACATTGGAGATCCAGCCTGGATACTGGATATCTGAGATGAAGTCGGCCTCCAGGAGCTTCCTGACTTCTTCGCGGATGGGTTCCTCCAGCTTGGTGGTGATGGCCCTCATCATTTGGCGTATGTGGCGAGTGCGGGGGTCCAGGTTTAGGCGGTGGAAGGCCACGTCCGCGTCGATGCCCGGCATGTCTGTTGCTCTCCAAGCGAAGATGTTGATGTTGCTTTGAATGCAGGCCCGCACTCGCTCCTGGTCCTCAGGACTCAAGCCCCTGCTGACCCGCACCCTCTGCACCTGCCATGCGGTGGTGAAGACCTCCATCTCCACTACTTCCTCGGCCGACTCCAGCCGTGACTGCTCCCAGCCGACCCTTGCTTCTTCCTCCAGCTCCAACTCCTCCATTCCTACCTCCTCCTCAATCTCCATCGCCTCCTCTGGCCCCTCCTACTACTGCTCGACTTACACGCCCCCCTGGGCCTCTCTCTCCACTCCTGCTACTTGCTCTTCCACCTCCATCGCCCCCTCCGGTCTCTCCTGCTACTGCTCGACTTCCACGCTCCTCTGGGCCTCTCTCTCAGCTTTCTCCTGCTCCTCCGCAGTCTCCTTCCTTGCCTCCTCTTGGCTCATCTCCTCTTTCTCGACGTCCTCCTCCTGCTCCGCCATCTCCCTCTCTAGCCCTTCTGCCTCGGCCATCCAGAACACGGTATTGACCGCCGTCACATAACATTTCCGCGCCACCTTCGGATCCCCCCTGATCCTAACCTGCACCCCTCCGTTATTGAACCTAAGGCATTGGTGGAAAGAGTAGGGGATGCAGCGAAAGGTGCTGATGAGGGGACACCCAAAGATGGCATTGTAACTGCTCGGAGCGTCCACTATAACGAACCTGTAGTTCCGTGACATGCCTCCCAACTTCACATGCAGCCCTACTCCTCCTTCTACTTCCTTCCTCTCTTTAGAGAACCTGAATAGCGGCCCATTCGAAGCCAAGATCCTCTTCCCCTCAACCCTCATCTCATCGAAGGCTTTCTTGAAGATGACATTTACTGAGCTTCCGTTGTCCACCAGTATCCTCGAGACCGTAAAATTCTCCATCGTCGTCTGGATCACTAGGGCGTCACAGAACGGATCTTCATAGTCTGGCATGTCCGCTGACGAGAAGGTGATCTTTTCTTCCAGCGGGGGAGCTAGGGAGGTCGAGGCGATCCCCCTTCGGTACATGGTTTGAAGGCTCCCCTTGCGGGTTGCCTTGATCCCCACTCCTCCGTGGATCACCATGATTCCTCCGCGGGCTCCCACGTCTACCCGATCTTCACATCTATCCTCTATCTCTCCCTACTGTACTTCCACAATCCTAACTAGCGGATCCTGCCTCCCTGCTCCTCTTGCTTCTCTCATCTCCAAGAACTCCGGGCAGGTGGTCGTCGCGTGACCCTCCTCCTGGTGGAAGTCACAAAAGAGCAACGCCGCTCTACCCCTTCTTCCTTCTCCTCCTCCTCTTCTCCCTGCTCCTCGAATTCCTCTCCTTGCTCCTCTTCCTCTGCCCACCTCCATGGCCTCTTGCGGCGATGAGACACGACCCCTTAGCTCCTGCCTCTACGCCGGTTGGTCGAACCTCCTGGGTTCTCGTAAGTTATCTCTTCCCTGATAGCCTCCTCCTTGGCCCTGGGGGTGACCCTCCTGGGCCTCCAACCCAACCGGTTGTTCGGCTCCCGGGCACCCCATCCCTACTGCTACCCATGTCTTCGGGGCTCTTCCCTCCTTCTTTCTTCTCTTTTCTCCCTCTGCTCCCTTGGCTCCTTCTGCTTTCCTGTTGCAGGCTCCTTCACATCATCCTCCGCCAGCCTGGCCAACTTCCTGGCGAATGCTGGGTTTGCCCTCTCGAAGTCTATCTCTTTTTTCGCCCTCTCCATGAGCTCCTCAAAGGAGAGAGGGCACTCTTTTCAACTCCATACTGAAGAATCTCGGCCTCAGCCCTAGGGTAAAGGCAAGCATCAGTGCGTACCCTGGGACCTCCTGGACCAGGAGGATCTCTTCCTGAAATCGGTCAACATAGTGACCCAGTGTCTCATCCGGCTTCTGCCTCACTGCAAACAGGCACTCCGCCTCCTTCCGCTTCTTTGACGTTGAGAACCTCAACAGGAAACTTCTTCGCAGATCTTCAAAATAGTAGATCGACCTTGCTGGCAACTGGTGGAACCAGTCCCGAGCCTTCTCCTTCAACGTGATGGCGAACAGCCGACACTTGAAGGCATCGGTCATCTTCCTTATCGAAACGACATCTTCAAACCACTGTACATGTTGTACAGGGTCATCCTTCCCCGAGTAGTAGGACATGTCGGGCTCCCGGAACCCCTCCGGCACCGGAGCTGAGATGATGAGCTCGCGGAAAGGTCTCTCGCCTCCTGCCTGGCGAGAGGGCACGTCCCGCGGCCTCAGCTGGCTGGCCCAATCCATGAGAACGTGCCCAGGGATTCTGGCAGAGGATTGGAAAGCAGAACTACCACCTGCACCTGCATCAGGTGAGGGAGGAGGAGGAGGAGGATTGAAATGTGAAGATCCTTTGTCATACTTTCACTTCTTCTTCATAGCTTTCAGTTGATTCCTGGAGTATTGCATCCAGGGTTCTATGATAGGGCAACTATGCAGTATGTAATATGGAATGTCATTTGTATCTTTTACTTTCTCTGGAAGAACTCTTTTCATAGCCTTGCTTCTAGCTTTCCTTTTCCTTGCAATTGTAGCAGAGGAATCATCTTAGTCAGTGCTGAACTGATCACTGTCTGAGCTTATAGGATTATCATACACTGCATCAATCCTTTTGAGATAATCTTTTTGTTGTTGTGACTGAGCAGGAGAGACAGCAGAAACATCCACAGTAGCAGCAGTAGGAGGAAGAGAAGTAGAAGCAACACTGGCAGAAGGAGTTATGGCAGTAGATTCAGATACAACACTTTCAGAAACAGAACCAGTAGTGACAGATGAAACTGGAAAATCAACTTCAGAAGGAGCATTAGCAGCAGTAACAACAGGCTCAAAAATAAATACCTCTCTCATATGTATATCCCCAATAACATCAATATCAGAACTAGCAGAAACATCAATAACAGCAGTAGAAGCAGCAGTAGTAGGAGCAGCAGAAGAAGCAGTGTCAACAGCCTTGATGGAATGTATATAAGAGCTTATTAGGCTGGGGTCACATCTGGAAATAGGCACAATGGCCTTAGTCAGATCTTCAGATTGCTGGACTGGCAGGCAGTTGAAGTACACAAAATCAAAAGCTAATAATAGTGACCTGAGGTCCACTGAGATGAATGCAACTGATGCAGGTGGAGCTGTTGAAGCATGGACTGAAGATACAGCAGCAGGCAATCTTTCAACTTCATGAGGCATATTAGGCAATCTTTCAACTTCATGAGGTATCTCCCCCTTCCTAGATGCAGTGAGAACTGGATCAAGGCACCCATAAGAAGGGATTGCCTGAGAAGGAAGAATGGAAGAAATCCTGGTAGACAGTTCCTGAACTGTTTTGAGAAGGGGGGCCAAAGAGGTCTCCAGCAGGAGGGATAGCCTTGGAGCTACCAGCTCATATAACCTGTCTGCAATGGCTGGAAGATATACTTGCTCAAGAGGGACTTGAGTAGAGGTAGGAATGGAAGAGGTAGAAATGAAGTTTAGAGCAGCAGGAGATGTTGGTGGAGAACCTGTGGATGGTGGAAATGATGGTTGGGAAATTGGAATTGTGGAGATGGAAGAGAGTGGAATGGAAATGGATGGTGTGAAGGATGGTTGAGCAATTATGTCTTGAAGTAGTTGTTGATAAGAGGTGGATGAAGATGGTGGCTCATGAGGTGATGAGGGAGAATCATCCATATAGGAATCATCTATAAGATTGAAAGATGGAATACGAGAGGATGAATCAATATCTAGGTGTGGGTATTGATGTAGAGGATGGAAGATTTCTTCAGTGAGTGATGGAATATGAGTTGGAGAATGAATTGAAGTTGGAGATGGGGTGAAAATTATGATGGTGGATGTGACTGTTATAGATGAAGCAGGAGGTGGAGGAGGAGGAGAAGAAGCAGGCAAGTCTTCTGCAGGGGCAGAAACTTGAGGTGAAGAGACTGAAGCAGTCCTTGTGCCTGAAGTAGAAATTGCAGAGGGCCTGCTGGGCTTGATAATCTGCCGGTCCCATTTTCCAAATAGGGCACAGGTGAGCCTCTTGGAGGCATTGATGTGCATCCCACTGGAAACAAGCAGTGCAGGGAATCTGTTGTGAAGGAACAGCCCTAAGATTCTTCCAAAATTAACAAAGTTTTTGTTAATCTTTTTCTTAATCAAGTCAGAGAAAATTTCTCCCTAGTTGAGTTACTTCTTGTCCACTAGGGCACCCATCAGACAGAGCTGATACCTTGATATGGTGTCATGAGCTGAGTGTTTGGCCAACAACACTTCGCCAACAACATCAGCTAGAAATTTGTACTCAACAGACAGATTTTTCTTCAGCATTTTGCTAGGGTTTGCTTCTGAGTGTCCCATCCTTTCAAGCATATTAGTAAACTCCTCTCCAGAAAGTTCAGCAGAATCTTCTCCAGATTTCAATTGAAAAACCTCTATCAAGGCAGCAGGTGTTAGAGATACCTGGGTGCCTGAGATGCTTCCAACCACTGTATTCTGATCCAGGTTATGGGCTGTGTACACCCATTCCTTTATCTCATCTGCAGCTAATTTGATCCTTGTGGTCATGATGGTAACTAGCTGTTGTTCTTTAAAAAGTTCCAGAATCTCCTTGAAGATTTGATCACTGTTGTTGAAAGAATCCATGTCGATATCAAATCCAGCGTCAAATTTCATTGCGGCCAAGATGGCGACTGAGAATGCCATTGATTCCTGCAAAAACGAACAAACAAACGACCAAGTGTAGAGAAGTTTGGAGGGAAAGAGAAAATTTGCAGAAAGTATGAAAGCGCAAAGGGAGAACGATGGCCGAAAAATGAATTTTATATTAGGGTTCGACTCAAAAAAGGAAAGATCGTTGAACTCTGTTCGACGATCTGGGCTTCTAAAGGAAACTGAAAGGTCATCAATAGCGTCGATCTCCGTTCGACGATATTGGAGAGCGTTGAGCTCCGTTCGACGATAGTTCAGAAAACAAAATCGTCGAGCTCCGCACGACGATCGCTGACCTGAAGAGAGATAGTTTAGCACTATCTGAGAAGCGCTGAACTCTGGTCGACGATTTCGGAAGTCGTCGATCTCCGTTTGACGATCTGGGATAAAATCGCCGAGCGCAGTTCAGAGACCAGAAACACTCTATACACTAGAAAAAGCACTTTGATTTGCCTAGTCTTGGTCATTTTTAGATTTTTGAAAATCTTGGATCTTTTTTTAGACTTCCTCCATCTAACATTCCTAACTGATTTAGGAAGAATGTATGTTTCTTTTCATCCAAGGGTTTGGTGAAAATATCTCCCCTTTGCAAATTAGTTGGGATATATTGAAGTTCAATTTTATTTTTCTCAACATTATCCCTTAGAAAGTGATGCCTAATTTCTATGTGTTTTGTCCTACTATGGAGGACTGGATTTTGTGCTATAGAAATAGCACTGGTATTATCACAAAATATTTTAGACTTTTCTAAGTTGTAGCCATAGTCTAGGAGTTGGTTTTGAATCCACAAGATTTGTGAACAACAACTGTCTGCAGCCATATACTCAGCTTCAGCAGTTGAAGTTGACACAGATGTTTGTTTCTTGCAAAACCAGGAGACAAGTCTGTCACCAAGAAACTGACAAGTTCCACTGGTGCTTTTCCTGTCTATTCTGCATCCAGCATAATCAGCATCTGAAAATCCAGTTAAGTCAAATGCTGAATCTTTTGGATACCAGAGATCTAGATTTGGACAACTTTTTACATACCTAAGAATCCTTTTTACTAAGGTTAGGTGTGACTCTCTAGGGCTTACTTGGAATCTAGCACATATGCATGTAGCAAACATTATGTCAGGTATACTAGCTGTAAGGTACAATAAAGAGCCAATCATTGCTCTATATGTTGTCTGATCAACAGGTTTCCCATGTTCATCAACATCTAATACAGCATTAGTAGGCATATGTGTTTTCATACATGATTCTTCAGACATACCAAATTTCTTAACCAATTCTTTTACATACTTGGTTTGAGAAATAAATATGCCTTTAGCATGTTGTTTGATTTGTAATCCTAGAAAGAAGGATAGCTCACCCATGCTACTCATTTCAAATTTAGAATGCATTAGGTTGGAGAACCTTCTGCACAAATTTGAATCAGTAGAACCAAATATAATATCATCTACATAGATTTGTATTAGTAGGGTATGGGACTTATGGGTTCTAATAAAAAGAGTTTGGTCTACACTACCCCTTATAAACTCATTTTTCAGAAGAAAGCATGCTAGGGTCTCATACCATGCTCTAGGAGCTTGCTTTAGACCATATAATGCTTTATGCAATTTGAAAACATAATCAGGATGTGTTGAAGAGATAAAACCTGGGGGTTGTCTGACATAGACTTCTTCTTTGATATCACCATTGAGAAAAGCACTCTTTACATCCATCTGGTATACTTTGAATCCTTTGTGTGCTACATATGCTAAGAAGATTCTTATGGCCTCTAACCTTGTAACTGGTGCAAAGGTCTGGTCATAATCTATCCCTTCTTCTTGAGAGTACCCTTGAGCAACTAGCCTTGCCTTGTTTCTTACAATGACTCCTTGATTATCCAATTTATTTCTGAACACCCACTTTGTTCCAACAATGGAGTGATCCTTTGGCCTTGGTACTAGTTCCCAAACTTTGTTCCTTTCAAATTGATGCAACTCTTCTTGCATTGCAATGATCCAGTGTGGATCTTGCTCTGCATCTTGAATGGATTGAGGTTCAATTTGAGAAAGGAAGCAAGTGTGCATCAGGTTTTGGTTGGCCTGATTTCTGGTTTACACACCAGCTGAGATGTCTCCAATCACTTGGGAAATTGGATGGTCTCTTGATGTTACTAAATCAACAGGGGATGTTGATTGTTCACCAACCTGTGTTATTGTTTCCTCTTGTGGTACAACAACTGGCTCTTCAAGAAGTTTCTCTTCAAGGTGTTGAATGTCTTCTTCATCTTCACTGCTTTCCTCTTTTTGAATGATTTGTAACCTGTCCAAGTCTTCAGCAAGAGAGTGTACCTGCAAAGGTTCTATGGTAGAAGTATTCTTCTCCTTGAAAGACATGTTAGATTCATCAAAAGATATATGAACAGATTCTTCAATTTTAAGAGTTGATTTATTATATACCCTATAAGCTTTATTGATCATGGAGTATCCCAGAAACACTCCTTCATCAGCTTTAGCTTGAAATTTTGCTAAGTATTTCTTGTCATTATTATGAATGTAACAAATACAAACAAAATTTTTAAAGTAATCTACTTTAGGTTTCTTCCCTTTGAGTAATTCATAGGGAGTCTTGCCCTTCAGTTTATGTATTAAACTTCTATTCAACACATAGTTGGAGGTGTTCACTGCCTCTGCCCAAAAGGATAGAGGAAGGTGAGCATCTGACAACAATGTAGTGGCAGATTCAATAAGGGTTTTATTTTTTCTTTCAGCTACCCCTTTTTGTTGAGGAGTTCTAGGAGCTGAGAAAGTGTGTCTGATCCCTTCACTCTGACAGAACTCTTGCATAAGAAGAGAATCAAACTCTGTCCCATGATCACTTCTAATCAGGGCAATGTGAGTATTGAACTCAGTCTGTAAGCATTTGAGAAACTCTGTCAAACACTTAAAGTTATCAGGCTTCTTCCTTAGAAAGAACACTCATGTGAATTTAGAGAAGTCATCCACAACCACTAAAGTGTAAGATTTCTCTCCTAAGCTTTGTACTGTAATGGGTCCAAAAAGATCCATGTGTAACAGATACAAAATCCTAGGTGAATCACTCTTATTAAGTGACTTGAAACTATTTTTGGTTTGCTTGCCTAATTGACAAGCTCTGGAGAGTCCTTCCTTCTTGTAGGGGCCAGAAGGTAGTCCTCTAACAAGGTTGTCCTTGGATAGCCTAGCAATGGTTTTAAGGTTTATATGCCCTGGTCTCTTATGTCATAATACATTTGGTCTACAAATAGAGTTAAACAAGCAAATATCTACTTTAGTTGAAAGAAAGTCTACTAAATAGATGTTACCTTTCCTTTTACCTATCAACACAGTTGTGTTGTCCTCTGATTTGATCTTGCATAAGGATTTGCTGAAAGTCACTTGGTAGCCTTCATCACATAGTTGACTGATGCTGATCAAGTTGTGCTTCAGTCCTTCCACATAGGCTACTTTCTTGAATGTGACTGTGCCAATCTGAATTGCACCATATCCTTTTGTTAGTCCAAAGTTTGAATCTCCAAATATTACTTTGGGTCCAAGCTTGGCTTTGAAGGATGTGAAGTTGTCCTTGTTTCCTGTCATGTGCTTTGAGCACTCACTATCCAGATACCATTGCTGGTTTGATGTTGGATAGGTCTTCACCTGCACATAAAACAATTTACTTGTTTTTGACCCAGTTTACCTTGGGCTTAGGTTGATAACCTTTGAATTCAGAAATAAAAGACATCCTTGGTTGACTCTTATAACCTTCAGGATGATATCTCCTTGGAGGTATTATCCATTCAGTATATGGGTTAAATCTTTGGGATGAAGGATCCCTAGGTTTGGAATTTGATTTACCTTTTAAAATGTTTTTAAAACTCTGATCTCTGCTCGACGATCGCTGAGCTGAGTTCGACGATCTTGGGTCAGATCGTCGAGCTCCATTCAAAGATCGACTGTGGCAGAGTTCAGGGTTTAGAAATCGTCGACCTGAGTTCGACGATTTAGCCTGAGATCATTAATATGCATTCGACGATCATCTAGCTCCGTTTGACGATTTCTGTTGAACTCTTGTTTTCTTGGGTAAGTCAAAATTCTTCCTAGCTACCTCTACAACTCCCTTACCTTTATCAGAGATAAATTTAATTGGGGTTGTTAGTACTATAGGTTGGCTGGATGAAGCACCCAAGCCCAGTGTACTATTGAATCTTGAGTTCACTGTTCTTGTGATGTCCATTAGCTTGATACTTCTCCCATTGAGGGATTCTTCAAGCTTTTTGTCCTCTGATAGCTCACTTTTCAGTGAAGCTATCTGCTCCCTACAGCACTCCAACTCCTCGGAGAGTTTGAGGTTTTCTGATTTTAAAGTACTGTATTCAGATAATTGATTTTTGAGAGAAATGATTTCCTTCTCAGATTTTAACAAATCTAAACGTAGTGCTTTAAACTCATACTTAAAGTCCTCAGAATTAAAATCAAAAGAACTTATTACCTGGTCCTCTTCAAATTGAGTCTCTAATTCTGACTCTGTCTCTTCTGCATCAGAATTGTGTTGTGAGGTATTGATAGCCATCATACAGAATTCCTTTTCTTCAGCATCATCCTCATCATCACTTGAGCTGGATGAAGCTTCAGATTCTTCTTCTGTCTCACTCCAAGTTTCAGCAACAAATCCCTTCCTTGTATGTTTGTTCTTGCTGGAGGAGGGTTTGTCATTGTTGTTCTTCTTGAAGTCTTTTTCTTTTCTCCTTTCTTTCCTGTCCTTTTTGTCCTTGTTTTTGTTTTCTGGACAGTTAGGCACAATGTGGCCTGGCTTCCTGAAGCCAAAGCAGATAATTTCTTTATTATTTGATTTGTCATACCTTGGCTTGTCATGCTCTCTGTATGATCTTTTCCTGAAATCCTTCCTGGCCATTTTGTAAAACCTTTTGGCCAGTAGGCTTAGCAGCTTTTCATTGCCTGTGACCTTGTCTTCAAGCTGATATTCAATGTCTTTGAAAGCTATTGATTTTTCTTTTCTTGTAGCTGGTGAGGCAGTCTTCTGCTCTTCTTCTCTATTCTTGATGAGCAGCTCATAAGACTTGAGCTTGCCCAAGAGAGCTTCAGTTGTGATCTCATTCAGGCTTCTGGAATCCTTGATTGGCCAGATCCTTGAGTCTCAAGTACTTGGGAAGCACATTAGGATTTTGTCATTTAGCTCAGTCAATGAGATCTCTTTGTCCAAAGTTTTCAGCTCATTGACTATGAGACTGAGTCTATTATTCATGTCTGCTACTGACTCAGCTTCTCCTTTCTTGAAATTCTCATACTGGGTTATGAGGTGAGATCTTCTATCCTTTCTCTCATCAGCAGATCCTGAGACTATCTCAGATAGCTTGTCCCAGATGTCCTTTGCTGAGTTGCATTCAGCTACCTTTTGGAATATCTCATTAGACATAGTCTGGGATAGAATGTTCATAGCCTTTGCATCAGCCAATTTCCATTTCTTTATTGCTGCATCTGTTCCTGAAGGAGGTGGAACAACACTTGTGCTTGTATTCTCTGGAGGTCTTGGACACACTGTCAAAACAGAATTGAAAATGGCATCATCAATAGAGTTCATGTACAGTCTAATCCTGGCCTTCCAAAGTGCAAACTTAGATAGATTGCACACTGGAGGTCTGGTGCTAGCATAATCTTTGTTTTGGGTCATGTTTTGTGAAGAAATAATTCTAATAACAAAATCAAAACAAGCAGATCTAACTAGAGGGATCTTTGGGTTCAGGTGTTAGCCTGTGCAACCACTAAGGTGTGGTATTTTAACCAACCTGAAAGATGTGGTATTTTTAACCAACCTCGAAGATGTGGTATTTTTAACCAACCTCGCTCTGATACCAATTGAAAGTGCAAGTTAGATCTTATATACTCTAGAGGGGGGGTGAATAGAGTATGGTTCTTGCTAAAAACTTTTTACAACAGTTATTGTATTCCTAAGTGAACAGGGAAGAAATTGAACTACATCAACTATTTAATCAAAAAGCAATCACAAACCACAACCAGAAAACAAAAAGAAAGACAAGCAACCAGATGACACAAGGAGCTATAGTGGTTCCCCAATCAAACTGGGTACATCCACTCTTCTACCACCCTAGGTAGGAATCCACTGCAGGATGAGTTGATCAGGTGTCCTGGGCACCAATGAGCTTTTGATAAGTTGCCTCAAGTGGATCTTCTAATGTCTTGACATCAAATAAATTTTGAATTAGAATACTCAATGATCTCTTGCTGATTTGGCCTTTTAAAGTGAGCTAGAAAGCCTTTGTTCTTTTTACATATCACATGACTCGTTTGGCTATTTTCCAATGATCCAACCAAAGATTATCCAAATATCTTCCAAACATTCAAATAATGAACGCAATATACAAACGCGCACATATTTGAGCATGTATAAGAGTTCCTATTTCCGACGCAAATGAAAGCTTTTGCATCTCCAATTACTCCACTTTAGTTTTAGGGCACTAATTGAAATGAAATTTATCTCCCTTAATGATATGTGTAACACACCAAAAATAGCTAGGCTAGTAGTGCTCGATGTTGCGCTGAATGCCTATCGACGCAGGTGCGCCGAGTTCCCATCGACATGGGTTGTCACGACCCACATTTTCTCCGTATTCCAAAATACGTCAGAGTAGAGAAACTACGCGCTGTGATGCCACGCCATGCAAGGGATAACTGCGGACACTCAGGCATCCCGTCCTCACATTTACTTCAAGTAAAAGATTTATAACTTTTAGTTAAAAAAATAAATGCATATAAATTAATAGAGTTGATGACTGCGTCCCTCGGTCGGGTGGACTAATAGTCCATAGGTGAGAAAAAATATATATTTTATGCGGCGGAAAGTAATGAGTTAGCTCATTTGTTATCCTACGTGGGAGTGAGGGTCCAGTGTCATAAAATGATGATGTGACTTCTACATTTACTATATATATATAGAAATCTTTTGTGCGCTTAAAAGTAGTAGATTTAGTAGTTGAAGTCATGTCATGTCAATATTCCGGAATGCAGTTTTGTATACATTAAAATAACTAAATGCATTCTAACATAAATCCTTCCCAGAGAGCAAGAACAATCAGCTAAAAAAAATAACAGCAGTAACAGCAACAAGTAGTCCACCACAAAAATGTCAAAGTCTATGGGCGTCAACAACTGACACGAACCCATAGTAAAATCTGACAAGTCTAAACAAAGACAACTATCTCTAGCTCAGAGGTGGAATCAAACGACCGCAGGCACCAGCAGCACCAGAAGCCCAACACTATCAGCTAAACCTACTACAGCTCTGATCCTGAGGCATTCAAAAGAAGAACACCTCATAATCAAGTCACAAGTAGTACAAGAGTAAAAACAGACTACACAAACCTCAAAGTGAAGGAGAATGAAAAGCGACTGCAACAAAACGGTCAGGAGAGTAAAAGTAAGCAATAGTAAAACTAGCCGAGCAAGAAAGGCTAAACACATTAACAAGACAAAACAAGCACCAACAACAGAAGTTCAATCTTTCATTAATAATTACTATGCTGAGGGAGAAACCCCAACGCGCACAGTCTATCTGAGCATTAAGCACTATGTCGAGGGAGGACCTCCAATGCGCACAGTTCATCTGAGTATTAAACACTATGCCGAGGGAGGACCCCAACGCGCACAGTTCATCTGAGTATTAAACACTATGTCGAGGGAGGACCCCAACGCGCACAGTTCATCTGAGTATTAAACACTATATCGAGGGAGGACCCCAATGCACACAGTTCATCTGCGTATTAAACACTATGCCGAGGGAGGACCCCAACGTGCGCAGTTCATCTGAGTTCCTTTAGTTACAAAATTATACAAGCAGGGTTCATTTGTTTTTTATTCATCATATACTCAAGGGATAAGCAACCAAGTGGACTGCATAAGAGCATTTCAAGGTACAGCAAGTGAAGTTTAATAAGAAAAACGAACAAGATGACTCGATGGTTATAACAGCACGACAACCAATTTTTTTACCAATTCAATGGACTAGAATTTTGGGGTTAAGGCTTTAGGGACATCAAGTCACAATTCCAGGAATAGAGGGGGGGAAAAAGATTAGGATTTCAGGACAAGTATCTCAACAATCGAAACATAATAAACTCAAACAAGTGTAGAAAAGGGAAAAAATTTAGAATCAAGAACAAGAGGGAGAGCAAGAACACCACTTGCCTCGATTCACCGGAAAAACTCTCCAAATCTCCACATGTCGCGGTAGGAGCCGAAATCTGGACGAAAATGTCCGAAATAACGGTTAGGGCCGTGGTGTAGGCAACGGGGTTTGAAGCTATAACGGCAAATGGAGTAACGTGTAAGCCTCTCAACTTCCACTATTACGCTCACACAATAACTAAACGCAGCACACCCACGAACAACGTTATCAACTATCACCAACGCACGGTAGCCACGTCGTTTATAGATCGAACAAACGACTAGAGGCCCATGTTTTCTCTAGCTAAAAGGACCAATATTGGGTCCGAACGAGCGATGGTTGTACCAAAAGAGATCTACCCAAAATGCGATCGAAAAATGGTAGATCTCTCCCAACAAAAAATACGGGGCTCGCCAAACCCTTTCGGAAATACCGCGATTAAGATTGATGCAAATCAAAAGGAAAACCACGAAGAATCTAACGATTCAAATCCAACGCAAAAATCTTTCCGACCACTAGACTATCAAGAGAGAATCACTCGGGAGTGGAGAGGATCGTTACCCAAGTCGAAATAGATGATTCTGACTACCTTTGAAGGATCGCTCTTCCACGGTTCCGCTGGAGTTGCGCCTGATGGAGAGATAGATCGTCCGCCTTGGCCGCTTCACACCGAAATCCAGATTCCTCATTGTAGAAGGATACCTTTCTCGGATAAAACTCCAAGCGAATATGGGCGGCCTGTTTTCTTCAAAAGGGTGCTCGGGTGGTGGAGGTTGGTGGCCGGCCGGTTATGGATAGAGGGGGTCGGGTTGTAGATGGGGAAGAGGAGTGGCGGCTTGGAAGAGGAAGATGAGGGGCGGCCGGATTTGGGGAAGAAGAGAAAAGGGGGATGGCGGCTTGGAAGAGGAAGATGAGGGAGAGGGCTGGTCTAATGCTTTAGAGAGAGAAAGAAAAGGGGGAGTGACGGCTAGGAGAGGAAGAGAGAGAGAGGGGGATTAGCAAGTAAGGAAAGTTATGGTTTCTCTTTTCATTTCAACTAAAACTTAAACAAAACCATACATGCCTATATATAGGCTTAACACCAAGTCTTGGCTATATGTAGCCCAAATAAAAATAAAACACTCAAATGTGTAAATAAGCATGCTAAAAATATGAATGCTCTTAAGCTAATAAAATAAGTTCAACTAATTATTTGTCTTGCACCGAGGGCGGTGATTGTAGCGCCGCTCCATACGAAAACCATGGCGACGCGAGTCCTTTGTTGGAGACGAAGGAGGGTCTTCCGTTAGCGTGTCGTCATCAACAACTTGGGGGCCATCGTCAACAATCCTCCCCCGCTTGAAAGGACTCATCACCGATGAGTTGTCTTGAAGATACCATCGGAGAAGAACACCATCCAATAGAGCGACCTCCGCCTCCGGGAGCCAAGAGTCATCAGAGGCGCGGCGATCACGCCATCGAATCAAGTAGCGGCGCACATCGCCATCTGCAGTGGGAAACACGTCATCCTAGAGAATCCTCTCTGGCAAAAATGCTGTCCAGGCAAACCTGGTAAAATCATTAGGCAGCAAAGGGGGAAAATCTTTATCATCAACATGTAGCGTACCTCCGTTGGAGACCGACGAAGAGAGCGATCCCTTTCCCCACTCAACCCCATACCCATGAGAATCTGTAGTGGAACTAAACAGACAGGAAGATAATTCTAGTGGCGGAGCAATATATTGCGGTAAATCTGAAACATTAAAAACATGGGAAATACCCCAATCAGTTGGTAATTCCAAAATAAAGGCATTGTCTCCTAACCTTTTTAAAATCCGAAAAGGTCCTGCTCGCTGATACACTAACTTTTTTAAGGTACCCGTAGGCAACCGTTCAGGGATGAGACGTACCATGACTAAATCGCCCACTTTCAAGGGAGACACTCTCTTATGTGCGTTGGCATTAACTTGATAAGACGCGTATTGAGTGGTAAGTGTTTCATTTATGTGCTTGTGCAGATTATGGATGTGAGAGGCAAAGTCCTGTGCAAATTGACTTGACTTAAAAGATGGCGGTAACGGAATTAAGTCAAGTGGCACAGGTGCTTTATAACTGTGCACGATCTCATTCAGGGACAGACCTGTGGACCTATTTTTGGAATTATTATACGCAAACTGAGCATGAGGGAGGATAATGTCCCATGTACCCTTGTGGTCTCCCACAAGGCAGCGAATCAAACTACCTAAACTTCTGTTAACAACTTCCGTTTGCCCATCCGTCTGTAGATGGTACGCTGAAGAGAATAGAAGTTTGGTGCTCATAATCCTCCACAGGGTCTTCCAAAAATAACTAGTAAACTTCACATCTCTGTCGGTAACTATAGATTTTGGAACGCCTCGATGGCCAACTACCTCTTTAAAATATAATTGTGCAACGTGTGACGCATCGTTGGTTTTATTGCATGCAATAAAATAGGCCATTTTGGAGAAACGATCTACAACAACTAAGATAGAGTCGTGATGCCTAAATGTGAGTGGGAGGCCGAGAATGAAGTCCATGCTAACGTCTTCCCAGGGGATAGAAGGAATCGGAAGAGGGGTATAAAGCCCCGCATTAGTTTTGTTCCCCTTAGCCAATTGGCACGCTCGACAACTTCCCACGATTTTATTAACCATGGCCTTAAGACCGGGCCAATAGAACTTGTCTTTGACTAACGTGATCGTCTTGTCACGGCCAAAGTGTCCACCTAACCCTCCGCTATATAATTCCCACACTATGAAGTGTCGTAGGGAGGAACGGGGGATGCATAGCTTCGAATGGTTAAATAAACAGCTGTCACGAATGTAAAAAGAAGTAATGGTTGTAGGCAAGTCGTCTTGAGTGGTGAAATAGATATCATTAAAATCTGTACAGTGGACGTATTCCTCCTTAATCCTATCGAAGCCAATCACCTTAACTTCTAGCGTGGATAGTAATAATGAAACACGACTAAGGGCGTCGGCTACGCGGTTGAGGGTTCCCTTAAGGTGTTTGATAATGAAAGTGTACTCCTGAAGATAGGAGACCCATTTGGCATGCCTAGGGCTAACCTTAGTTTGAGAGTTAATAAACCTTAGCGCTTCATGATCGGATAGGATGACAAACTCCTTAGGAAGTAAATAATGCCGCCAATGTTGGAGGCATCTAATGACCGCGTAAAATTCCCGATCATAATTGGAATAATTTAATTTCGGACCTGGCAGTTTCTCACTGAAATACCCTACAGGGTGGCCTTCCTGACTCAACACTCCACCAATTCTCACTCCAGACGCATCACATGACAACTCGAAGACTTTGGTAAAATCCGGTAGCCGCAAAAGGGGGGCTTCCGACATGCGCGAATTAATTAATTGGAACGACGTAGCGGCCGAGTTCATCCATGTAAATTCACCTTTTTTCATGCACTCGGTAATGGGGGTCATAATACTACTAAAATCCTTAATAAATCGCAGAAAGAATGTCGCGAGCCCGTGATAACTCCTAACATCTCGAATGTTGGCAGGCTCGGGACAATCTCTAATGGCTTGAACCTTCTTGGGGTCTACGTGGATCCCCTTCGAACTCACAATATAACCGAGGAACTCAACCGATGACACATGAAAGGTACACTTCTTAATATTCACGAATAATTTTTCCGATCTCAGCGTGGTAAGGATGATTTTTAAATGTGACTCGTGATCGATCGTGGAGGTGCTAAAAACCAAAATGTCGTCAAAATACACCACGATGAATTTTCCCATATAGGGTTGGAAGACGTGGGTCATCATCCTCGAAAATGTGCTCGGCGCATTGGAAAGCCCAAACGGCATAACTAACCACTCGTAGAGCCCTTCCTTAGACTTAAATGTGGTTTTCCACTCGTCACCTTCCCTAATTCGGATCTGATGGTAGCCGCTCCTAAGGTCCAATTTCGAGAAAATCATGGCACCGGCTAACATGTCCAATAAATCATCCAGGCAAGGGATGGGAAATCGGTACTTAATAGAGATTTTATTGATGGCTCTACTATCCACACACATCCTCCAAGAGCCGTCCTTCTTGGGGGCAAGTAAGGCGGGTACGGCACACGAGCTCATGCTGTGACGGATAAAACCTTTTTGCAATAAATCTGAAATATGGGTTTGTAACTCTAAGTGTGCGGAAGGGTTTAGCCGATAATGTGGGAGGTTGGGCAAAGAGGAGCTCGGAATGAAATCAATGGCATGCTGGATATCCCGCAATGGGGGTAACTCAGACGGTAGCTTGTCCGGGTACACATCCACAAACTCTTCTAAGAGTTTTCTCAGCGCCGGCGGCAATTTCTCAAAAGTTGTCGCATCTTCCTTAACTTGAAGACACACTAAAGCATAGAGGACACCGTCTAGAAAGGTAGTACGCTTCAATTCTTTATTCCCTATCAGACTCAACATTTTCTTCTCGACCGGGACGACCGTATCCTTGGAGGGGGCCGAAGGATCCTTTGGCGGTGTGGGTTTAAAGAGAATGGTTCTGCCATTAAATTTAAACTCGTAAGTATTGGCCCGACCAAAGTGGGTGACGTCGTGATCATACAACCAAGGGCGACCCAGCAAGACGTGACATGCATCCATATGGATGACGTCACACCAAATCTGCTAAGAATAAGCTTTGATGGTAAGGGGTACCAAGCATCGCTTCGTCCCAGGGAGGGACGACTGGTTTACCCATGCCACCTTATAAGGGTGAGGGTGCGGCTCGGCAGCAAGAGACATACGTCTCACCGCGGCACCAACAATAACGTTCATGCAACTACCGCTATCGATGATCAACCTGCATCATTTGTCACCACTCTTAAAATTCAACGTGAAAATGTTCGTCCTATTCCAATCGTCTAACTCTCGAGGGGTCGCCAGAATACACCTCATAACCATCATATGGGAGTCATCCTCCATATCACTAGGCACTCCGTCCGACTCTCTCTCTTCTCCCGCCTCGTAAGTAAGGTCGTCAGACCCACCAGTGGAATCTAACAGGGCTAATGGTTTGGGTTTAGTAGGAAAATCACTAGCATAGTGCCCTTGGATCCCGCAAGCGTAATAGGTGACATTCGTTCTGTTGACCCTACCCACTAGGACTCTCTCACCAGAGGGGTTTCTATTATTCCTAGCTGTTACGACTATGGAGGTCGATTCGGGGGACTGATACTTTCCCTTAGCCTTATAGGTGGAGGTGGGAGGCAGTCCTAAAATGGACTTGCCCTTTTGGAACGACCGAGAATTACCTTTAAGCACATTGTTCTTCTCAATATCTAAGGCAGCGTTGAATGTGACGTGCAAGTCAGTGTGACCATAACGCAGAAGTTTTCCTTGGATGTCGGGGTTTAGTCCCTTACGGAACCTGGAGAGGGTGACCTCGGGCATCTCTTTCACGTCAAACCTAACCATCATGTCCTTCAGCAGACTCATATACTCAGACACCGACCTAGTCCCTTGCTTAAGGGTAGCTAAATCATCGAACATCTGTGTTCGATGGTACGTAGGGACGTACTGCTCTGTCAGCCTAGCCTTCATGTCATCCCAGCCTATGGGCAACGCACCATTCTCGACTATCAAACGTCGCTCTTCATTCAGCCAAAATATTTTAGCACACCCTAGCAACTTCATCCTCGCTACTCGCACCCTATCCGCGTCGTTCAGAGTATACCACTCGAAATAGCATTCGATCTCCATGACCCAGTCCTGGAAGACTTGGGGATCCCCCAACCCATCGTAGGATGGTGGCTTGACTCGGACGGCCCAAGTAAGATCAAACTCGTAAGGTGCTCGAGGAGCATGCTCATTAGGAGGGTGGGGGTAAGGATTGTGATTTTCTCTCATTCGTTGGTGAGCGGGTTGATTACGGGGTGCCCCTTGTGGTAATCTGAGTCCGTGAAGTGCCTCCCTAATAGCCGTCAACTGCTCCGTGAAATCCTGACGGAGTTCCTCAATCTCAGTGAGGGCACGACCCTCACCCCGGTCATCATCCATATTAGAAGACGATGGAGGATATTCCGTACCTAGCCTAGTGCGCATGCAAAAATGAAGACAACAGACTTAGACAGACCACAGAAGGAATTAATCCCGCTTAATGACTATAGGAAAATAATTTTTTTAAATTTTCTTACAGGAAATAAAAAGAGAATTATTAAAAAATTTATTTTGATTTTTTTTCCTAAAAAAAAAGAAATCTAAGCCGCTATTGGCAGACCAAAAATAAATTTTTTTTTGAGATTTTTTTGACAACTGACGTGCAAACAAAAGTGCAGGTTAACGTGCTAAATAAGAGGGGAGGGTGCCAACTAAAAAATTGACAAGAACCTCCCTCTGATACCAAATTGGTGTAGGATACGGGGTTTGACGTTATAGCTGCAAATGGAGTAACGCGTACGCCTCTCAACTTCCACTATTACACTCACACAATAACTAAACGCAACACACCCACGAACAACGTTATCAACTATCGCCAACGCATGGTAGCCACGCCATTTATAGATCGAACAAATGACTAGAGGCCAATTTTCTCTCAAGCTAAACGGACCAATATTGGGTCCGACCGAGCGATGGTTGTACCAAAAGAGATCTACCCAAAATGCGATCGAAAAATGGTAGATCTCTCCCAACAAAAAATACGGGGCTCGCCAAACCCTTTCGGAAATACCGCGATTAAGATTGATGCAAATCAAAAGGAAAACCACGAAGAATCTAACGATTCAAATCCAATGCAAAAATCTTTCCGACCACTAGAATATCAAGAGAGAATCACTCGTGAGTGGAGAGGATCGTTACCCAAGTCGAAATAGATGATTCCGACTACCTTTGAAGGATCACTCTTCCACGGTTCCGCCAGAGTTGCGCCGGATGGAGAGATAGATCATCCGCCTTGGCCGCTTCACACCGAAATCCAGATTCCTCGTTGTAGAAGGAGACCTTTCTCGGATAAAACTTCAAGCGAATATGGGCGGCTGGTTTTCTTCAAAAGGGTGCTCGGGTGGTGGAGGTTGGTGGTCGGCCGGTTATGGATAGAGGGGGTCGGGTTGTAGATGGGGAAGAGGAGTGGAGGCTTGGAAGAGGAAGATGAGGGGCGGCCGGATTTGAGGAAGAAGAGAAAAGGGGGATGGCGGCTTGGAAGAGGAAGATGAGGGAGAGGGCAGGCCGAATGCTTTAGAAAGAGAGAAAAGGGTGAGTGGCGGCTAGGAGAGGAAGAGAGAGAGGGGGATTAGCAAGTAAGGAAAGATAGGGTTTCTCTTTTCATTTCCACTAAAACTTAAACAAAACCATACATGCCTATATATAGGCTTAACACCAAGTCTTGGCTATATGTAGCCCAAATAAAAATAAAACACTCAAATGTGTAAATAAGCATGCTAAAAATATGAATGCTCTTAAACTAATTGAAAGATATTGTACCTAATCACCTAGAGGGGGGGTGAATAGGTGACTTAAATCTTTTTAACTTTTTAGGCTGAATTCAGATTGTAACACAGAATTATATCTACTTTATCACAGCACACAATCAGCAATCACAGAATTCCACAAGCACACAGTAGACACTCAGATTTATAGTGGTTCCCCAAGGTTTGGGTACATCCACTTTCCCCCTTCGCCTATCTAGTAGTGTACTATATTCGGCCAAACTCCTCCACTATCTCAGATCCTCAGATCTTACACTCAGAACCCCAAAACAAGGTTCCTACAGCTCAGGCCCAAGGCCCTACAACTCAGCTTCTTCACAAAGCCTACACTCAGCCACCAAGGCCTACACTCAGCCATCAAGGCCTACACTCAGCCACAATAGGCCTACACTCAGAGATACAACTCTCCTACACTCAGGCACACAGGCCCTACACTCAGCCTTTATAATTACAGGCTTACAAAACTCAGATCCCTAAGGATCCTACAAGAAAATATGAATACAAAATGTAAGCTCAACAACTCAGTGAAATGAGAGAAGAGTTGTGAGTTTCTTGATGAGTTCTTGGAAGAACTCAGTTGAGATCAAACTGACTTGGCTTTCTTCAAAACTTCTTGAATGTAGAACACAATAAGATTGATCTCTTCTGTAGTTGATCCTTGATCTCTGCTACTTAAGATCCAGAACAAAATCTGAACCCTACTTCTCAGCCTGGTTCCAACGGCTGACTTCTTGGATGGAGCTCTCTCTCTCCAACTTCTTAGATCTTCACTAGATTCTTCAAGGAATACCTAGATCTTCTTTGTATATCTTGATGTGTTGATCATATAAAATTAGTTTCTGTAGACAGTATAAGCCTATTTATAGGCCTTCTTCATGGTAACCGGCTGGTCAGGTTCATAACTGATTTCTGACAACTCTGACAGGTGCAGTAGACCGGCTAGAATGGCAGCTGTCAAGTCATCCAGTCAGTTCTTGAAAATTCTGTAACTGTCTGCATGTGTCGAGACTGTCTGTCTTTAAGTGTCGACACTTATAGACCAAGTGTCGACACAAGTTGTCTAAGTGTCGACACTAGCCTACAAGGTGTCGACACAACTCCTTGTGTTGTAGATTTTATATCTCGACATAGCTTCTTCTTCATGTGTCGACACTGATAATTTGTGTCGACACAAGTACTTGTACTTCAGTATATTGCTGAATTCTTGTAAGTGTCAACACATCTCCTTTGTGTCGACACATCTTCATGTGTTGAACTTGTCTAGTGTCGACACAACTTCTTGGTGTCGACACAAGCCTTCTATGTTGATACTTGCTGAGTGTCGACACAGCTCTTTGTGTCGACACATACTTCTTCTGTTGAGACTTTTGCTGAGTGTCGACACATCTCCTTTGTTTCGACACTTGTACTTAGAATATTCTTGAACTTTGCTAAGTGTCGACACAGCTCCTTGTGTCGACACTTTCTTCAAGTGTTGAGTCTTCAGCTGAGTGTCGACACATTCTTTCTTGTGTTGACACTTTCTTCAAGTGTTGACTCTTCTGCTGAGTGTCGACACATTTTTCTGGGTGTCGACACTTATACTTAGACTCTGCTGACTTTTGCTGAGTGTCGACACAGCCTCCAAGTGCCGACACTTTCTGATGTAGACACAGTTTCTCTGGGTTTCGACACAACTGCTAAGTGTCGACACAGCTTCACTGGCTTTTCTTCATTGAGTGTCGACACAGCTCCTTGTGTCGACACTTTCTGTCTGGTGTCGACTCTGCATTCCTAGTGTCGACATAAATACTCCAAGTGTCGACACTGCTTGCCTGGGTGTCGACACAAGTCTTCTTAAGTGTCGACACTTTTCCTCTGGGTGTCGACACATGGACTTAGAAACTTTTTCTTCTTTCCTGTAAAAACTTAACCCGCACAAGTAAACTCAAAATACATCAAATACATTTTGATGTATATCATTGAGTTGGGTGAGGCTTCTTCAAATCAGGTACATTTAAACCAATGTACCCAACAATCTCCCCATATTTGGAGAAGTCATAACTCTTAGTCAATGACATACACCATACAGAATAAAATCATAGCATGATGTAAAGCAGGATTATATATATCAGGGCAAACATAAACATGTATCAATCAAACATGTATACACAGATAACATCTCAGAACAATTATGAAATAGATTTAAAACACATCATATTGTTCTCACAACTTTGTAATATTCATTATACAAAAGTTTTACATAGTGTTTAAAAAACACAAGATTACAATTGTAAACTGAATAAAATTCTATTCTACTTTTGTTCAGCCTCCTTAATTACTATTCCTTTTCCAGATTGTACTTTGGCTTGAACAGGGGCTTCAGTAACTTCAGTTTCAGCAGGCTTTTTCCCTTTCAACTCATTCTTCTTTAGCTCTTCTGCTTTAATCTTTTGCCTCTCAAAATAATGATAAGGCTTGGGAAAGTACTTGCTAGGCTCTTGAGCAGTAGGAGGTAGCTTTCCCATCTTGGCCTTTCTTCTATATTGGACTATGGCTTCTTGTCTTGTCTCATGTTTCCTCCATTTCAATTTAAAAAACCATTTATTTCTGTCTTGAATATTATCCTTTGCAGCTTTCCATGCAGTTAAGATAATGTTTCTTGAAGTGGGGCTCCACTGCTCAAAGTCTGGTCTTTATTCAGCTTGCTCTCTGAACCTCTTTTTAGACAATCTGGTTTCTTCTTCTTTCTGCAGAGCTTCTTGCATAGCTTCAGATACTGGCTGAACAACTTTCTCTATAATGACATTGTCCTTTCCCCCAGGTGGGCTATACATGGACTGTATATCAGCATGTATCATATCAAAATCTGGTGGAGGATAGATAACTTGAGCTACTTCAGGTTGCTCACCTCCAAGATATGCAGGGTTAATTCCAGATTCTGCCATATTATCATCATCACATAAAGGAGGATATCCAAGAGTAGCTCTGATAGAATTAGATATCCACTTGGCATGATCAGAGCTGGCTTTGACTAACACCCTCTCCCCCTTTATGACTTCTCTTTCTATGTGATCTCTGACATCATCTTTCTGAAATCTCACTTGGTTATCCAAATAGTTGACTTCATCTTTAAAATAAGGTTTCAACCTTTGGAGTTTGTCAGTTATGATCTTCTGAGAGTCTTGTATGGCAGTCTTAACAGCAGTTATTTCTTCTTGGAATGCTTTGTCAAATTCTGCTTTAGCAGTAGCAGTAGAAGTAGTCAGTCCAGCAGCTATGTTCTGCATCTCAGTGATAATGGCATTGTGAGATTCTGTTAAGTTGTCATTCATTCTGATCCGATTCTCTAGTATATAGCCTTGCTTAACTTCAAGTTCATCTACTTGAGCTTTTATCTTTTCTTGATGAGTTGCTAGATATACTACTGCATTCTCTCCCTTGTGGAAGCAGTCAGTCATCTCCTTCTTATTGAGATTCATCTCAAATCTTATGGACTTAATATCCTGTGCCAGATCAAACTGAAGAGATTTGTGCCCCTCATCCACATATGTTTCTATATCTTTCCTGTGCTCATCAAGCTTAATCTGCATTGCAACCATTAGAGCACTATAATCAACAGTTGGTGCTGGCTGTGATATAGGCTGTGGTGCTACAGTTTGCAAAGCCTTTTTGTAATTCTGGCTCCTTCTCTTGAATACTTGAAATTTCTTTTTCTTTGCCCTTGCAGCTTCCTCATCTTCAGAAGCTGATGTGCTTGCAATTTCTACCCTCTCTTTAGGTAGCTCCTCAGCAGCTTGGGGACTCTCAGGCTCTTCCCTTACAGGTTCTTCCAGAATTACTACATGCTCCCCCTCAACTAGAGCATTCTCCCCCTCAGCAGCAGCACAATCCTTGTCAAAATCTATTTGATCCAGATTTAGGAAAAGATCTTCCATTGTATATTCTTGTGGAGAATGGGCTGGAGAAATTCTTGGCTCATCTACCACTGGATCAGAAACTACTTGAACTGTAACAGATGTGTCCTCCATGACAACATCTGGGACTTGATTATCAATCTGAGTTTGCTGATTAACATTATTTAAGGAATCAGACAAAACAGTATCCCCTAAAAGGAAATCTAAAGCATTAAGCTCAGTGATTACCTCAAGGATGATGTGTGTTGCTTGTTCACTTTCTAGTGTAGTTGGCTCTTCTACAACTAGAGGCTCCCCCTGGACTAAATCCTGGTGTAAGGGGCTAGCTGGTGGTAGCTCCCCCTGCCTTTCAGCAACTTCTTGTTGAGCTGGAGACTGCCCAGCAATTCTACTGTCTTCTTGTCCATCATCAGGTGTAAAGATAACGTGATCTTCACTATCAGAGCTGCTAGATGTATCCTGAGCCACTGGGGCAGTTTTCTTCTTCTTCTTTTGGAGTGTTACTTTCTCAGAAGTTATTTTCTCAGGTGTAAGCATCTCCTTAGACAAAACCCTGTCCCACCTAGAGAATATTCTCATGTCCATTTTCCTCATATGATTGATTTTACTGCCAGCAGCTTGACCCATAACCTCTGGTATACTACCAGCTAGGTATAAACTTAAGATCCTACCCAAGTTGGGTTTCTTCAGACTTTCCTTGATCTTTTCAAAGACAACAACAGACCAATCTGTGTTCACTGTGAAGATTATCCTTGTCATAAGGTTGAACATATGGGCTGATACTCTGTCATGCCCTCCAGGCTTACTCAAGATTACTTTTCCAACAATTTCTGACAGAAATTTTCCCTGGCTGTTCATGCCTTTCCTATTAAACACAGATCCAATTTTCATCTTTGCATCCAATCCACACCATGTTAATGCTTCTCTGGTCTTAGAAGCAGTTACTTCTTCTTCTTCCTTAGTTCTTGGTAGCTGTAGTACTTTCCTCAAACTTTTTGGAGAGACCTTTACTTTTTATCCATGGACCCTGGACTTGATCTTGAGTCCAGATTCGTCTACCTTAGCTCCATTTAGAAACTCTAGAACTTCCTTCTTTCAGATCTTTGTGGGCTCAGAAACAAGAAATTCTAACCCTGAGTCTGCAACTAGGGTTATCACGTTCTTGATCTCCGGGTCTGCATCACCAAACGCATCTTGCACCAGTTCATAGCCTTCATTGACGTTCTCCTCGAGCTTTGGCGCCATTAGGGTTTGAAGAATTTGAACTGAGAGAAGAGAGGTGTCGACACACAAGTTTGATCTCGAAACTTTTGAAAGTGTGTCGACAGACAAAGGCAAAATCCTATTTATACCTTTCTAGGTTTGAAGATGAAAAGGCGGGTTAACTAACTTAAATTGTGTCGACACTGTCGATAAGTGTCGACGCTGACTTATAATGTCTCGACACCTATGTGTCGACACAAGTTTAGTCGACAGATAATATGTGTCGACACTTGTTTATGTGTCGACACCACTTAACTCGAAACATAGTAGAGTCTTTACTTAGATAATTCTGAGTAAACACTAAGTGTTGACACCACCTTGGATGTGTCGACACCTACTTGTCATGTGTCGACACTAATTTTTTGAAGTGTCGACACCAACTTCCTAGATGTGTCGACACCTTTTCACTGAAGTGTCGACACCAATTTTCTGTGTCGACACAGATATCTATGTGTGTCGACACCTTTTTACTTAGCCATTTCTATAAACTTATTCTAAGTTTATCAGACCTAGTTCAATTTTAAACCTATTGAACTTAGTTTCTTCTAAAGCCTTAGTATACATATCAGCTAGTTGATTATCTGTCTTAATATATTCTAGTAAAATATCTTCTTTTTTTACATGTTCCCTAAGAAAATGATATTTTATTTCAATATGTTTAGTTCTACTATGGGAAACAGGATTATGTGCAATTGATATAACACTTGTAGAATCACAAAAGAGTGGAGTTCTACTTACCTGAATTCCATAGTCCTCAAGCTGATGTTGTATCCATAGAAGTTGAGCACAGCAACTTCCTGCATCCACATATTCTGACTCTGCAGTGGAGATAGCCACACTTGTTTGCTTCTTGCTACTCCAAGAGATCAGTCTACCACCTAGGAATTGACAGGTTCCAGTTGTGCTTTTTCTGTCTTCTTTGCATCCTGCAAAGTCTGCATCTGAATAACATGTTAGTTCAAAATCCCCATTCCTAGGATACTAGAGGCCTAGATAAGGAGTGCCCTTAAGATATCTCAATATCCTTTTGACTGCTGTCAAATGAGACTCTTTAGGGCATGCTTGATACCTTGCACAGACACATGTAGCATACATGATATCTGGTCTACTTGCAGTCAAATATAATAGGGAGCCAACTATCCCTCTATACAAAGACTCATCTACAGGTTTCCCTGCATCATCCTTGCTAAGAGATATACTTGACCCCATAGGAGTCTTCATGGTACTGGATGAATCCATACCATACTTCCTTATGAGTTCTAAGGTGAACTTAGACTGGCATATGGATAAACCATTCTCAGTCTGTCTAACTTGGAGACCCAAGAAGAACTTAAGTTCCCCCATACTACTCATCTCAAATTGCCCTTGCATTAGTTTTGCAAACTTTTTGCAAAGACTACTTTCAGTAGACCCAAATATTATGTCATCTACATATATTTGGACTAGTATTATTTTGCCTCTGGATTCCCTAAGGAATAGAGTCTTGTCTATTTTCCCCCTTGTGAACTTATTCTCAATGAGGAAACTAGACAGGGTTTCATACCAAGCCCTAGGGGCTTGCTTTAACCCATACAATGCTTTCCTAAGTCTATAGACATGATTAGGTAGAGTTGAATCAACAAAACCTGATGGCTTGTTCCACATAGACTTCCTCTTTTAGATTACCATTCAGAAAGGCTGACTTTACATCCATTTGGTAAACTTTAAATCCTTGAAAGGTTGCATAGGCCAGGAACATCCTTATGGCTTCCAGTCTGGCTACTGGAGCAAAGGTTTGATCAAAGTCAATACCTTCTTCCTGCCTATATCCTTTAGCAACCAATCTTGCTTTGTTCTTAATGATGACTCCATGTTCATCCATCTTGTTCCTAAAGATCCACTTGGTTCCAATTATGTTGTGGTCTTTTGGTTTAGGAACAAGCTCCTAGACCTTTCATCTCTTGAACTGATTCAGTTCTTCTTGCATTGCCTCAATCCAATGAGGGTCTAGGATGACTTCTTCAAACTTCTTTGGTTGAACTTGGGATAGAAAACTGGAGTAGAGTGCTGCATTCAGATTTCTGCTCCTTGTTTGTACCCCTTGTCTTGGATCACCAATGATTTGCTCAGCTGGATGATCTCTTAGATGCCTATTGGCTGGAGGCATCCTGGCTTCAGGTTGAACTTCTTCAACTTCTTCATCTTGATGTACTCCTTGTACTTCTTCTGCATTTGGTACATGTAGTACTCCCCCTGGACAGCAGCTACTATCTTCTACTTGCTGTCTTGCAGTAGGTTCTTCTTCTATAGTGAGCTTGTCCATCTTCTTTGTTATACCTGTGGGGCTGTAAATACTGCTAGACAACTCATTGTTAATAAGTCTAGTTTCATCAAATACTACATGTACAGACTCTTCCACAACTTGAGTAGACAAGTTGTAGACTCTATAAGCCTTACTGTTGTTGCTGTACCCAACAAATATTCCCTCTTGGGACTTGGCAACAAACTTAGTCAAGTAATACTTTCCATTGTTAAGTATAAAGCACTTACAACCAAAGATCCTGAAGTAGGATAGGTTTGGTTTCCTGCCTTTCACAACCTCATAGGGGGTCTTGTTGTGGCTTTTAGTAATGGTAGCCCTATTAATAACATGGCATGCAGTATTGACTACTTCAGCCCAGAAATATTATGGTAGTGATGTATCACTTAATAGGGTCCTACCAGCCTCAATCAAGGTTCTATTCTTCCTTTCAGCAATGGCATTTTGCTGAGGTGTTCTTGGTGAAGAAAACTCTTGAAATATCCCAAATTCTTCACATAGTTTTGCCATACTATCAGACGGAAATTCAGTACCATGGTCACTTCTTATTTTGACCACTGTACTAGCTAGTTCATTCTGAATTTGTTTGACAAAGCTATAGAAGACACTAGGTGTTTCAGATTTCTGTCTAAGGAAGAACACCCAGGAAAACCTTGAGTAGTCATCTACAACTACAAAGGTATAGACCTTCCTACCTAAACTGTGAACTGGCATTAGACCAAAGAGATCCATATGCAAGAGGTATAAACACCTCACAGCATCTTTGTTTTCAATGCTTCTAAAGGTGGATCTAGTCTGCTTGCCCTTTTGACAAGCTGAGCAAATACCATCTTTAATACACTTAACTTGAGGACCATTCCTCACTAACTCTTTGCTAAAGAGTTTGTCAATTGTCTTGTAGTTTAGATGGGCTAGCCTCTTGTGCCATTTGACACAATGAGAGACTGTCTCATCAGCTACAAGACACACTGGAGAACCATTGTTCTCAACCATAATGTCTAAGTAATAGACATTCCTTTTTCTATAACCAGTCAAAATGATCTCTTGATCATTTGACCTCCTGATATGACAACCATCTTTGACAAATGAGATGTCATATCCTACATCACTCAATTGACTTATACTAATAAGGTTATGTTTCAAACCTTTAACATAGGCCACTTGAGTAATTGTAATATAGGAGTTAGATATGTTACCAAAACCCTTGATGATCCCTTTTTTAGAACCACCAAAGGTGACTTTTGGACCATCCTTGATGGGTGTGTAGTCCTTTAGTAAACCCCTTGTTCCAGTCATATGTCTGGAACATCCACTGTCCAAGTACCATATTGGGGCTGACCACTTGGACTCACCTGCAAAATAGATTAGTGAACCTTAGAACCCAAAGAATTCTTGGGTCCTTGGTACTGGTTAGTTTGCTTCCTAACAAAGCTACCTGTAGGTTTTCCAACAGGCAGTTTGCTACTCACTTTGGCACTTGCATTGTGCCAACAGTCCATGGTAAAATGGCCTACCTTGCCACAACACCAACACTCAAACTTATTGTACATTTGCTTAGGTACAGTCTTAGCTGTTTTATCTACAGCTGACCTGTTGAGAGTTGGGGCTTTGCCCTTGGACATGGACTTGAACTGAACAGTCCTAGCTGGTTTAGTAAATCCCAGTCTAGCTCTACCTTTGTGATGAACAAATTCATCAATTAAGGGTAGAACAGACTTAGGTTTAGAAAACCTAGCAACTAAGTCTTTCTCCTTCTGAAGATTAATCTCCAGACTCTTGATTTGATCATTCTTAAATGATATAGTACCCATCTAAATCACAGTTATGTGCTTCAGTCTGGCTATCTCATTTAGCTTTTGATCAAACAACCTCTCATAATCAGTTGCAGCCATTTTGAGACTTGCAATCTCCTTAGCTTGACTCTTGGCCAAGGATTTGCATTTCTTAAATGCTTGCAATAGAACTTTATATTCATCTATCAACTGATGAATATCCTCTTCAGACTCAGATGCACTCTCATCATTTGATGATGATGAATCTATTTCTGAACTAGCACAAGAAATTGAACTTAAAGAACAATGTTGTACCTTACTAGGTCCTGGCTGCTCCAGGATTTTGTCACTTTCTGTCAATGACATTAGCCCTTGGCACTGACTATCTTCTTGTTCATATATAGAGTTCATGATCTGAATGAACTCTTCTTCTTCTTCCTCAGCAAACAGTCCTATATATGCTTCTGCATCTAACTCAGTTTCTGATGAAGATAAGTCTGACAGGCTCTTATCCTTTTTGGCAACAAAAGACTTTTCCTTCTTGCCCTTGGATTGAGTCTTTTTCTTGTCATTAGACTCCTTCCTTTTCTCTGGACAGTCTGCAACAACATGTCCTTGTCTATTACAGAAATAGCATACAATTTTTGAAAGAGTTGCTTTGCTAGACTTTGTCTTTTTCCTGTCTTTCTTTGAAGACTTTTTATTCTGATAATAGTCTTCTTTACCCTGTGAAGTAGATGGCCTTGTCCTCCACTGTTTCTTCTTTAAGAACTTCTGAAAATGTCTTGTGAAGGCAGCAAAATCCTCATCACTTTCACTGCTTTCAGACTTTCTGCTGGCTGACTCATCTGACTCAGTTTCAGCTGCTTTTGGTGGTGGAGTTGGTGACTTACTTCTGTACTTTTGGGGGGCTTCTATTTTAAAGGCCACTGTCCTTTCTTTATGTTCACTTCTTGTAGATTTCTCCTCTTCTTTCCTCACCATTAACTGCATTTCATAGGACAGCAGTTTGCCAAACAGTGTTGGTGGAGGAATTTCTGCTAACTTTGTCATTTCCCTAATGACACAGATCTTGGTGTCCCAATCTTTTGTTAGGGACCTTAGAAACTTATCATTGAGCTCATAATTACTGAACTCTCTGCCATAGGACATTAACTCATTCACAATCCTATAGAACTTCTTATAGCATTCAGTTATGCTATCAACTTTACCTTGTCTAAAACTTTCATATTCTTGGTTGAGCAAAGATTTTCTGTCTTGCCTCACTTCTTCAGAACCCTCCCTGTACACAATAAGAGTATCCCACATTTCCTTGGATGTCTTGCAGTGTATCAGATTCTGAAAGGTAGCATCATCTATAGCACTCACAATGATGTTCTGAGCCCTTTTGTCCATTGTGGCAAGAACAATCTCATCCTTTGTCATTTCAGAGAAATCCTTTGGTGTTCTCTTATTTGCATCTAAGACTGAAACCTTCATGGGCACATATGGCCCTTCTTTCACTGTGATATAAATCCTAGGGTCTGAGGCTTCCATAAAAAGTCTCACCCTTTCCTTACAGATACCAAAGATCTCTTTTCTACATATGGGTAACTTCATGGATCCCAATTCCTTATGATTCTCAGTGGAACCCATGGTTCTTGAGTTTCTTGATTCTGTAATTTGACTTATACTGAATCTGCCAATAGGATCTAATCAGACAGTTATGTCCCTTTTTGAGTAATCTCCCTCTGATACCACTTGAAAGATATTGTACCTAATCACCTAGAGGGGGGGTGAATAGGTGACTTAAATCTTTTTAACTTTTTAGGCTGAATTCAGATTGTAACACAGAATTATATCTACTTTATCACAGCACATAATCAGCAATCACAGAATTCCACAAGCACACAGTAGACACTCAGATTTATAGTAGTTCCCCAAGGTTTGGGTACATCCACTTTCCCCCTTCGTCTATCTAGTAGTGTACTAGATTCGGCCAAACTCCTCCACTATCTCAGATCCTCAGATCTTGCACTCAGAACCCCAAAACAAGGTTCCTACAGCTCAGGCCCAAGGCCCTACAACTCAGCTTCTTCACAAAGCCTACACTCAGCCACCAAGGACTACACTCAGCCACCAAGGCCTACACTCAGCCACAACAGGCCTACACTCAGAGATACAACTCTCCTACACTCAGGCACACAGGCCCTACACTCAGCCTTTATAATTACAGGCTTACAAAACTCAGATCCTTAAGGATCCTACAAGAAAATATGAATACAAAATGTAAGCTCAACAACTCAGTGAAATGAGAGAAGAGTTGTGAGTTTCTTGATGAGTTCTTGGAAGAACTCAGTTGAGATCAAACTGACTTGGCTTTCTTCAAAGCTTCTTGAATGTAGAACACAATAAGATTGATCTCTTCTGCAGTTGATCCTTGATCTTTGCTACTTAAGATCCAGAACAAAATCTGAACCCTACTTCTCAGCCTGGTTCCAACGGCTGACTTCTTGGATGGAGCTCTCTCTCTCCAACTTCTTAGATCTTCACTAGATTCTTCAAGGAATAGCTAGATCTTCTTTGTATATCTTGATGTGTTGATCATCTAAAATCAGTTTATGTAGACAGTATAAGCCTATTTATAGGCCTTCTTCATGGTAACCGGCTGGTCAGGTTCATAACTGATTTCTGACAACTCTGACAGGTGCAGTAGATCGGCTGGAATGGCAGCTATCAAGTCATCCAGTCAGTTCTTGAAAATTCTGTAACTGTCTGCAAGTGTCGAGACTGTCTGTCTTTAAGTGTCGATACTTATAGACCAAGTGTCGACACAAGTTGTCTAAGTGTCGACACTAGCCTACAAGGTGTCGACACAACTCCTTGTGTTGTAGATTTTATATCTCGACACAGCTTCTTCTTCATGTGTCGACACTGATAATATGTGTCGACACAAGTACTTGTACTTCAGTATATTGCTGAATTCTTGTAAGTGTCGACACATCTCCTTTGTGTCGACACATCTTCATGTGTTGAACTTGTCCAGTGTCGACACAACTTCTTGGTGTCGACACAAGCCTTCTGTGTTAATACTTGCTGAGTGTCGACACAGCTCTTTGTGTCGACACATACTTCTTCTGTTGAGACTTTTGTTGAGTGTCGACACATCTCCTTTGTGTCGACACTTGTACTTAGAATATTCTTGAACTTTGCTAAGTGTCGACATAGCTCCTTGTGTCGACACTTTCTTCAAGTGTTGAGTCTTCAGCTAAGTGTCGACACATTCTTTCTTGTGTCGACACTTTCTTCAAGAGTTGACTCTTTTGCTGAGTGTTGACACATTGTTCTGGGTGTCGACACTTATACTTAGACTCTGCTGACTTTTGCTGAGTGTCGACACAGCCTCCAAGTGCCGACACTTTCTGATGTAGACACGGTTTCTCTGGGTGTCGACACAACTGCTAAGTGTCGACACAGCTTCATTGGCTTTCCTTCATTGAGTGTCGACACAGCTCCTTGTGTCGACACTTTCTGTCTGGTGTCGACTCTGCATCCCTGGTGTCGACACAAATACTCTAAGTGTCGACACTGCTTGCCTGGGTGTCGACACAAGTCTTCTTAAGTGTCGACACTTTCCCTCTGGGTGTCGACACATGGGCTTAGAAACTTTTTCTTCTTTCTTATAAATACTTAACCTGCACAAGTAAACTCAAAATACATCAAATACATTTTGATGTATATCATTGAGTTGGGTGAGGCTTCTTCAAATCAGGTACATTTAAACCAATTTACCCAACACTAATAAAATAAGTTCAACTAATTATTTGTCTTGCGCCGAGGGCGGAGATTGTAGCCCGCTCCATACGAACACCATGGTGACGCGAGTCCTTTGTTGGAGACGAAGGAGGGTCTTCCGTCAGCGTGCCGTCATCAACAACTTGGGGGGCCATCGTCACCAGGCCAAAAACCCTAACAAGAAAATCTCGAGAAACGGGGAAGAAATTACCACGAGGGCGCAGCTCTCGACGAGAGCTTTCCAAATCTACGCTCGGTTGGAAATTCCAAGCATCGGAGCTCCGTCGGTGGTCACCGGAAGAAGCATGGGCGGACAACCTTCTCCTCACACGCCACTCTTGTACGAAAGGCAGGAGAAATTCTAGGTCGGTTTAAAGATTAAGAAGAAGCAGAAAGTATAAATACTCAACAGCAGAAAAGACCGGGTTCAACAAAACCAGCCCGACGGTGTCGACACCACTGTGTCGACACCCGACGGCAGTGTCGACACAACTGTGTCGACACCCGACGGCACAGCGGTGTCGACACAACTGTGTCGACACCCGACGGCACAGCGGTGTCGACACAACTGTGTCGACACCCGACGGCACAGCAGTGTCGACACAGCTGTGTCGACACCCGACGGCTTAGCTCAGCAGTGTAGACACAACTGTGTCGACACCATACCGCTCAGCTCGACAAACTCAACACCCAGAACCGCTAGACCTACAGCGAGCTCCGCTCGACGCTTCGTCGAGCTCAGTACGACAATCGTCGACCTCCTCTCGGCGATCATCGACCTCCAAACAACGCCCAGAAAAACTAACAATCATCGAGCTTCGCTCGACGATCGTCGAACTCCAAGCAGTGCCCAAAAAAACCAACAATCGTCGAGCTCCGCTCAACGATCGTCGAACTCAGGCAGCGACCAGAAAGGAAAAGCAATCGTCGAGCTCCGCTCGACGATCGTCGAACCCAGACAGCGACCAGAAAGGAAAAGCGATCGTCGAGCTCCGGTCGACGATCATCGAACCCAGACAGCGACCAGAAAGGAAAAGCGATCGTCGAGCTCCGGTCGACGATCGTCAAACCCAGACAACGACCAGAAAGGAAAAGCGATCGTCGAGCGGAGCTCGATGATTGTCGAACCCAGACAGCGACCAGAATGGAAAAGCGATCGTCGAGCTCCGCTCGACGATTGTCGAACCCATACAGCACCCAGAGAATAAAATAAAATAAAATCAAACATACTAAGGTTGGTTCGACGAAACTGGACGAGCAAGACAAAAATCAATCAATTAAATTTTCCAAATGAGAAATTTTCCGTTTCCGCCAAAGATTCATGAATTCAGCCGGCTGAATCAAAAAGACGCGAAAACGCACTATCGACGACGCACCATCAACTATACGCGTCATTATGACGTCAACAAGAGGAGTAAATAATGCCGAAAAAACAGGGGCGTTACAGTCTCCCTTCTAAAAAGGAAGTTTCGTCCCAAAACTTGGAACACGAACGAAATAAGAGGACAGAGAACGAGACAAGAAAGAAGAATTCTTGAAACTAGAATACTAACCAGGGAGACTAAGAGAACAGCTGACGATGAGATTCTCTCATCGTGGATTCCAATTCCCAAGTTGCACCTCTTGCATCCTGATTTTGCCAGAGAACCTTAACAATTGGAATTATTTTCTTTCTTAGCACACGGTCTTGCGTCTCCAGAATACGAACAGGTTCTTCAACATACGAGAGATTAGGCAGCAACTGAGGTACTGATTCAAGGACATGCCGATCACTACGGACACACTTTCGCAACTGGCTCACGTGAAACACGTCGTGAACACCAGGGAAAGAATCAGGCAACTCTAGTCTATAGGCAGAAACTCCAATGCGCTCCAGAATCTGAAAAGGCCCCACATACCTGGGATCTAGTTTATGGTTCCATCCAAATCTTTTAACACCCGGCATCGGAGAGACCTTTAGAAACACCATGTCCCCAACTGCAAACTCCAGATCAACTCTACGCTGGTTTGCATACTTCTCGTATCGCTCCTGAGCTAACCTCAGCTTTTCACGAATATGCATTACTGAAGTACTCATATCCTCCAGCACTTCCAGTCTGAGCAACAGCTTCTCGCCAACTTCTGTCCAAAACAGGGGAGTTCGACAACGCCTTCCATATAAAGCTTCAAAGGGCGCCATCTGCAAACTTTCCTGATAACTATTATTGTACGCAAACTCCATCAATCTGAGGCGTTTATACCAAGCCCCACCATGGTCCACAATATAGCATCTAATCATATCCTCCAAGATCTGGTTCACTCTCTCCGTCTGACCATTTGTCTGAGGATGATAGGTAGTAGAATACCTAAGGTCAGTACCTAGAGCTCCTTGTAAGCTTTGCCAGAAATGAGACATGAATCGGGAGTCTCGGTCTGACACAATACTTGTAGGTACACCATGAAGTCTGATAACTTCGTTCAGATAAAGCTCAGCTATCTTTTCCATGGAATAACTAACCTTGAAAGGCACAAAGTGGGCACACTTGGTTTGTCTGTCCACGATAACCCACACTACATCATGCCCTTGGGGAGATCTAGGCAAACCGGTTACGAAATCCATGGATAAACTCTCCCATTTCCAACTCGGTATATCTAAGGGCGTTAACTTACCACCCGGCCTTCTGTGATCAGCCTTGACACGCTGGCAAGTATAACATTCCGATACAAATCTTGCAATGTCATTCTTCATGCCTGACCACCAAACAATCTGCTTCAAATCTCTGTACATTTTCGTGGAGCCAGGATGATATGCAACACTGGAACCATGTGCTTCACTGTATATTTTTGATCGGATGTCCCCAATAGCGGGAATACAGTATCTGCCATGGTACTTTAGGGTACCCTCGTCGTCAATTGTAAAGTTAGGTAATTCCCTTTTCTCAGTTCTACTGCGGAGGTGATGTAAGTCAGGATCGTCCTTCTGATGTAGCCTAGTGAGAGTAATCCACGAAGGCTAAATCACCTCTAGGCTACTCGGCGAAGCGCTATTCCCTACGATTATGTCCATGAGCAAGAACTCTTCAACAAGGGATTGCACCGAGAGGTTAAAGATGTGTGCGGGCTTCCGGCTCAATGCATCTGCTACAATATTAGCCTTGCCGGGATGATAAAGGATATCTACTTCGTAGTCCGCAACATACTCTAACCATCGACACTGTCACAAATTCAGTTCCTTCTGAGTGAAGACATATTTCAAACTTTTGTTGTCCGAATAAATTTTGCACGACACTCCATACAGAAGATGTCTCCACAACTTCAAAGCAAAAATGACGGCAGCAAATTCCAAGTCGTGCGTAGGGTAATTCTTTTCATGCACCTTCAATTGTCTTGATCAATACACAATCACTTTGTCGTCCTACATCAACACGCAACCGAGTCCAACTCGCAAGGCATCCACATAAACAGTATACTCCACTCCTTCCACTGGCAATGCCAACACGGGAGCAGAACATAAACGCCTCTTGAGCTCTTGAAAAGCTTCCTCACAGGCATCACTCCAAACAAAAACTGCGCTCTTTTGCGTAAGCCTGGTCAACGGCGCAGAGAGAACAGAGAATCCTTCCATAAATCTTCTGTAGTAACCTGCCAACCCTAAGAAGCTCCTTATCTCCTTATGCGATGTAGGTCTCTTCCAATCCAAGACCGCAACTATCTTTGCAAGATCCACTGAGATACCATCATTACTTACAATGTGTCCTAGGAATGGCACCTGAGATATCCAGAACTCACACTTGCTAAGCTTCGCATACAGCTTGTGCTCCCTCAGAGTAGACAAGACCAAGCGCAAGTGCAAGGCGTGCTCATCTGCATTTCTAGAATATACTAGAACATCGTCAATGAATACCACCACGAACGTATCCAGAAAATCTTTGAACACCCTGTTCATCATGTCCATAAAAGTTGACGGTGCATTCGTTAATCCAAATGACATTACCGGAAATTCAAAGTGACCATAACTAGAACGAAAAGCGGTTCGCGGAATGTCTGACTCCCGGATTCTCAACTGATGGTAACCTGAACGGAGGTCAATCTTCGAGAACACGGAGCTACCCCGCAACTGATCAAACAAATCATCGATCCTAGGCAACGGATATCTGTTCTTAATTGTTACCTTGTTTAGCTCTCGATAATCAATGCATAGCCTCATCGTTCCATCCTTTTTCTTCACGAAGAGCATTGGTGCACCCCAGGGGGAAGAACTGGGTCTAATAAATCTACACTGCAATAACTCATCCAGTTGAGTACGCAGCTCCTCTAACTCACGCGGCGCCATGCGGTACGGTGCCTTTGCAATAGGGCGAGTGCCTGACGCGAGGTCTATAACAAACTCCACCTCTCTCTCAGGAGGAAGTTCAAGAAGGCTAACTGGAAAAACATCCGGAAACTCACAAACCACAGAAATATCCTCTACTCGATGCTCAATCGGTGCAGCTCCCAGAACAGAAACGGAGACAAAAAAAGAATCACAGCAAGACTCTAGAAATTTGCGAGCACGTACCGCAGAAATGATCGGAGATTCCTGACGCGGCAAACCATACACACTCATGGGCTGGTCATTGCTACCTTTGAAATCCAAGCGCTTGTGCTTGCACTGAATGACGGCATCATAGCTGGACAACCAGTCCATGCCCAAAATCACGTCAAAGTCTACCAGATCTAGCACCTTCAGATCCGCAAATGCTAGAAATCCGCTTAGAGAGATGGGGCATTTTTGGATACCCTGGCTTAACCTCACCAACTCTCCTAAAGGAAATTTGACATTTATGGAGGTGTCTAACTGGTCGAGAGCCCAGCGATGTCGGTCTACAAAACTCCTTGCCACAAAAGAGCTAGTGAGTAGCACCTGAATCGAACAAAACGCGCGCTCACTTATTCTTAACCTTAAATTCACCTAAACACATAGCGTGCGCAACTAATATGCGGAAACCATAAATCTACTAAAAGGAATTACAAGCCAAGTCAGATACTAACCTGTGATCACTTGAGTCGAAGATTGGGCTTCCTCTTTGGTCAGCACATTCAACTTTCCATTGCCCTTGTCCATGAGAGGCGGGGGCGACGGTAAAGTCTACAACAGAACTGCATGCAGCGCAGACTGGCTCTGCGGGAAATTAGCCCTCATGTGCCCTTTTTGGCTGTAACACCCCCGATCCGTCGTATAGCATATAACAGTAGGTCCGGCCGGGGCCCGACGCCATATACCACAGACAGACCGGGTGGTTACTCATGGAAACCATCCAACCAATCATAACGTCCTACACAGAGCATTCTAGCAGAAGCAGTTTATATAAGTTGCAATAAAGAACCCAGCACAAAAGCATGAATGTCCACTAATACCAAATAGGAATGTCGTACATACACGAGTACAAGCCTTAACACCTTACAAAAAGGTTTACTTCAATATTACATGTTTTACAAACCACGGCACGCAGGCCGGACATACATGAGTAAAAGCAGTAAACACTCCAATTAGGCCTTTGAGGGCCGGCTTCACAATTTGGGCTTTAGCCCGCTATTGACCGCTTGGTCCAGCAGCACCTGCAAGCAACAAAACCACCGCACGGTGGCAAACAAAGGCAATGGTCAGCAATGCTGACCAAATTATAATGATCCCGCCCCCAACTCGGGGCGTCAATGCTCCTTCCCTGCATTTCATTAGCATAAGCGAGCAATATATCAACTCATTGCATCACAGGCGTTGGCACGCATGGCCACATGCCCCGTGCTCTCAGGGCACATTCTCGGTGATCACAGTCTAAGCCGCTAACTCACCACCATCTCCAGGACGGCAATATCTCGTGAGCAAAATTGGTATTTTAGGCAGATGTTACGACACTTTAATGTCATCAACAGCCTATGTCACGACACTTTAATGTCATCGACAGCAAGACCCGACCTCTATGCCCTCGGCATAAAGCGGGAACGGTTCCCACTCAACCCGTTGCTCACTTGCCACGACACTTAAATATCATCGGCACGAGTTAAGTTTCCCTGAAGCCCGTGAATCGAACGTACAATATTACATAACCCAGTTATGTACAAGTTGGCTCCTATGCCCACAAGTTGGCAAGATCACGCATCCGCCCAGTTTTTCGGGTGCACCTTTGGGTTAATCCCCAAGGCTCGCTGTTGCAATTTACCATGTAGAAAACCCGAAAAACAACCAATCGCGCATAGTCTTCTCTGGCATTTATGCAATGCAACATCACCGATCCAGACCAACATTTCCGGGTAGGCTTCACACATCATGCGTATATCCATTCTTGAATACGGACTCTAAACAATGGGGACTTTACATATCTACCCGAAGGAACGCCTCCAACTCACCGCAAACTCGCGAGAGAGGGCTTCCTATGCAAAGAAGGAGAGCTTCACATGCTCAAGAAGAGGATCGTTACCCTTGTGTTCTTTTTTGGCGCCATGGAAAAGTAAGCGGATGAAAAGCACCGCACTCTCTTCGCCTCCGTGGATCCGGAGTCGGCTCGAGATTTGGAGCTTCGAAGCTCCTCCAATGGCCGGATCTAGCTTCTTCTTCCTTCCTTGGCTCTCCTCTCTCTCTCTAAACTTTAGAAAGATAACCACTCAAGTAAAAGTGAGTGTTTCAAGGGTCCAATCCCGGGTATATCCCATCAGGAACAACCTCCAGCTGTTGGATCCCGACTTAAAGAAACGAACGGCTTTGATTTGGGCCTGAAATGTCCAATCTGGACCGAACACGGCTGGCACACGCCCATGTCCAGGGCCGTATGCCTCATTCCCCGTCAAAATCGACGCGCCTAGAACAACACACGGGCATCGAACAAGACCGTGTTCGATCTGACACGCCCATGTTCCACCTGACACGGCCGTGTGGCCGGCCGTGTACCCCCATTGATTTATCCCGAAAACAACCCGAGAATTACACGGGTTCTAGGACACGCCCGTATCCTTGCCCGTGTCTACCTCAACACACCCGGGCTCCAGGCCGTGTACACGGTCTCGACACTCGACACTTCGTCGAGCGAAGTTCATCGACCTCACGACACGGCCTTGGACATGCCCGTGTCCTAGGTCGTGTGCCTTGTCTCGACACATCGACGAGCAAAATTCGTCGACTCCCCGGGACGAGTGTCGACACAGGTCGACACGCCCTACGACACGCCCGTGTCGCAGGCCGTGTGCCATGTCTCGACACTTCGTCGAGCGCAAAATGTCGACTTCGCGGGCTGAGTGTCGACACGGGTCGACACGCCCTGCGACACGCCCGTGTCACAGGCCGTGTGCCCTGTCTCAACACAATGTCGAGAGCAAAATGTCGACTTCGCCGGCTGAGTGTCGACACAAGACTGACACGCCCTGGGACACGCCCGTGTCCCAGGCCGTGTGCCTCCTGCCAGAACCCAAAACTGGCCCAAAACGTCCCCCGTCGCTCTTTTGAGTTTCGGGGCGTTACAACTCTCCCCCTCTTAAAAGAATTTCGTCCACGAAATTATATAAAGGAAAGACATGTACAAAACCAAAATTTGTACCTGAGCGGAACAACTTCGGATACTCGTCAAACATAGTCTGCTCTCGTTCCCAAGAGAGCTCCTCACGACCGCAATTGTCCCATCGGACCTTGACCATCCTAATCTCTTTGTTGCGTAGCCGCTTGACCTCCGAGTCCTCAATCCGCACGGGCTTGACTTTTGTCGTCAGCCCACTATCCACCGGCACTTGATCAACCGCGATCACTTGCGTAGGCTCTTGCACCGCCTTCCGAAGCACTGAAATATGGAATACATCATATAATCCACCAAGCTCCACTGAAAGCTTCAACCGATAGGCCGCTTCACAAACTCGCTCCAGAACGTCAAACGGCCCAAGGTACCTCGGGCTTAGCTTTTTCAATCGTCGCACCCGGGAGACACCCTTGAACGGCTTGATCTTTAAGTACACATAGTCACCCATAGCGAAATCCACATTCCTGTGCTTGGCATTATAGTACTTCGCTTGCCGGTCCTGAGCGATAAGCAACCTCTCCCGAATGGTTCTCACCAAAGAAGTAGCATCCTCAACTTCTAATCGCTTATACAACTTTGACTCACCCGTTTCTAGCCAAGACAACGGCGTGCGGCATTTTCTACCATATAGGGACTCGAAGGGCGCCATTTGAATACTCGCTTGGTAGCTATTATTGTACGCGAACTCCGCCAAATAAAGATGGTCTTCCAATTGCTTTCCAAAATCCAATACACACATGCGAAGCATGTCTTCCATAGTTCTATTGACCCTCTCGGTCTGCCCATCCGTTTGTGGATGAAAGGCTGCGCTGAATTTTAGCTTTGTTCCCAACATTTGCTGCACAAGCCTCCAATCATTGGACGTGAACCACCCATCTCGGTCACTCACAATGTTGCGGGGCACACCGTGAAGCCGTACAATGTTATCCACATAAAGTTTTGCCAACTTCTCCACCGGATCATCCTTCCTATGCGAAATAAAATGCGACACCTTCGTTAGCCGATCAATAACCGCTCAAATGGTGTCATTCCCCTTTTGTGACCTTGGCAAACTGTGCACAAAGTCCATAGAGATGTCGTCGAATTTCCACTCCGGAATAGGCAAGGACTTAAGAAATCCTCCCAGCTTTTGACATTCCGCCTTCACCAAGGCGCAAGTTTGGCACTTCGCCACGTAGAGCGCCACATCTTTTTTCAAACCCGGCCACCAAAACAGTTTCTTCACATCGCGGTACATCTTCGTGCTCCCCGGGTGAATCGAGTACTTGGTATGGTGTGCCTCATTCAACAATTCCACCCGCAAATCGCCCACACTTGGGACGCACAGACGACCGTCTTTCCAAAGCAATCCGTCCTCCACAACGAATTGGGAATTTGACCCATCCAGAGCCTCTACCATGAACTGCTTCATATGGACATCCATATCCAAAGCCTGCCGAGTCCGATCAGCCAGGTCATATTGGACTTCACTCCAATTCAGAACTGCTTCAGCACTTGATTGCCTATCCACACAAACAATCTCCAACGCCTCCAACTCCCGCACCAACCGCTCATCATGCACCAATAGCCAATTGGCTTGAGCTGGGGCTCGGCGACTCAACGCGTCCGCAACTGCATTACCTTTACCAGGCACGTAGTGGATCTTGAATGTATAGTCCCCCAGGAACTCCATCCATCTACGCTGCCGCATATTCAGATCCTTCTGATCAATCAGATACTTCAGGCTCTTATGATCGGTGTAGATATCAATCTTCACACCGTACAAATAATGTCTCCACAGCTTCAAGGCAAAAATCACGGCCGCTAACTCCAAGTGATGGACCGGATAATTCCTCTCGTGCACTTTCAGCTGTCTCGAGCCATAAGCTATCACACTTCCGTGTTGCAGCAGCACGCAACCCAAACTGCTGCCCGAAGCATCACTGTAAATCTCATAGCCTTCGGTCCCACATGGCAAACCCAGCACAGGCGTCGTGGTCAACCGACACTTCAACTCGTCAAAAGCTCGCGCGCACTCCGGCGTCCAAACGAACTTCTGCTCCTTCCATCTCAAAGTAGTGAGAGGTAACACTATCCGTGAGAAGTTCTCTACGAAGCGCCTATAATAGCCGGCAAGCCCCAAAAAGCTCCGGACTTCCGCTACCGTAGCAAGCTCAGGCCACTCCCGTATCGCAACAATCTTCGCCGCATCCACAGTAATACCCTCTCCACTCACTATATGACCGAGGAACGCCACTGAGGATAACCAGAACTCGCAGTTCGAGAACTTGGCATACAGTTGATTCCTCCTTAGCGTCTCCAAAACCAAATGAAGATGCTTGAAGTGATCTTCCTCACTTTGCGAGTACACCAAAATATCATCGATGAAGACGATCACAAAATGGTCCAAGTACTCCCTGAAAGTATGTTCATCAAATCCGTGAACACTGACGGCGCATTAGTCAGCCCAAACGGCATGACCGTAAACTCATAATGCCCGTATCTCGTACTAAACGCTATCTTCGGGATATCACTCTCCCTTTTTCGCAGCTGATAGTATCCAGACTTGAGATCCAACTTCGAGTACACCGTCGACCCGACCAACTGATCAAAAGATCATCAATCCGGGGGATCGGGTACTTGTTCTTCTCCGTCAACTTGTTAGCTCCCGATAATCAATACATAGCCTCAAGCTTCCGTCCTCTTCTTAACAAAGAGGACCGGTGCGCTCCAAGGCGAAGAACTCGGGCGCACATACCCTTGCTCCAACAACTCTTGCAGTTGACTTTCAGCTCCGCCATTTCCTTAGGCGCTAGCCGATATGGAGATCGTGACACAGGCTTTGCACCTGGCACTAGCTCAATTGTGAAATCTATCTCCCATTGAGGCGGGGCTCCAGGAAGATCTGCGGGAACACATCAGGGTATTCTGATACCACTGAATACAATCCAACGCGGGCTTCGGCTTCGCAACCTCCACTAGTGTAAAGAACAGTTCTGCACCGGCACGACCGCCTTCACCACCTGAAGAGCAGACATCAACATCTTGCTCGACACATTTAAGCCCGTAAAAGTCGTCTCACACACTTGCTCCCAGCTTGAATCCTTGCTACCGCAATCAATATAGGTCTGCTGCTCACAGAGCCACCCACACCAAAAACGTCAACAACGGAACGCACAAAAAAAAAAACTTCACAATCCAAAACATGAAAAAAAACTGCTGCTTCCGAGAGCCCGTCCGTCAATATAACGTCGAACAACCAAGGAAGTAACGCGCTTGCCATCGAACTTCCTGATTCCCAATACGATCTTAACATCGTCATCCATCTCCGCTCGCATCGAACACCCATTGGGCAACACCATCCACTTATCCTTTGCTCGAAGAAGGACTCCGATGCGTGATATAAATCCTTCGGACAAGAAGGGTGTGAAGCTCCCATATCGAAGACTGCTCTTGCCAGATTTTCACAAATCAAAACAAATCCTAAATAAGCAGTGGTAAGGTAACATGTGCATAACAAGTATTAAAGAAATTGCTTGATATAAATTAAACCATACCTGTCACCACATCAGCCTGTTTGATGGCCTCTGTTGGCCAGGATTATACACCTTGGTTGGGCCGGAGCATAATGGGATGCGGTTGACTCCACTGCCTTGCCCTTCTCTTCGTAAGTCGCTCCCGGCTTCCTTTCGGACTTGGGACGTCCGCTATGGCACTCACGGGCATAATGCCCCAACTTCCCACAGTTGTAACATGCGCCCGGGGTTCAACCCGTAGACGCCCCAGAAGCACAAGCAGAGAGGGCTAGACCCGAAGTCCTAGCTTTCTTGTTTCACTTTCGGAACACAGATTTTGAGGTGTTCGTCCCCTGAACTCCGACCTCTTCTTTTTCTCTTCTTCTTCATGTCCTTCGGACCGGGCCGTGTTGACCAAGGTCAAGAAACCCTGCGTCATCGTCCCGAGAGTAGTAATCTCAACTCATCTCTCAACACTTCGTAGAATCGATTCATCTTGCGCTCCTCATCCGCAATGGTGGAGCAAGCATATCGACTCAAACGGGTAAACTCGTGGAGATATTAATCCACGGTACTGTCTCCTTGTACCAGCTTCAGGAACTCATTCTCCAACGCTATCCTCTGCGCCGAAGGGAGGTATCTAGCCAAGAACAATCGCGAGAACTCCTCCATCGAGACATCAACAAGTTGCCTACCTCTCAATAGGTGTAGCTCCAATCCTTCCCACCACATTCTCGCTTCACCGTCCAAAAGGAACGTAGAAATGGTGGTCATTTGCCACTCCTCCGTCTTCGTTGCTGTCATGACTCTCTTCACCCTGGAGAGCTAGTCTTCAGCTTGAGATGGGGTTCCCAACCCCGAGAATACCGGAGGACTAAAGCTCATGACATGCTTAAGCTGTCTCTTGGTTGCCCTCCTTGGCACCACCGGCTCCACTACCACCTGTTCCACTCTCCTCGGCTCAACCTCTGGAAGAGGTTCCTGCTCCATCGCAGGAGCGGGCTGCTGCGTTTGCCTTGCAGGCTGCGCATTTATCACGACCAACACTGCTTCGGCCACAATTCGTATGTTCTCAGCCGATAGAGGTGTTGTAGGAGCAACATCTGGTGCACTGCTAGCCTCAGAAACTCGACGTTCCGACGGCCCAGCACCACTTCTGGTCACCTATAGTGGTACAAAACACCGTTAAGCGACCAAATAAAATTGTAAACAGCAATTATAGGAACACGCAGGTTCCTCAAACACGTGTATTTTCATTCCTAAGTGGACATTCATGGGTTCTCTTACCGTTATAACGATGACGCACACAATGTGCTCACCACCCCTTAAAAAGAATTCGCCCAAGAATTGATCTTAAGCCCGACCAAAACCAGTACTCTGATACCAAATTGTAACACCCCCTATCCGTCACATAGCATATAACAGCAGGTCCGGTCGGGGCCCGACGTCATATACCACAGACAGACCGGGTGGTTACTCATGGAAACCATCCAACCAATAATAACGTCCTACACAGAGCATTCTAGCGGAAGCAATTTATATAAGTTGCAATAAAGAACCCAGCACAAAAGCATGAATGTTCACTAATACCAAATAGTAATGTCGTACATACACGAGTACAAGCCTTAAGGCCTTACAAAAAGGTTTACTTCAATATTACATGTTTTACAAACCACGGCATGCAGGCCGGTCATACATGAGTAAAAGCAGTAAACACTCCAATTAGGCCTTCGAGGGCCGGCTTCGCAATTTGGGCTTTAGCCCGCTATTGACCGCTTGGTCCAGCAGCACCTGTAAGCAACAAAACCACCGCACGGTGGTAAACAAAGGAAACGGTCAGCAATGCTGACCAAATTATAACGATCCCGCCCCCAACTCGGGGCGGCGATGCTCCTTCCCTGCATTTCATTAGCATAAGCGAGCAATATATCAACTCATTGCATCACAGGCGTTGGCACGCACGGCCACATGCCCCGTGCTCTCAGGGCACATTCTCGGTGATCGCAGTCTAAGTCGCTAACTCACCACTATCTCCAGGACGACAATATCTCGTGAGCAAAATTGGTCTTTTAGGTAGATGTTACGACACTTTAATGTCATCAAAAGCCTATGTCAGGACACTTTAATGTCATCGACAGCAAGACCCGACCTCTATGCCCTCGGCATAAAGCCAGAACGGTTCCCACTCAACTCGTTGCTCACTTGCCACGACACTTAAATATCATCGGCACGAGTTAAGTTTCCCCGAAGCCCGTGAATAGAACGTACAATATTACATAACCCAGTTATATACAAGTTGGCTCATAGGCCCACAATTTGGCAAGATCACGCATCCGCCCAGTTTTCCGGGTGCACCTTTGGGTTAATCCCCAAGGCTCCCTGTTGCAATCTACCATGTAGAAAACCCAAAAAACAACCAATCGCGCGGAGTCTTCTCCGGCATTTATGCAATGCAACATCACCGATTCATACCAACATGTCCGGGTAGGCTTCACACATCATGCCTATGTCCGTTCTCGAATACGGACTCTAAACAACGGGGACTTTACATATCTACCCTAAGGAATGCCTCCAACTCACCGCAAACTCGCAAGAGCGGGCTTCCTATGCAAAGAAGGAGAGCTTCACATGCTCAAGAAGAGGATCATTACCCTTGTGTTCTTCTTTGGCGCCATGAAAAAGTAAGCGGATGAAAAGCACCGCACTCTCTTCGCCTCCATGGATCCGGAGTCGGCTCGAGATTTGGAGCTTCGAAGCTCCTCCAATGGCCGGATCTAGCTTCTTCTTCCTTCCTTGGCTCTCCTCTCTCTCTAAGCTTTAGAAAGATAACCACTCAAGTAAAAGTGAGGGTTTCAAGGGTCCAATCCCGGGTATATCCCATCAGGAACAACCCCCAGTCGTTGGATCCCAACTTAAAGAAATGAACGGCTTTGATTTGGGCCTGAAATGTCCAATCTGGACCGAACACGGCTGGCACACGCCCATGTCCAGGGCCGTATGCCTCATTCGCCGTCAAAATCGACGCGCCTGGAACAACACACGGGCATCGAACAAGCCCGTGTTCAATCTGACACGCCCGTGTTCCACCTGACACGGTCGTGTGGCCGGCCGTGTACCACCATCGATTTATCTCGAAAACAACCCGAGAACTACACGGGTTCTAGGACACGCCCGTGTCCTTGCCCGTGTCTACCTCAACACACCCGGGCTTCAGGTCGTGTACACGGTCTCGACACTCGACACTTCGTCGAGCAAAGTTTGTCTACCTCACGATACGGCCTTGGACACACCCGTGTCCTAGGCCGTGTGCCTTGTCTCGACACATCGTCGAGCAAAATTCGTCGACTCCCCGGGACGAGTGTCGACACGGGTCGACATGCCCTGCGACACGCCCGTGTCGTAGGCCGTGTGCCATGTCTCGACACTTCGTCGAGCGCAAAATGTCGACTTCGCGGGCTGAGTGTCGACACGGGTCGACACGCCCTGCGACACGCCCGTGTCGCAGGACGTATGCCCTGTCTCAACACAATGTCGAGAGCAAAATGTCGACTTCGTCGGCTGAGTGTCGACATAAGACTGATATGCCCTGGGACACGCCGTGTCCCAGGCCGTGTGCCTCCTACCAGAACCCAAAACTGGCCCAAAATGTCCCCCGTCGCTCTTTTGAGTTTCGGGGCGTTACAACTCTCCCCCTCTTAAAAGAATTTCGTCCACGAAATTATATAAAGGAAAGACATGTACAAAACCAAAATTTGTACTTGAGCGGAACAACTCTGGATACTCGTCAAACATAGTCTGCTCTCATTCCCAAGAGAGCTCCTCACGACCGCAATTGTCCCATCAGACCTTGACCATCCTGATCTCTTTGTTGCGTAGCCGCTTGACCTCCGAGTCCTCAATCCGCACGGGCTTGACTTTTGTCGTCAGCCCACTATCCACCGGCACTTGATCAACCGCGATCACTTGCGTAGGCTCTTGCAACGCCTTCCGAAGCACCGAAATATGGAATACATCATATAATCCACCAAGCTCTACTGAAAGCTTCAACCGATAGGCTGCTTCACCAACTCGCTCCAGAACCTCTAACGGCCCAAGGTACCTCGGGCTTAGCTTTTTCAATCGTCGCACCCGGGAGACACCCTTGAACGGCTTGATCTTTAAGTGCACATAGTCATCCACAGCGAACTCCACATTCCTGTGCTTGGCATTATAGTACTTCGCTTGCCGGTCCTGAGCGATAAGCAACCTCTCCCGAATGGTTCTCACCAAAGAAGTAGCATCCTCAACTTCTAATCGCTTATACAACTTTGACTCACCCGTTTCTAGCCAAGACAACGACGTGCGACATTTTCTACCATATAGGGCCTCGAAGGGCGCCATTTGAATACTCGCTTGGTAGTTATTTTTGTACGCGAACTCCACCAAATAAAGATGGTCTTCCCATTGCTTTACAAAATCCAAGACACACATGTGAAGCATGTCTTCCATAGTTCTATTAACCCTCTCGGTCTGCCCATCCGTTTGCGGATGAAAGGCTGCGCTGAATTTTAGCTTTGTTCCCAACATTTGCTGCACAAGCCTCCAATCATTGGACGTAAACCACCCATCTCGGGCACTCACGATGCTGCGGGGCACACCGTGAAGCCGTATAATGTTATCCACATAAAGTTTTGCCAACTTCTCCACCGGATCATCCTTCCTATGCGGAATAAAATGCGACACCTTCATTAGCCGATCAATAACCACCCAAATGGCGTCGTTCCCCTTTTGCGACCTTGGCAAACTGTGCACAAAGTCCATAGAGATGTCGTCAAATTTCCACTCCGGAATAGGCAAGGACTTAAGAAATCCTCCCGGCTTTTGACATTCCGCCTTCACCAAGGCGCAAGTTTGGCACTTCGCCACGTAGAGCGCCACATCTTTCTTCAAACCCGGACACCAAAACAGTTTCTTCACATCGCGGTACATCTTCGTGCTCCCCGGGTGAATCGAGTATGTGGTATGGTGTGCCTCGTTCAACAATTCCACCCGCAAATCGCCCACACTTGGGACGCACAGACGACCGTCTTTCCAAAGCAATCCGTCCTCCACAACGAATTGGGAATTTGACCCATCCAGAGCCTCTACCATGAACTGCTTCATATGGACATCCATATCCAAAGCCTGCTGAGTCCGATCAGCCAGGTCATATTGGACTTCAGTCCAATTCAGAACTGCTTCAGCACTTGATTGTCTATCCACACAAACAATCTCCAACGCCTCCAACTCCCTCACCAACCGCTCATCATGCACCGATAGCCAATTGGCATGTGCTGGGGCTCGATGACTCAACGCGTCCGCAACCGCATTACCTTTACCATGCACGTAGTGGATCTTGAATGTATAGTCCCCCAGGAACTCCATCCATCTACGCTGCCGCATATTCAGATCCTTCTGATCGATCAGATACTTCAGGGTCTTATGATCAGTGTAGATATCAATCTTCACACCGTACAAATAATGTCTCCACAACTTCACGGCAAAAATCACGGCCGCTAACTCCAAGTGATGGACCGGATAATTCCTCTCGTGCACTTTCAGCTTTCTCGAGCCATAAGCTATCACACTTCCGTGTTGCAGTAGCACGCAACCCAAACCACTGCCCGAAGCATCACTGTAATTCTCATAGCCTTCGGTCCCACATGGCGAACCCAGCACAGGCGTCGTGGTCAACCGACACTTCAACTCCTCAAAAGCTCGCACGCACTCCGGCGTCCAAATGAACTTCTGCTCCTTCCTCGTCAAAGTAGTGAGAGGTAACGCTATCCGTGAGTAGTTCTCTACGAAGCGCCTATAATAGCCGGCAAGCCCCAGAAAGCTCCGGACTTCCGCTACCGTAGCAGGCTCAGACCACTCACGTATCGCAACAATCTTCGCCGGATCCACAGTAATACCCTCTTCACTCACTATATGACCGAGGAACGCCACTAAGGATAACCAAAACTCGCAGTTCGAGAACTTGGCATACAGTTGATTCCTCCTTAGCGTCTCCAAAACCAAATGAAGATGCTTGAAGTGAACTTCCTCACTTTGCGAGTACACCAAAATATCATCGATGAAGACAATCACAAAATGGTCCAAGTACTCCCCGAAAGTCATGTTCATCAAATCCGTGAACACTGATGGCGCATTAGTCAGCCCAAACGGCATGACCGTAAACTCATAATGCTCGTATCTCATACTAAACGCTGTCTTCGGGATATCACTCTCCCTTATTCGCAGCTGATAGTACCCAGACTTGAGATCCAACTTCGAGTACACCGTCGACCCGACCAACTGATCAAAAAGATCATCAATCCGGGGATCGGGTACTTGTTTTCTCCGTCAACTTGTTGAGCTCCCGATAATCAATACATAGCCTCAAGCTTCCGTCCTTCTTCTTAACAAAGAGGACCGGTGCGCTCCAAGGCGAAGAACTCGGGTGCACATACCCTTGCTCCAACAACTCTTGCAGTTGAACTTTCAGCTCCGCCATTTCCTTAGGCGCTAGCCGATATGGAGATCGTGACACAGGCTTTGCACCTGGCACTAGATCAATCGTGAAATCTATCTCCCATTGAGGCAGGGCTCTAGGAAGATCTGTGGGGAACACATCAGGGTATTCTGATACCACTGAAATACAATCCAACGTGGGCTTCGGCTTCGCAACCTCCACTAGTTAAAGAACAGTTCTGCACCGGCACGAACCGCCTTCACCACCTGAAGAGTAGACATCAACGTCTTGCTCGACCCATTTAAGCCCGTAAAAGTCGCCTCACGACTTGCTCCCAGCTTGACTTCCTTGCTACCGCAATCAATATAGGTCTGCTGCTCCGAGAGCCAGTCCATGCCAAATATAACGTCGAACTCCACCAACGGAAGTAACAACGCTTGCAGATCGAACTCCTGATTCCCAATACGAATCTTAACATCGTAGATCCTATCCGCTCGCATCGAACACCCATTGGGCAACAACACATCCAACTTATCCTTCGCCATCGAAGAAGGGACTCCGATGCGTGATATAAATCCTTCGGACAAGAAGGAGTGTGAAGCTCTCGTATCGAAGAGTGCTCTTGCCAGATTTTCACAAATCAAAACAAATCCTAAACAAGCAGTGGTAAGGTAACATGTGCATAACAAGTATTGAAAGAAATTGACTTGCTATAAATTAAACCATACCTGTCACCACATCAGCCTGTTTGATGGCCTCCTGTTGGCCAAGATTATACACCCTTGGTTGGGCCGGAGCATAATGGGATGTGGTTGACTCCACTACCTTTCCCTTCTCTTCGTAAGTCGCTCTCGGCTTCCTTTCGGACTTGGGACGTCCGATCTGGCACTCACGGGCATAATGCCCCAACTTCCCACAGTTGTAACATGCGCCCGGGGTTCGACCCGTAGACGGCCCAGAAGCACAAGCAGAGAGGGCTAGACCCGAAGTCCTAGCTTTCTTGTTTCACTTTCGAAACACAGATTTTGAGGTGTTCGTCCCTCTGAACTCCGACCTCTTCTCGCCCAAGATTTTCTTTACCTGCCCATTCTTCATGTCCTTCGGACCGGGCCGTGTTGAACAAGGTCAAGAAACCCTGCGTCATCGGCCCCGAGAGTAGTAATCTCAACTCATCTCTCAACCCTTCATAGAATCGATTCGTCTTGCGCTCCTCATCCGCAATGGTGGAGCAAGCATATCGACTCAAACGGGTAAACTTGTGGAGATATTCATCCACGGTACTGTCTCCTTGTACCAACTTCAGGAACTCATTCTCCAACGCTATCCTCTACGCCGAAGGGAGGTATCTAGCCAAGAACAATCTCGAGAACTCCTCCATCGAGACATCAACAAGTTGTCTACCTCTCAATAGGTGCAGCTCCAATCCTTCCCACCACATTCTCGCTTCACTGTACAAAAGGAACGTAGCAATGGTGGTCATTTGCCACTCCTCCGTCTTCATTGCTGTCATGACTCTCTTCACCCTAGAGAGCCATTATTCAGCTTGAGATGGGGTTCCCAACCCCGAGAATACCGGAGGACTAAAGCTCATGACATGCTTGAGCTGTCTCTCGGTTGCCCTCCTTGGCACCACCGGCTCCACTACCACCTATTCCACTCTCCTCGGCTCAACCTCTGGAAGAGGTTCCTGCTCCATCGCAGGAGCGAGCTACTGCGTTTGCCTTGCAGGCTGCGCATTTATCACGACCAACACTGCTTCAGCCATAATTCGTATGTTCTCAGCCGATAGAGGTGTTGCAGGAGCAACATTTAGTGCACTGTTAGCCTCAGAAACTCGACGTTCCGACGGCCCAGCACCACTTCTGGTCACCTATAGTGGTACAAAATACCGTTAAGCGACCAAATAAAATTGCAAACAACAATTATAGGAACACGCAGGTTCCTCAAATACGTGTATTTTCATTCCTAAGTGGACATTCATGGGTTCTTTTACCGTTATAACGATGACGCACACAATGTGCTCACCACCCCTTAAAAAGAATTCACCCACAAATTCATCTCAAGCCCGACCAAAACCAGTACTCTGATACCAAATTGTAACACCCCCTATCCATCACAAAGCATATAACAGTAGGTCCGGCCGGGGCCCGACGCCATATACCACAGACAGACCGGGTGGTTACTCATGGAAACCATCCAACCAATAATAACGTCCTACACAAAGCATTCTAGCGGAAGCAGTTTATATAAGTTGCAATAAAGAACCCAGCATAAAAGCATGAATGTCCACTAATACCAAATAGGAATGTCGTACATACACGAGTACAAGCCTTAAGGCTTTACAAAAAGGTTTACTTCAATATTACATGTTTTACAAACCACGGCACGCAGGCCGGTCATACATGAGTAAAAGCAGTAAACACTCCAATTAGGCCTTCGAGGGCCGGCTTCGCAATTTGGGCTTTAGCCCGCTATTGACCTCTTGGTCCAGCAGCACCTGCAAGCAACAAAACCACCGCACGGTGGTAAACAAAGGCAACGGTCAGTAATGCTGACCAAATTATGACGATCCCGCCCCCAACTCGGGGCGGCGATGCTCCTTCCCTGCATTTCATTAGCATAAGCGAGCAATATATCAACTCATTGCATCACAGGCGTTGGCACGCATGGCCACACGCCACGTGCTCTCAGGGCACGTTCTCGGTGATCGTAGTCTAAGCCGCTAACTCACCACCATCTCCAGGACGGCAATATCTTGTGAGCAAAATTGGTCTTTTAGGTAGATGTTACGACACTTTAATGTCATCAAAAGCATATGTCACGACACTTTAATGTCATCGACAGCAAGACCCGACCTCTATGCCCTCGGCATAAAGCAAGAACGGTTCCCACTCAACCCGTTGCTCACTTGCCACGACATTAAATATCATCGGCACGAGTTAAGTTTCCCCGAAGCCCGTGAATCGAACGTACAATATTACATAACCCAGTTATGTACAAGTTGGCTCCTAGGCCCACAAGTTGGCAAGATCACACATCCGCCCAGTTTTCCGAGTGCACCTTTGGGTTAATCCCCAAGGCTCCCTGTTGCAATCTACCACGTAGAAAACCCGAAAAACAAACAATCGCGCGGAGTCTTCTCCAGCATTTATGCAATGCAACATCACCGATCCAGACCAACATGTCCGGGTAGTCTTCACACATCATGCCTATGTCCATTCTCGAATACAGACTCTAAACAACGGGGACTTTACATATCTACCCGAAGGAACGCCTCCAACTCAACGCAAACTCGCGAGAGCGGGCTTCCTATGCAAAGAAGGAGAGCTTCACATGCTCAAGAAGAGGATCGTTACCCTTGCGTTCTTCTTTGGCGCTATGGAAAAGTAAGCGGATGAAAAGCACCGCACTCTCTTCGCCTCCGTGGATCCGGAGTCGGCTCGAGATTTGGAGCTTCGAAGCTCCTCCAATGGCCGGATCTAGCTTCTTCTTTCTTCCTTGGCTCTCCTCTCTCTCTAAGCTTTAGAAAGATAACCACTCAAGTAAAAGTGAGGGTTTCAAGGGTCCAATCCTGGGTATATCCCATCAGGAACAACCCCCAGCCGTTGGATCCCAATTTAAAGAAACAAACGGCTTTGATTCGGGCCTGAAATGTCCAATCTGGACCGAACACGGCCTGTCACACGCCCGTGTCCCGGGTCATGTGTCTTATTCTCCATCAAAATCGACGCGCCTGGAATAACACACGGGCATCGAACACGCCCGTATTCGATCTGATACGCCTGTGTTCTACCTGACACGGCCGTGTAGCCGGCCGTATACCCCCATCAATTTATCCCGAAAATAACCCGAGAACTACACGGGTTCTAGGACACGCTCGTGTCCTTTCCTGTGTCTACCTCAACACGCCTGTGCTCCAGGCCGTGTAAACGGTCTCGACACTCGACACTTCGTCGAGCGAAGTTCGTCGACCTCACGACACGGCCTTGGACACGCCCAATTTCTAGGCTGAGTGCCTTGTCTCGACACATCGTCGAGCAAAATTCATCGACTCCCCGGGACGAGTGTCGACACGGGTCGACACGCCTTGCGACACGCCCGTGTCGCAGGCTGTGTGCCATGTCTCGACACTTCGTCGAGCGCAAAATGTCGACTTCGCGGGCTGAGTGTCGACACGGGTCGACACGCCCTGCGACACTCCCGTGTCGCAGGCCGTGTGCCCTGTCTCGACACAATGTCGAGAGCAAAATGTCGACTTCGCCGGCTGAGTGTCGACACAAGCCTGACACGCCCTGGGACACGCCCGTGTCCCAGGCTGTGTGCCTCCTGCTAGAACCCAAAACTGGTCCAAAACGTCACCCGTCGCTCTTTTGGGTTTCGGGGTGTTACATTGGCCACAGAGGTAACAGGCTCCAGCCTTCTTGCGATAACGGCCACATCATGCCCGCTCCTCTAACAAAATGAACAGACAGGACCCCCCTTGGGAGCATCCTGGATCGCATGCACCTGAGACAGCTTCTACGCATCCAATCTCTTAAAGCACTTATCGAAAGGGTGCCCCGGCTTACTACAGAAGCTACACGCCTCTCTTCTATCCTTCTTCACTGCAGGGCCAGATGTCCATAGGTGAGAAAATATATATATTTTACGCGGCGGAAAGTAATGAGTCAGCTCATTTGTTATCCTACGTGGGAGTGAGGGTCCAGTGTCATAAAATGATGATGTGACTTCTACATTTACTATATATATAGAGAAATCTTTTGTACGCTTAAAAGTAGTAGATTTAGTAGGTTAAGTCATGCCATGCCAATATTCCGGAATGCAGTTTTGTATACTTTAAAATAACTAAATGCATCCTGACATAAATTCTTCCCAGAGAGCAAGAACAATCAGGTAAAAAAAATAACAGCAGTAACAGCAGCAAGTAGTCCAACACAGAAAAGTCAAAGTCTATGGGCGTCAACAACTGACACGAACCCATAGTAAAATCTGACAAGTCTAAACAAAGATAACTACCTCAAGCTCAGAGGTGGAATCAAACGGCCGCAGGCACCAGCAACACCAGAAGCCCAACACTGTCAGCTAAACCTGTTATAGCTCTGATCATGAGGCATTCAAAAGAAGAACACCTCAGAAGCAAGTCACAAGTAGTGTAAGAGTAAAAGCAGACTACATGTAACGCCCCGAAACTCAAAGGAGCGACAGGGGACATTTTGGGCCAGTTTTGGGTTCTGGCAGGAGGCACACGGCCTGGGACATGGGCGTGTCCTAGGGCGTGTCAGGCGTGTGTCGTCGAGTTGGTCGAGAGGTCAACGATTTTGGAGTCAACGATCGTCGAAGCAGAGAACACGGCCTGCGACACGGGCGTGTCGCAGGGCGTGTCAAGGCCGTATCGACGATCAGCCCAGGGTGTAGACGAATTTCGCTCGACGTTATGTCGAGACATGGCACACGACCTGCAACACGGGCGTGTCACAGGGCGTATCGACCTGTATCGACACTAAGCCCGTGAAGTCGACACTGCGCTCGACGAAGTGTCGAGACATGGCACACGGCCTGTGACACGGGCGTGTCGCAGGGCGTGTCGACCCGTGTCGACACTCGTCCTGGGGAGTTGACGAACTTTGATCGATGATATGTCGAGACAAGGAACACGGCCTAGGACACGGGCGTGTCCAAGGCCGTGTCGTGTGGTCGACGATCTTCGCTCGACAAAGTGTCGAGTGTCGAGACCGTGTACACGGCCTGGAGCCCAGGCGTGTTGAGGTAGACACGGGTAAGGACACGGGCATGTCATAGAACCCGTGCAGTGCTCGGGTTGGTTTCGGGGAAAAACGATGGGGATACACGGCCGGCCACACGGCCGTGTCAGGTGGAACACGGCCGTGTCAGGTGGAACACGGGCGTGTCAGGTCGAACACGGGCGTGTTTGATACTCGTGTGTTATTCCAGGCGAGCCAATTTTGACGGCGAATGAGGCACACGGCCCTGGACACGGGCGTGTGCCAGGCTGTGTGCGGTCCAGATTAGGCATTTCAGTCCCGAATCAAAGCCGTTCATTTCTTTAATTGATGATCCAACGGCTGGGGGTTGTTCCTGAAGGGATATACCCGGGATTGGGCCTTAGAAACCCTCACTTTTCATGAGTGGTTATCTTTCTAAAAGCTTAGAGAGAGAGGAGAGCCAAGGAAGGAAGAAGGAGCTAGATCCGGTCATTGGAGGAGCTTCGAAGCTCCAAATCGCGAGCCGACTCCGGATCCACGGATGCAAAGCTAGTGCGGTGCTTTTCATCCGCTTACTTTTCCATGGTGCCAAAGAAGAATGCAAGGGTAACGATTCTCTTCTTGAGCATGAGTAGCTCTCCTTCTTTGCATAGGAAGCCCGCTCTCGCGAGTTTGCGGAGAGTTGGAGGCGTTCCTTCGGGTAGATATGTGAAGTCCCCGTTGTTTAGAGTCCGTAAGCGAGAACGGACATAGGCATGATGTGTGAAGCCTATCCGGACATGTTAGTCTGGATCGGTGATGTTGTATTGCATAATGCCGGAGAAGACTCCGTGCTATTGGTTGTTTTTCGGGTTTTCTACACGGTAGATTGCAACAGGGAGCCTTGGGGATTAACCCAAAGGTGCACCCGGAAAACTGGGCGGATGCGTGATCTTGCCAACTTGGAGGCCTGAGAGCCAACTTGAACATAACCGGGTTATGTGAAATTGTGTGACGAAAATGGGACTCGGGAGAATTTTGACCCGCGCAAATGGCTTAAATTGTCTTTGTGACGTGAGCACGGGTTAGATGGAACCGTACCCACTTCTATGTCATTCGGGCTAAAGAGACCTAAAGTTACGTGGCACTTGTTGTTGGCATAGATGAGAGTCTTCGACGGTCTATGGCTTAAACTGTCGTGACCCATGCCGGGAAGACAAATTGCTCATAGGTTTGGCCGTCAAAGTGGCGGTGGTGAGTCCGGAATGTCTATGCCTTTAATTGACGTGACATCGACCGGTTCACCGAGAATGTGCCCTGAGAGCACGGGACGTGTGGCCGTGCGAGCCAACGTCTGTGATGAAATGGTTATATAAATATTGCTCGCTTATGCTAATGAAATGCAGGGAAGGAGCATCGCTTCCCCGAGTTGGGGGCGGGATCGTTATAATTTGGTCAGCATTGCTGACCGTTGCCTTGTTTTGCCACCGTGCGGTGGTTTGTTGCTTGCAGGTGCTGCTGGACCAAGCGGTCAATAGCGGGCTAAAGCCCAAAATGCGAAGCTGGCCCTCGAAGGCCTAATTGGAGTGTTTACTGTTTTTATTCATGTATGACCGGCCTGCGTGCCGTGGTTTGTAAATCATGTAATATCAAGTGAACCATTTTGTAAGGCCTTAAGGCTTGAACTGGTGTATGTGTAACATTCCTATTTTGGTATTAGTGGACATTCATGCTTTAGTGCTGGGTTCTTTATTGCAACTTTTATAAACTGCTTCCGCTAGAATGCTCTGTGTAGGACGTTATGATTAGTTGGATGGTTTCCATGAGTAACCACCCGGTCTGTCTGTAGTATATGGCATCGGGCCCCGGCCGGACCTACTACTATATGCTATGCGACGGATAGGGGGTGTTACAATTTGGTATCAGACTACTGGTTTTGGTCGGGCTTAATATGAATTCGTGGACGAATTCTTTTTAAGGGGTGGTGAGCACATTGTGTGTGTCATCGTTATAACAGTAAAAGAACCCATGAATGTCCACTTAGGAATGAAAATACATGTGTTTGAGGAACCTGCGTGTTCTTATAATTGTTGTTTGCAATTTTATTTGGTCGCTTAATGGTGTTTTGTACCACTATAGGTGACTGTGCTGAGTTCGCCATGTGGGACCGAAGGCTATGAGATTTATAGTGATGCTTCAGGCAGCGGTCTGGGTTGCGTGCTACTGCAACACGGAAGTGTAATAGCTTATGGCTCGAGACAGTTGTGTCGGCACAGCGGTGTCGACACAACTGTGTCGGCACAGCGGTGTCGACACAACTGTGTCGACACCCGACGACACAGCGATGTCGACACAGCTATGTCGACACCCGACGGCTCAGCTCAGCTGTGTCGACACAACCGTGTCGACACCAGACCGCTCAGCTCGACGAACTCAACACCCAGAACCGTTAGACCTACAGCGAGCTCCGCTCGACGCTTCGTCGAGCTCAGCACGACAATCGTCATCGACCTCCAAACAACGCCCAGAGAAACTAACAATCGTCGAGCTCCGCTCGACGATCGTCAAACTCCAAGCAGTGCCCAGAAAAAACCAACAATCGTCGAGCTCCACTCGACGATCGTCAAACCCAAACAGCGACCAGAAAGGAAAAGCGATCGTCGAGCTCCGCTCGATGATCGTCGAACCCAGACAGCGACCAGAAAGGAAAAGCGATCGTCGAGTTCTGCTCAACGATCGTCGAACCCAAACAACGACCAGAAAGGAAAAGCGATCGTCGAGCTCCGCTCGACGATCGTCGAACCCAGACAGCGACCAGAAAGGAAAAGCGATCGTCGAGCTCTGCTTGACGATCGTCGAACCCAGACAGCACCCAGAGAATAAAATAAAATAAAATAAAACATACTAATGTTGGTTCGACGAAACTGGATGAGCAAGACAAAAATCAATCAATTAAGTTTTCCAAATGAGAAATTTTCCGTTTCTGCCAAAGATTGATGAATTCAGCCGACTGAATCGAAAAGACGCGAAAACGCACTATCGGCAACGCGCCATCAACTGCACGCTAAAGTAACGCCCTTACGTCATTATGACGTCAACAAGAGGAGTAAATAATACCGAGAAAAACAGGGGTGTTACACGGGTGCATCGAGTAGTAGTCAACATTGTGTCGAGCTCTTATTAATGCAGATCATAGCAGAGTGCCGAGATCCAGTTTTGTAAACTAGCGATTTCTTGACATCGAGCTTCTTACGGCTTGATCCAATTGCCCAGGTTTTGTGTTTGTGAACCCTAAAAATGGAAGATGGGTCCTCCCCTCTCATTCTTCTAATCATTCGTGACTTGGTGGGCGTAAGCGAGAATGTGGGCAAAGGAGGAAGAAGACCTAGAGTCGTCTCTGTTGGAGCTTCGGAGCTCTGTTTGCCGATCCGAGACCAGATTTGGAGAGGGGGCGTGAAGGCGAATAAATTTATCCGCGCTTTCATGTTTTTATGGCAAAGAAGAGGTTTCGTAAGATAACAACATCTCTCCTCGCAGTCTTAGGATGCGTGCATGACATCTTTTCTTCATGCATTTATTTTTTTGTAAGTTCATTTCTTTGGCATTATAAATCCGCTCAGTTAGTGTATTAAGCATGGTGGATGAAATCGAAATCGTGATCGGTGTTCCGATTCGGTGATGTTGCTTGACATGCATTTTAGGTATTTTACTAGAAATCTGATTGCAGTGAATACACAGTTATGATACCCTTATATTTTGTGTGAGATTGATTATTGGCTTAGGGAGGGGATATGTACGTTATGAATGTGTGATTAGGTTATGATGTCCTTTTGATTGTGAAGGCATGAATTTGTCTCCGTGGTTGGCTGGCTCACCCCGTGATATTGTGATTCATACGTGGAGGTTGTCCCGGCAAGACGAGTCGCCTTCTCTGAAAACTGACGAGAACGTCTATGCTTTGGACAAGCCAGATGATGTTGTAATCCATATGTAGGTGGGGTCTAAGTAAGGGTTCTTAGCATCAGTTATGCTTGAATTGGTGAAATTGGTGAGAATTGTAGCGTTAATGGACAAACCTGATGGAGTTATTATCTATGTACATGTGGGATCTCAGCGGGAGTTCTTTTCCTTGGGCTTGTATGCTTTCAGGAAATGGGAGTACCCATGTGATTGATGTGTGATGATATGTTAGAATCATATAAACTATAGGGTGCCTTAGGTGAAACCTAGGTTTGCATACATGATGCATTGGTAGGTTATTTACTTATTCAACCTAAAAATATGAATGATGTTTATGATACCCTTACTTGTTGTTTTGTTTCTATGTTATTTATGTTTTATTACATATGCATACAAAGTGCTGAATTACAGGATGATAGAGTGCACCGTGGTCCGCTAGGGACGGTCGAGAGGACGGGTTTTGTTACATAGTTGAGGTCATCCTTAGCTGATCCACATTATATAAAATTTTTATAGGGTAAGGATAGCAAGCTTGAGCTAGCTTGTCGGCCAAAAAAGCCTAAGCCTCATGAAGTGTACTTCCTCCTGTTTTGGTAGTGTGTTTTGCTTCCTTTACTTTGTTTTCAACTTACATGCCGAGGTAGCATAGAAATGATGTACTCTTAACTTAATGATGTGTTATATATTGATTTGGACATTATAATGTTGTAAGACCATAAGGCTATTTGGACTCCTATAGTATTGTGGACAGCTTCTAGTTTCCTGTTATCATTTTCATTGTTTTATATTCTGAGTTTTAAGATGAGTACTATTCTATATCATTTTATAATACCAAAGTTATGGTGTCTATATGTCGTGGGGCCCCAGCCGGACCCTTATTATATGATCATCGCACGAGAGGTGTTGCAACATGGGTATCTTCTGGCTTACAATCTTGCATGCCAAACCTTTTAAGTATCTTATCAAAAGAGCTTTCCTTTGATAATGCAAGTATACCCCGAGTGTGATTTCAGTGTATTTGTATGACTAATACACAAGATGCTTCCCCAAGATCATTCATTTCAAATTTCTTTGAAAGAAATGTCTTGGTCTTATGTAGAATATCTATATTATTGTTGACAAGTAATGTGTCATCCACATATAAAACCAAAAAGTATATTTACTCAAATTGAATCTATGATATATATAATCATCAACAACATTCATCTCAAAACTAAAAGAGACGACTACTTGATGAAATTTGAAATATCACTGATACGACGCTTATTTGTGTTCATAGATGAATTTCTTTAATATGCAAATCATTTTCTTTGGAGCAATATCATGAATGATATCTTGAGTATTGTTAGTAATAATCATATCTTTCTCTCCAGACTCTAAATATTCAAAGAACTGAGCATTACCTATCTCGAAGAAAATCTTAGTATCATGATCATAAAATTTATATCTCATAGACCATTTAGAATACCAAATAAAATAGCAGCTTACTATTTTGAAGTCCATTTTTAAAAATTGGGCCTATAAGGCGTAACCTCAACTAGACAACCCAAACTTGACGATGCTTTAGGCTAGGTTATCGACAAGTCTAAAGCTCATAAGGTTTTTTTTGTACTATTTAAGTTGGAACTCTATTGAGGAAATAAGCTACAGTTGTGAGTGCTTCACCCTAGAGGGATTGTAGTAAATAAGAATGAGGAATTGTAATTCTCGCAATATCCTTAAGCATCCTATTTCACCTTTCACCAACACCATTCATGGTAGGAGTATCGAGCATGATGTACTAAAGTATGATGGCACATCCCTCTAGAAATTTAACAAAGGGGCATATATGTTGTTCTCCTGATTCATCATATCTACCATAACACTCACCACTATGATTAGATTTAACGACCTTAATTTGTTCATTGAGTTAGTTTTCTACCTCAACTTTACAAGACTTACAAACTTTCAATGATTGCAACTTTGCATGAATTAGATAAATTTACCATAACTAAAGAAATCATTTATGAACATTATATAATATTGTTGACCATTCCAAGAAGTCATAAAAAGGGGTCAACAAATATACGTATGCATTAATTCTAAGACTTTTATAGCTTGATTAACACATATCTTCCTTATGTTCATTTTCTCTCTTTTATACAGTACATGCAAACCACTATAGTGCAAACCTTAAATTCTATAAAATCAAGGGAATCGAGAATTCTGTTAGACACAAGTCTCTCAATTCTCCAATTAGAGTTGTGGCCTAAACACTTATGTCATAAAGATGTGGAATTATTATTAGTTGATTTATGATTCATATAATTCTAGTTAAAATGCTAAGTTCTATTATATGAAGTTATTGTATTAATCAAATATAAGTTATCAATATTAAATAAATAATTGGTGCTAATAAGATTTGAATTTATTATTTCCAAAAGAATAATAATAATAAAATTTGTCTAATATAAAATAGATAACCAATTCAGTCTAAAAGACGACATAACAAAAGTCTCAAGCAAATCTTAAAAACGACTATGCTTTAATAATAATCAAAAAAGTGTCTATATTTTCAACTTTGATTGATTTACTCTCGCCCACAAAGATATATACTTCACCATCCTTGTCTTTCATTAACTCAGCCAACCCTACATAGATACACTTACGTGAGTAATAACACCTGAATTTATCCACCAAGTGTGTTTAGGTATATAAGTTAAATTAATTTCAGAACAAACTGTAGTGAGAAGTGCATCCTTCTTAGCATGCTAGACATGATATTTGACACAATCTTTCCTCACATGTCGACCACACCGATAAAAGAAATAGGTGGAAACCTTTCCGTATACCTTTTATGGCTTTCTCTGTGGAGGTCCACTTGCAGATTGCTTTTTTTTCTTCCTTTACTTGTCTTTGTCTGATGGGCCCACTATAACATGAGCACTTTAAGTCATATCTGGCTTTAATCATTCCTTCTATTGCACACAATATAAAATAAGCTCATTGAGAGATCATTTCTCCTTTTGACAGTTATAACTAACCTTAAATTTATTGAATTTTGTAGGAAGATATGAAAATTCCATAATGTACTCTCAAACATTCTATTTTCCCTTGCACTTAATGGAAACAAGCTTTGCAAGAAGCATGCTTGTTTCCACCTTATTTTTTTGTGCAAAATGCTTTTCTAAGGTTGGGGTAGTCACAAAATTGCACCTAAAGGCTTATGGAATGCCCTGCTTCATGATCAAAAGACATATGCAATCAGAACATTCCCACTTTTCTTAGTTTCATTTTACCTCAATGACATTATCATTTGAAGGAAATATGAGTGGTCCATTTTTATAGTGATGATGTCCATCTTTACTTCCATTTCATATATGATTAAAGATGAGATATTTCATTTCTCACATTAAATTGCAACTAAATGTTTATCTCTTATCACACAAATAAATGTTTTTTTACTAAAGTAAATACACTCTTCAAAATTCAACTTCATCTCCTATCACTAAGAGATTCTAGATTTCTCTAACAGATAAAATCAAAAAGGGGGAGAAAGTATGCTATCCTAGCAGAATTCTTAGTGATAACACTCAGTAATCTGATCATGGTGCTGATGATGGTGATGATTAAGGTGTTCCTGATAATGCTGTTATTCTTGATGCTATTGTTGAGGATAACTTGGGGATTGCCAACCTAGATAATGTTCCACTTACTATGCCCAATATAGTGGTTCAAACTACTCTTCATAGTGATGATGATATATATACATGCTTTTATTGATACTGCACTTAACATTGAGAATACTTATTCCACCCAACAACATATTTCTTTATCAATTGATTAGTGGGAGTCAACAGTTGCTGTAATAAAAATCTTAGCTGATGTTGTTCTCTCATAAGAGGAGTCTATTTTTCAGGAGAAAAATATATCTATTTCTACTAAAGCAATATCTTAGGGGGAGATTATGGAAACCTCTCAGGTCTATGAGACATATATCATACCCGTTGTGGTATCTTCTGAAGAAAAGATTACTGACATTAAAGATACGTGCACTAGAATTGTGTATATTGAGACTGCTCACCATACTACAACCTATCATGTCATTTCTCCCATCATGGTTTACAAGAGAAGGCCTAAATATTATTATTCTTGAGTTTGGAACATATAAAGATTGGCTGATTAAATATGATGATGGTTATATTCCAAAGGTAAAGAGATTCAATATTGACAACAATCTACTAATCAAAATCTTACATAAATTTCACTTTGGAACAAGTACTATCATATTTCTCTTTATCACAACTAGAGCTGAGCATAATAATTGAAACTCGATAGTCGCTCGATTTTTTAATCGAATCAAAATCGAAATAAAATGAATAGAATCAAAATGGCTTGAATCATAATGGCCCGAAATTGTTTTCGAGTCGATTTTGAGCCTCATATGAGACACTTAATTTTTGATTCGAGCCGGCTCGATTAATTAGTATATCAATTTTTTATGGCAAAACTAGTAATTTAGTCCCTAAAGTTTGGCATCTTTTTGAAAAAGGTCCCAAAACTCTTTTTTGGGTGAATTTAGTCCTCAAATTTACTCAAATACATGAAATCAGTCCCTCAAAATTTTTTCCGTTAAATGCAAAAGGAGAAAACTCGTCGTTCCGTGGCCGTTGTCTCCCCAAACACGTCATTCCTACAGGAGTTGAATCAAGGACGACGTCGGAGCCCGTCGAAGGCGCTGCTGCCATCTTCGCTGGAGATGGTCTACTCTGCTCCTAGAGCTTCGCTGAGGCGAGCTGCCAACTTCATCAGAGAAGAAACATAATGTCATTTGAAATGCTTGCTTCTTCCTCCAATCTTTGCCACACCGGAGCTTCACCATCAAAAGCCCACAAAGTTCCTCTTTGATTGCGCTTAAGCCTAGATCAGTCAGTCCTGTATAGCCTTCCGACCGAAGCATCTCTCCATGCTCCGCTCCCCCATGCTGAAATCCTACATATAGAAAGTTTCTAAGGTAGCCATCGTGAAGGCCACAGAGCAGATTGTCTCCAACGAAGATGGCAGCTCGCCTTCAGCGGAGCTCTAGGAGCAGAGAGCAGATCATCTCCAGCGAAGATCGCAGCGACGCCTTCAGCGGACTCCAGTGTCAATCTCTCCACTATCCTGGATTTGGGGAGACGGCAGCCACGAAACGACGAGTTTGGGAGACGGCAGCCACAGAATAACAAATTTGGGGAGACAACGGGCACACAAGGACGAGTTTGGATGTTTCATTTAATAGAAAGTTTTTGAGGGACTGATTTCATGTATTTGAGTAAGTTTGATGACTAAATTCACCCAAAAAAAAGTTTTGGGACCTTTTTAAATAAGATGCCAAACTTTAAGTACTAAATTACTAATTTTGCCATTTTTTTATTAAACGCTCTCTTTCAAATTTCGACTTTCGATTCTGTCCATTTAGATGTTGGCAAAAATGATATTTCAGTCCCCAAAGTTCTCTGCTTTTTAGAAATCAGTCCCTATAGTTTTTTTTATAGAAATCAGTCCCTCTACTTTTATAAATTACTGAAATCAGTCCCTCTAAATTATTTTTCTTCAATTATATAGAATTAAGCGTCAAAACTCTATTTATAATACAAAATATCTTCTTATTTTTTAATCATTTTCGTTCAAAAACGAAAAGGTTGTGTTGTTCTAATCCATACCTCTTTCGAATCTTCAAACAATCATGCTCCATATCCGGCATTAGTGCGAACTCATTAAAAGTTTGTTTGAACAAACTCATGCCATTCACGTCAGTTCTGCTTCTGCCATTGATGATTAAAGTGTTGGTTTTATGCAAGCTGCCATTGTTGATTTCATGGACGAAACTGCTCACCTCCAAGCAAATCCTCTGTTTCAAAAACAGAGTCAGGTTTAACTATTCCAACAGTTCTCATATATAAATTTATATATTAACTAATTTCTAAGATTACAGATTTATACTATTTAAGAGTTTATTGTCGCTAGAGCATGAATTTGTTGCTTTAGTACTTTAAATTAATGGTCACTCTGTTTTTTTTGCTTAATTTTTTTAACTGGTTTTTCGTTCATTTCTGGGCATACCTCCATCACGAATCTATTGTTGGGGTTTGTTGTAGGCCATGGCAAGAGTTCTGTCTCCTCGTGATAGAGGAATTAGAAGGCCAACAATGGTAGATAATTCAAAGACGATGCATTTAATCATGTAAATCTACTTAGAACGGGCTTAATAAGTAGAAGGACTGATTTCACATATTTTATAAAATATAGAGACTGAAATCTTACAAAATAAAATATTGGGACTGATTTCAAAAAAACTGAAAACTTAAGGGACTGAAATGTGAGTTTTGCCTTTAGATGTTCAATATCATAATGACAACATCTCATCTAACTTTTCCTTTAGGTTCTGACACACTTACACACGCATCTCATTTGTCACGTTCTGTATTCATGATTTTGCGCCTCTTGGCCTTCTTCAATGTCAAAATTAATGTTGTCCCATTCAATATTTGCTGTTTTTTACTTTTTGAAATTAAAATAAAGAGTCTATAAGTTAATTATTTTCCATAAATTTGATTGGTGATCGCTCCAAATGCAATATAACTTAAACTTTAAAATTTGTAATAATCTAAAATTTTATTAAAAGCATTAATTTTTGAGCTGACTCAAAATTGATTCGAGGCGGCTCGGAATCAAGTCAATTTCGAGCCGAGCCCCCTCGAATCAAAATTGACTTCGATTTCTAGTTGACTTTGAACTGATTTCATGTAAAAAATTTTGATTTCGAGCCGAGCTAAAATTTCTCGAATTCGACTCGATATCACACCAAATCACAACACCTTCCTTTAAAGCTCCTATGAAATCGGCTGCTCAAATTGCAAAGGATAATCTAAAGCTTCAGAAAGACAAACACAATATTGATTCTAATTTAGTAATTTCATTAAATAAAAAGATGATTCACGAGCTCTACAAAAGAGATTACAATTTATCAAATGTTTTGATTCTGCTTTAGAAAACTGGAGGAGAATATCAATGTCAAAATCTTTAAGAGACAATCCAGGCAAAGATCTATGAACATTCTCTAGGTATTTTGAAAAGCCCGAGGAAAAAATAACACTTTCACATCTAAGATTTTGTTGATAAGAACCCCTTAAGAAGTCAAAGCTCAAATGATTTTTTTTGTTTATTGGATTTTCTCTGTACACATCTTTTTTCTTTATTTTGCTCAAATGTAAAAATTCCACACACACACACACGCATGCGCACACACAGACCCACGCATGCGCGCGTGTGCGCATGCATACAGACATGCATGGACGCGCGCGCCCACACACCAACCCCCCCCCCCCCCCCCCCCCCCCCCCCCCCCCTCAAACACGCACTCACACACCCTATAGTGATGAGGCCAAAATACCCTTGGGGAATAGTGATTTTTAAGTCGAGTGGTATTTCACGCCTATGATGTCTTGCTATTGTAATATCAGGACTGGCAAATATAGTGTAACCTGGAGAAGTCATATCTTCTCTGTGGATTTAAGACATATTGTGATGTTAATTCAATTTGAATGCTATTTAAGGTGATCATGTTTACGTATAAATTTTTAAAGTCTTTCTAAATCTGAATATACAAATTCTAATTCGTATATACACTGAAGATTCATCACTAGGAATATCGTTTATATTGTATGTATTGATACCATAATCATGGAGATTTGTGTTGAAAATCCTTTTTATAGTGGTGGGCTTTCATTAGTGTAGTGACTATCTTGTTGTCATTTGAAGCACTTGCAATTATTTTGATTTTTTGTTCTACAAATTTTGTCAATTATTATCATTTTTAAAAATTTTTGCTTAAATTTAAAGTTTCATTTTTTCGGATTATTTTATACCTTGGAGGCTTGGACGTTGATATTGCTGGTAGCTCGGTGTGAATCGATAATATAAATTAATGTCTTCTTCGTATTTATTGCAGTAGTTTTGATCTAGTTTTGAAGAGGCAATTTATTTTTTTATTTGTTTAAAAGCTTTCGCTTATTCATACTAGTCTTTTATTGTTTTCATACATTATTTTTTTTTAGAAATCTTATGTTATGAGAGCAATCTGTGTTTGTATTATAAAGCTTGTTATATTTTTCTTCGATTAATGTGTTTCAATGAGTTGAGATTTTTTAAAAAAAATTTATCAAAAAAAAATTCATTTAGATTTATTAAGTTTAAAAATATAACCAATATATATAACAACAAATTCTTCTAACATACATATATCACATAGTTGCATTGTTAATAATAGAACTTCTATATTGCATATGTCTTGTATACTGTCAGCTGTAAAATCGACATATAAGGTTGAGACTAATCTATTAATGATAATTTGTTTTGAAGTGACAAACCTAATATTCTGAATTTCTTCAGGATGCGCGTTATCGATATTTTTAAGTCATGATTGGGAGAATCCTTCCCAAAGGCTTGTGACATATATGAGGAAGTCTTATTGACTAAGTTCTTTAGAAAGAATTTATATGGTTTCGTTTATATGTTGGGTCCTTACGGTCGTGTATTTTTTGATCTCAATGTGGGATATTATATATATTGAAAAACTACCTAGACCGTTATGTGTATTAGGTGTTGGTAACTTATTTTGATGTTGTCGATGATTATAACAATTCAACCATTCTTGTCTTTTAGCATATCTAAAAAACTCAGGATTTTCAAATGTTTCATCTTTAATGTCAGTACGTTTATGTTTTTAGAGGTATCGGCTTCTCCTATAATAACTCCACTAGTTATGAAATATATTTTATAAATGTTCGATGTTGTAATATTTTGTGCTTCAGAATCAAAATAAATTTTAGAGATTTCTTCGTAGTCTTGATATTTATAAAAATCTATGATATTTTGATGTTTGTTATAATATTCATAGAGTTACGTACAACTAATTTCACCTTTAAGTTCCTTATTTTTTAGTTCAAGAAATTCCTCGTACGATATGCGATCTAGTTCCGCTATATCAACTTTATTTTTGTTCTTCAGAACTAAATTTCACCATATTAATGTTGTTTAACAATGAAGTTTCCATTTTACAAGTGGTTTTGATTTGGATATAGAAAGTTTTCCTTACGTACTACTGGTTAGCTTACATAAATTTGTGCTAATAGTTTGATGTTTATCAATGATAAATTCCGAGCATTAGAAATTTCATTTGTTTCATTTGTGAGGAGATGATGTTATGATCACCGCAGACACGTTAAATTAAGGCGATTGTTATTAGCACTACATTTTTGGATATTCGCAGCACTTTTACTCCTAATTTTCTCCGCCTTTTGAAAATACTCCTTGTACATGCATTTTTAGGAAACGTGTTCACCACGAAAGTTGTAGATCTCGTCGAGATCTACAACTTTCGTGTTGAACACTTTTCCTAAAAAAGCATGTATAAGACGTATTTCTAAAAGGCGCGAAATATGAGCGTATTTACTAATGTACGTCTTGTAGATGCATTTTTAGGAAAAGTGTTCAACACGAAAGTTGTATATCTCGACGAGATATACAACTTTCGTGTTGAACACTTTTCCTAAAAATGCATGTACAAGAAGCATTTTCAAAACACGCAGAAAATTAATAGTAAAAGTTGTGCGAATATCCAAAAGTGTAGTGCTAATAGAGAAAAATCATTGTCCTCGATCAAGAAAATCGGTGAAACACCCGAGCTTTGCATTATTGTGAAGAGGATTCGTTTGTGATGAAGAAAATATTTTTTGTGTGTAATAGAAGAAAAAAATCGTTTTAAATATAAATGCCCATCGAAATTTTTTTTCTTTAGTAAATGCTTGCGCACTACATGGTTCATAATTTTTTTCTTGATATTTTGATCATTATCTCTACGACTGGTCGCCAAACCTCAATTCGTGGATTTCTGGTTGGATGAAGCGTCGCAAAAAAATTAAACATCCCAAATTTTTTTGTTCATGGACATGAATATTTAAAACAAAGGCCTGTACATGGCAAAAAACTAAATCAACCCACAAAGAATGAATCCAGAGAAAGTTAGAATATATTTGGTTTTAAAGACCTATAAAAGACCTTCAAGGGAGAAATTATTAAAACTAAAGTGGCCTAACAGTCCGCCATAGACATTTGCTAAAACAATAATCAAAGATTAGTATAATGACACGGAAACGGTCCCAGTCGATTACACTTTATTTAACAACCTGTATAAAGACATACTGATAGGGGACTCCTGAACAACCATCACCCGAGTATGCTTCAAAAAGCATATATAGCCAACACGGGTAAACGTACCTATATCACAAATATAAACTACGACTCATTGGGCCATGAAATAAAGACTCGCTAGTCTATTAAACCCACAAGTCTTATCAACTCTATTGGTTGTCATATACATATATATTATATTCGTCTAAATTACCTTTGAAATAGGTAGGACATGGAAAAAACAAGGATACAAATCAATAACAAGAATTTAGCTCGAACAACTATGCCAGACACTTTTGAAAGCAGGGTCACAACCCTAAACACAATAACAAACCGTCAGTACTGCTCAAAATCAATAACTAGTAAATACAACAACAAAAATTTTCTTGCACTTCACCAACAGTGTGCAGGGTTAATAATTCTGCACAAGCAAGATACTTTTCAAAGTGTAACGCATCCCCTGTAATGACTGTATAATATGGGTCTGATCGGGACCCCACAACATACAAACTCCACAGTTTAAGCATTATAAGATGATATAAAACTACCCAATTCAAAATCAGACTAAAAACAGCGAAAACAAAAAAACGATATTCGAAGTTATCCACAATCACAAGAGTATCAAAACGGCCTTAAGGCTTTACAACAATCATGAGTCTCAAGTCTGAAACAATAACAAGCAAAGTAATGTGCTTTGGCACTCGCAGGATACCTCGGCATACAAGTCGGATTATAGTTCATGGAGCAAAGCACTTTACAAACACAAGCAAATAACAAAAAGTTCACTTCATGAGGTTTAGACCTTTTTAGCCGGCGAGCTTGCTCCCGCTTGCGATCCTTGCCCTGTAAAAATTTGTTGTAACGTGAGTCAGTAAAGGCTGACCTCAACTGTGTAACCAACACATCTCCACTCGATCGTCCCAAGCGGACCCCAGGGCACTTCATCACCTTGTAGGTCAGCACTTCGTACGTAAATATACATGAACTTAGAGAGTAATAAAACAGGTTTGGATGTCTCATACAACAAACATGTTTCTATGTTGAGCAGATAAAATAAAGTGGCTTACAATGCAGCATGTATGCAATCCTGGGTTTCACCCGAGACACCCTAAAGTGTATGTTTTCGTAATTATAAGTGGACTAATTTAATCGAGTCGTCTCGATCAAGCGCATGCGTATGTTCGAGTTTATTAGGATCTCCCGCGAGTGTGAGTCAAAGTTGGTTTGCGCGAATAGTCGAAACTTGTGATAGGCGGGCAAGATTATTTCGACCTTCATTACGCGAGTTTGGTCTTCCCTTGGCATGTTTAGATCGATCGGTTCTAGTTCGTGCGTTCGATTTATTTTACGTATTCATGAATTTATATAGAGAAAAGTGGGTGCTCATAGCCTTTTTCCTCCACTCTCTCAATCCCTCTCCTATTAAAGGATAAAGGTCCAGTTATTTCATTATGAGAAATCAATTCGTGAACAAGGGAATTGGTGTTTGCTGTTTCTCTCGCTGCGGTTGCTGTTCATCTCTCCAGGAAAGGGCTGACTGGATCTTTTTTTTTCCCTCTACAATCGATTGCTCTTATCGGCCATCTTCGTTGGGGATCTTCGGCATGCAAAAGATTAGACCCAGAGCCTTGCCAACGGAAATCTACTCCTTTTTCTCTATTTCACCGTTGTTTTCAGTTTTCTGTCCATAAAATAGAGAAACTCGTTGAAAGAGGAGGAGAGACTGTTGTCCTTTAGATTTATCGCCAGAGCCGTCCAGAATATCTTCATCATCACAATAAATCAGAGAAAGGAAGAGTTCATTTTTTGAGCCGTACAAAAGGTGTTGATTAGATGTTGGAGAAAGGCACTATTTTATTTACTATTCCGAATTTAATGAAAGCCCAAACAAAATCTTCTGGAAATTGATAAAGGAGATACACAGTGATTTTATTAACTTTTTATTTGAGATAAAAAGGTACTTTGTTCTAAGTTTGTGGTGTATGTCTGGTTGATAAATAAGCACCCCAAATTTCATCCGAAGGAATACAAGCACATTATTAAGAATGTCAGCAACAGTGCGACACGAAGCCGAATCCAAGAATGATACGCTAATTTAATTTTATTTTCCGCACTTTATAGCGCACTGCATTTGTTTCATAAACTTCATTATTTGTGATCACATAAATTTACAAGTGATTAATTTATAATTGATTACACTATACCGTAGGAACTAGCTATTTATGTTCATGACGATCCTGCGCGCATAGGTCACATCACATTGATTAATTTTGATACAATATTTTCACATGTTTGTAACCTTATGCGCTTGTCATAATTTTTTATCATAAAGCGCATGAATCTAACACATTATCACACATCATCAAACAGGTACTTCTAATTTCCCCATCGGCATTCAGCCGCAAACACACGAGTATTTTCAATATCCCATAACGACATACAAACCGCCACACAGAACTCTTGTCAAGACCCCACCCGCTCGTGGGTCTCAAAACCCGGGCTTGCCTACAAGATCTGACTTCTCATGCCAGAATTCCATTTCACAAACAACAAACTGATACTAAGAACCCTTGCTTGACCCCACCCGCTCGTGGGCTTCATCGCCCGAGCATTTCCAAAGTTTGACATACTCGTCAGTTTCATAGAAGGAGATTTGTCTCGCTGGAACACTCTCCACACATGACTTTCACGTCACGGGCTAGCCAGCCGACCACAGAGACAAAGTCGTACCTTAACACATCACAATCAAAAGCATTTCCCTCCCTAATCCACCATTCGTACTTACACGGAAAATAAGGGGGAATAAAGACCACAAATGACATCTTGCCACAAACGGATTTCTAGCAAAATCCTTAAAACTCATTATGCAACATTACAAAGTCAGACTAACGGTCGCGACTACGGCTTCACCCACAATACCTAATCCACTAGTAGAGCGGATTTCTAGTGGAACATCATGTCGGGGAAGGACACAATCGACCCATTGGCTCCTCTTGAACCATGGAAACCCGAACCCCTCTCATTTGAGAGATCTGGTGCCTGAAGCTTGAAAGAAATCAAGAATAAAAATGGATGTCATGCATGCATCATAAAAATTGAGAGGAGAAGTGTCGTTACCTTACGACTCCTCTTCCTACCCATGGAAAACTTGATTTGCATGAATGAAAATATGCGCTTTCAAGTCCTCTCCACGGATTTGGCCTCAGATCGACGATCGGAGCCCCGAAGTTTCGTAAATGACGGAGAAATACCTTCTTCTTCCTCTTCCAAACTCTCTCCCAAACCCTAACTCTTTCTCAAAATGAGATGAAATGAGGGTTTAGAACGTTTTAGCCCGATTTATGCCCTTTGGACGGAGGGTCCTGGGCCATCGGAATAAATAATAAGAGAAATCAGACAGCTAAAAATCCAAATGACAGAACTGCTATCGTCTGCTACCGCCGGGTGGTAACTACCACCGTGCTGTGATTACTTCCCGAGTCATCGTCCCTTTTGGAAAGAAATCGCTACCGCCAGCTTTAATAATACCGTCGCGCGATAGCCACTCAACGCTTCCCACTCAACGCTCTCAACGTGTTGGGTATTGTATCCACATTAACACAGATTTGATGAAGTCACCCTTGAACTAAGATGAATTAAGTTGTATTTGATGTTTTGCATGAGTTATGTGTTTGCAGGATCATATTGCCAAGTGTAGACCAATGTCAGTCTACAATGGGTCACCAAACACATGATCATGCAATGTAATCCCTCATTGTGTGATCCATGGTGTTGACTCATGTGTAGCCTCTCTATTGGGATACACTTCATATTCAAGCACAAGGACTGAATGGAGAGACTTGTTGCTGAATTCACTAAAGAAGAGAAAATTCTGTTGAAGAAATTTTTGCTAAGTACTTTACTCGAGTAGATACTTACATACTCAAGTGAAATGCTTAGTCAATACTCAAGTTTGACTATCTGTACTCGAGTAAGGGAATTATCTCTCGAGTAGTCAAATTATAACTCTCGAGTAGCTAAGTCAATTGCTCGAGTAGATCATTTCTCATTCTCGAGTTAACAGAATTTTCTCTCCATAAAGTTTTCTAAGTGATTTACTCGAGTAGTCATATAAGTACTCGAGTAGTTTAGTCTTTTGTCTCGAGTTACAGAAGATTGGATTTCGTATAATTTTACTTCACTCGTGTAGTCAAGTTTATGTACTCGAGTAGCCCATCTACTACTCGAGTAGTCCAGATTAAATACTCGAGTGATATGTTTTTCATCCCACAGAATTTTTCTAAGTCCATTACTTGAGTAGATGTATCTATATACTCGAGTAGTTTATCTGCTCTCGAGTAGTCCAGTTTCACTACTAGAGTAACCCAGTTTCTTCTCCCAGAAATTATTCTAAGTCTTTGACTCGAGTATTCCTTCTACCTCTCGTGTAGTTAATTTCTTTTCTCTCGAGTAGTGTTTCTTGTACTCGAGTAGTTCAACTCCACATCTTGAGTAACTATATTAGCACTCGAGTAAGTCTTTGTGTACTCGAGTAGTTGCTCATTATTTCTGAATTTTCTCTAAGTCAACCACTCGAGTAGTCCTCTTCTATTCACTCGAGTAATCTTATCAAGTACTCGAGTAGGTAAACTTTCACTCGAGTATCTCAGTCATCTACTTTTTCAGAAAAATCGTTAAGTCCAGAATTGACAAAAATTTCAAAAGCTTTGACGTGATTGGTCCACGTATACATCATTAATGTTAATTATGACCGTTGGGGAAGATCTTATATAAGGTCTTGTCAAAACCGACTAACCTTAACAAGTACTGTCAAGTTTATTCTAAGTAATTCTGAATCTCTTTCTCTCTCTAAAAACGAAAGCCGTCGTCGCCGATCTTCATCGCGCATATTCAGCTAGGGTTTTCGATCCAAAAGATTCAGATCAAGAAGATTCACAGATCGAGATTGTCTTTCAATTCTTCATCATCTATCTGATCGTGTGAAGCCAAAAAATTTCAGATCTAGCTTTTGCCGAGATTCTTCTTCAACTTCTCTGATAAATGCACAAAGATCAAAGAAGAAGATTCAGGCCGACTGTTTCCATATCTAAGAAAGTTTTACTGTTTGTATTTTCATATACTTTCAATTTCATTCTTGTATGAGAATTCTCTCCGAGTGTAGGAGCCCTTTTCTTTTGTCTCTGAGTTGTAGGAAGTTTTATCTTCCGAGTGTAGATCTGTGTTGTGGATCGAGATTGTAGGAACTTTGTTCAGAGACGTAGAATCGGTTTTCAATTCGAGATAGTGGAGTAGCCGAGTCTAGTTCTTTGTTAGATCGGTGAGGGAAAGTGGATGTACCCAAGGTTGTGGAACCACTATAAATCTTTTGTCGTCTGTGATTGCTTGGTTGATAATTATGTGCATAGATCTCTAAATTTTTATTCCGCAAAAAGATGCAAAACTCACCTATTCACCCCCTCTAGGTGATTTTGGTAGACAACTGAACACTTTCAATTAGTATCAGAGCCAGGTTGATCAATAAAAGGTTAACACCTTGATCAGATTTGACTCGTTGTCTTTTGAGAATTTTCCAAGCATGGAGAAGGCTAAAGATTTTGTCAAGCTTTCTTTGTGCACCAAGAATAACTTTCCCATGTGGAAAGAAAGAATCAGATTTTTCATGGAAGCTGTGGATCCAAGGATCTTCATGATAGTTGAAGAAGGTCCTTACATTCCCATGACCGTCTCCACATTAGATCCTACAAAAAAGTTCCAAAGAAATTAATGGATCTTGACAAATACGAGATTGCACTTGTGTCTTTAGATAAGAATGCCAAGAATATTATAGCAAGTGCAGTCGATGACTCCATGTTGCAGAACTTGATCTACTGCCAGTCTGCCAAGGAGATGTGGCAGTCCCTAGTCACTTTGATGGAAGATATAGAAGAAGTTAGGGATAATAGAAGATCCCTGCTGAACCAGAAGTATGAAGCCTTCTGGAAAGGACACATGGACACCATTGCTGAAACTTTTGAGAACTTCTTCAAAATAGTTAATGGCCTAAGGGTATATGGCCGAGTCTTCACAAACGGAGAGCTAAATGATAAATTCCTAAGATCCCTAATCAAGGAATGGGATAACAATGTCTGTGCTATCCGGGAGTTTGGAAAGCTAGCTGAGACGGACCCGCAGAATCTCTTCGGGAAGCTAATGTCATTTGAGCTTCAACTCAACACCAGAAAGGCTGAAAAACAGAAAAGCAGGTCTGCATCCAAGAAGAAGTCTGTTGCTCTAAAGGCAGACACCTTAGGGAAGTCAAAGGCTGCCTCTCCTACCCCAGCACAAGAAGTGAGTGAAGAAGAAACCTCGGATACAAGTACCTCAGGCTTTGAGCTATCTGAAGGAGAGTTCTCTCTACTCTCACGACAGTTCAAGAAATTCTTGAACAAAAAAAAGCAATGGAAAGGCAAGGATGCCTCCTACAGAAGATCACGACATGATAGCGATCGGCATAGAAAAGACTCAAGTAGCCATGACAGGTATGCTTTTAAACCGAACAAACATATTTCTACTGACATCGTTTGTTACTGTTGTAATAAGTCAGGTCATATCATAGCTGACTGCCCCCATAAGAAGAAGGAGGGTGGAAAGAGAGAAGAAAATACGTCCTCATATAATAAGAAGAGGACAGAGAAGAGCCTGATAGCCAAGAAGGGAAAAACTCTTAGTGACTCCGACTCATCTGAGTCGAGTGAAGAAGAAGAAGCCTACTTTGGGCTTATGGCTCAAACTGATGACGAACAAGAGCCCCAGTTCACTAGGAAGGTAAACTCTCACACTCCTCTTTCAGATTTTGATGTTTCTGAGCATGATTGTGAGGACAGCTCTTCTGACGATGAGTCTGAACTCATGGCCCAGTACAAGAAGTTAATCATGACTTACAACAAATGTCGACGAGTCGTGAAAACTCAAGCTAAAGAGATAAAGTCTCTGAAAGCTGAAGAGAGCACCCTAAGAGAGGAAGTCGCTAAGACCGACTCGCTCAGAGAAAACTTCAATGCTGTCATTGAAGAATATAACAAAGCTCTTGAGCACCTTGACTTAAAATAGAAAATCATCAAAGAGTTGGAAGAACAACTCGCTGCTGAAAAGAAACTTGTTGAAAGTTTCTTCAAGCCTAAGACTGTTCTTCCATTCGTTGCTGAATTCTCAACTAAGGCCAAGGGTGCTGGACTAGGCCATGTAGAAGATCCTAGTAAATCTTCTAGGAGGAATAAGACTCAAAGAAAGAATAAGACCGCCAAGAAGGTCTTGGCCAAAGAAAAGGGGAAAGCCCCTCAAGATCAGACTTCTTTCAAGAAGGTCATCTTTCCTACAAACGAGTTTGATCTTGACTCGTCCTATGGTCACTTAACTAGGCCTACCTATATAGAGCCCAAGTCTCGCTAACAAGGATGGACTCGCCCCAGAAACTTTGGAGAGAGTATCTTTAAGCCACCTTATGAAGAAGTCATTCTTCAGAGCTATGACCCTTTCAATCATGGTCATAACTTCAAGAAAGCACAAAAAGTAAAGTCCATTGTGGAAAAGCCATTGAAGGAGAAGAAATCATGTGATTGCCATCACCATGAAGCTTCTTCATCCAAAAATGTTGCCTCTGCTAGACCATCATCTCAAAAGATCAAGCAGGAGAATCTAAGACAAAGATACAACATGTTCGACTGTTGGTGTTGTGGCAAGATTGGTCACTTTGCCATCGATTGCTGGTTTAATCCCAGAAGTTTTGCAACTCCTCATTTTAGTAATATGAGAAAGACCGCTCATAATGCTAATACTCGTAGGAGGAGTGTTCTAACACGAGACCAATGACCCAAACGTGTTTGGGTTCCTAAGGAGAACTGATTTATAATTGCAAGTATGTCCAAAGGCCACCAAAACGCCTATCTGGTATTTGGACAGTGGATGCTCTCGGCACATGACCGGGACAAGAAGCCTACTTCAGAACTATTCTCCAGTCGTGAGCGGGCCAAAGGTCATCTTTGGAGGTTCAGACTGAGGAATTACTAAAGGCTATGGTATGATCACTAACGGTAGTGTATCCTTCTAAGATGTAGCTTATGTTGAAGGATTGGAACACAATCTCATAAGCATAAGCCAACTCTGCTATAAAGGATACATAGTTGAGTTTCATGCTGATAAGTGCTTGATAAAATCCGTTGACAATATGGAAATGATTCTATCCGGCACTCGAAGCAAAAACATATTTTGTTTAAATTTCATCTGTATAGACTCTTCTACACCAGTGTGCTTTTTAGCAAAAGATAGTGCGTCTCTTGGTAACCAATGACACAAGAGATTAGCACATATTAATTTCAAAACTATAAATAAATTATTTTCGCTGAATTTAGTACGTGATGCTCCAAATGTCAAGTACGTCAAAGATAGACCTTGTCATGCATGTGTAAAAGACAAGCAAACAAGGGCTACCTTTAAAAGCGTTATTGGCAAAGATTCTAACAGATGTTTACATCTGCTTCATATGGACCTATTCGGTCCACTGCAAGTTAGAAGCTTGGGAGGTAAGGATTATACGTTGGTAATTGTTGATGATTACTCGCGCTTTGCGTATGAGTTCTTTTTGAAACACAAGTCAGATATCTTCGACATCTTTACTAATTTTGTCAACCAAGTCCAGAATGAGTACAACTGCTCCATAGTCAAAATCAGAAGTGACAATGGAACAGAGTTCAAGTCTGGGGCCATGACAAAATTCTGTGAAAGTCTAGGTATCTTTCATGAGTTTTCCTCTCCTCGAACTCCTCAACAGAACGGAGTAGCTGAGAGAAGGAACAAAACACTCATAGAGGCCTACAGGACCATGTTGAGTGATGGCTCACTTACGAAATACTTCTGGGATGAAGCCGTTAACATTGCATGTCACGTACAAAATCGAGCACTCATTAACAAAAACCACGATAAGACACCTTATGAACTTCTAAAGGGCAGGAAACCGACTGTCTCACACTTTAGAACTTTTGGTTGTAAGTGCTCCGTGCTTAACAATGACAAGTATCATACTACCAAGTTCAGCAAAAAGAGTTTTGAAGGTATTTTTGTAGAATATAGTAGACATAGTAAAACATACAAGATATTTAATAGAAACACTCTGGTTGTAGAAGAATCAATATATGTTGTATTTGATGAGACGAGCTTGCTGCAAGGCAACTCTTCTAGCATGCTCATTGAAGATGCAGGTATAAAGTTGAAAGAACTTAGCTTGGATGAACCGTATGAAGATAAAGGTGAAAAGTTTATCAAGAGCACCACTCCAACCCTATTGGAGAGGTTGATGATCAAGATAAAGAAATCGTCCAAGTTGATGAGGTCACTCCTGTAATTGAAGACAATCCAGATGCAAGGACCCTAGTGCTCAGACATCTGAAGGATCACTCCATGGACCAGATCATAGGAGATCCCCAAGATGGTGTCAGAACTCGTTGAGGTACAACTAACGAGAATCTATACTTGAGTTTTCTCTCACAGGTTGAACCAAAGAAGTTTGAGGAAGCAAACTCAGATGCATCTTGGATAATGGCGATGGAAAAAGAACTAAATCAGTTCAAGCGTTGCCAAGTATGGAAACTTGTTCCAAGACCCAAAGGTAAGAATATCATTGGGACAAAATGGGTCTACAGGAATAAGATGGATGAGGATGGAACAATCGTAAAGAACAAGGCCAGACTCGTCGCCAAAGGATATCGTCAAGAAGAAGGAATTGACTTTGATCAGATGTACGCTCCAGTGGCAAGGATAGAGGTCATCGGGTTATTCCTAGCATATGCTGCACTCAAGTGCTTCACCGTCTATCAAATGGACGCGAAGTCTGCCTTCCTAAATGGTGACATAAAGGAAGAGGTATTTGTGGAACAACCTCTAGGTTTCATTGATTCTAACTTTCCTGATTATATTTACTTATTGCATAAAGCTTTATATGATCTAAAACAAGCTCCTCAAGCTTGGTATGAGACGTTGTCTAGCTTTCTTCTTGAGAACAAGTTCACAAGGGGAAAGATAGATACGACATTATTTCTTACGGAAATAAAAGATAAGATTTTGCTAGTGCAAATCTATGTTGACGACATTATTTTTGGCTCTACTGACGATAACCTCTGCAAGAAGTTTTCAAAACTTACGCAAGGGAAGTTTGAAATGAGCAGTATGCGCGAGCTGAAGTATTTCTTAGGGATTCAGGTGAAATAATATGAAGATGGAATTTTCATCTCACAGACTAAGTTCACCAAAAAGCTAATTAAGAAATTCAGAATGAAGAACGCAACCTCTAGGAGGACTCCAATGGGTTCAACTGTGTCTCTGGACAAGGATGAGAAAGGGAAACCTTTTGATGAAACCAAGTACAGAAGCATAATTGGATCATTGCTCTACCTTACTGCTAGTAGACCAGATATAATATTCTCAATATGTGTATGTGTAACGCCCCGGATTTTCCAGTGATTTATTTAATTTCTTATTTGACGTATTATGACGTCAGAGCATTATGTTGGCGCGTGTTGGTCATGTGACATTATTAGAGCGTGCTCTTAGCTCTTTAGGTTCCCTGCGTGGCTTGGTGATGCCTGGTAGCAAGATTCCCTAGCGAGCCGGAGTCTGTTTGGTGACTCGGTGGAGCCTCTTGGGGAATGCTTGTGTTTTGGCTTCGGGAGAAATTTGCCCGAGTTCTGTTCGTCGGATTTTGTTGCCGACTTTGTCGTAGCGCGTTTGCGTTCGTTAAGTTTGACCGGCCAAATTTTGGGATTTGCGTCGGGAGTGGAAAATTTTACATTAGGAAATTAGATCAGCTAATTTTAGACTTGATCGTCAAGTTTCGTCGCGTTCCGAGCATTTTTGGAGCCTCAGCGCGCGATTGAAGTATGTATGTTTTCGCGTACGCCGTTAGCTTTAGAAATTTTTATCTTGAAAACGGTGCGTCGGAATTCGATTTCGACTTCGCCGTTGGATTCGTAGCGTCGTCATTCGCCTACGGTGCGAATTTCGTTCGATTCGGCGCGCGTTTGACCCTCCGTAACGATATATGTTATATCATTCCTTTTTAAATAATTATAAGTATTAATATTTTATATATATATAAAGTATTTTAATTAAAAAAATAATAAAAAAGAAATAGTGAATCGGTGAGAATCATTCTCACCGACCGATCACCGAATTTTGTTAATATATTAGTATAATTAATATATTATTATAAGATAATATATTAAGATAAAATAATAAGATAAGTTTATCCCCTTCTTATATAAGATAAACCCTTTCTTCTTCCCCGAACAGCAGCCCCCCCCCCCCCCCCCGTGCGACATTTTTTTTTGGCGTGTGCGGAACCTTTCGTTCGCGAATCTTCCGGCGGCCGCCACCGCCGATCCGGTCGACGGAATTTCGATCCGATCGCGGCGTTGGAAAGCTCTCGGCGAGAGCTTCGAGATCGCGGTAAGCTTTTCCCGTTTCGGTGACCGTTTCGCCTTAGATTTTTTCGGCCCTAACCCCGATTGTCCGTTTTTTTCGTAGATCTCGTCTCCGCGTGTCCCCTCTTGGACGGATCTACGTGGTGGAGTATTTTGGGAGGACGTTTTCAAGAGCGATTTGAGGCAAGTGGATTTCTCCCCTCTTGCGTGTCTCCATGGGTTGTTTTCGCCTTATTTATTCTCCTTGTCGTAAAATACCGGAGTAATATAGGTGAGATTAGAAATATTCCTAGGTTAGGGCTTGTGATCGGCCTAAACTAGGAATTTATCGGAATTTATTTTAAGTATAATTCGGCGGGTAGGGGGAAATAATTCGGCGGGTAGGGGGAAATAGTTCGGCGGGTAGGGGAAATATTTCGGCGGGTTTTGGTTGTAGAACTTGGTAGTTTTTAAGTGGTGTTGTCGGCTAGTTTTGGCGCCGAATCGTGGATCCTTAGCATGTGGTAGATGAGTTTCTGAAGGAGTATGGTACCGGGGGAGTTCGAGCCGTGGCCACCACCATTCCCTCCTTTGGACATTTTGGGTTCCTGTAAGAGGTTGGAACTCTATGTGTGTGGACCCTGTGGCGGCCCCTTTAGTACTCTTGAGACACCTGGACCTGGTTGTTCGGTTGTGACTGTTCTTAGTATCCGACACAGGTTTGGGATTTGTGCCAGTGCTAACGATTTACAAGTTTAGGATTGTTAGTTCCTTTCATACTGTTCATTTGATGCATATTGGTTTCTTTTTTGTCTCTGCAGGCTTGAGCGGAGTTTGGTACGTTTTAGTACTTGTTGCATTTCTCTCACTTTACTGACTGTTTTACTTACATTTTGTCCCTTTTTGGATTCTTTAGCTGAGATTTTCAGCATTTCTCTTGCAGGGTTGGTAACCCCTTTTCTTTCTGCTCTTTTCATTCGATTATTATCTGATGTTTCTTTGCCTCCTGTTCTATTATTTCTTGCTGAGGTGTTATTCTTTTGAATGCCTCAGGTTCAGGTCTATAGCCGGCTGTGCGGCTAGTTTCAGGAGTTTCCCTGTGGACTGCGTTGTGGCAGTGTTTTCCTCACTTGTTGAGGTAGTTCTTTAGCCTTGTAGTAGTACAAACATACATGCTCGCCAGCGAGTTTGTGTCAGGTTGTTGACGCTCGTTGGTGATTTTTCTTTGTGATATTAAGTCTTTGCTTAGCTGCTAGTTTACCTGTTTTGTGGTAGTTTCACTTGCTCTCTGGGAATGTTTTATGCTAGGTTGCTAGTTACTTTAAACCCTATAAAAGAACTACTATATGTATTGCATGATCAGCATGTTTTATAAAAGCTCAATCATTACTTTCCAAATGCGTAAAATGGTTGTTTTCTTTATAAGTATTATAAATTGAAATCTAGGGTCTTGCATAGTGTAAGTTGTCCTCTTAGGACACTTATGCGCTCTTTTAGGATGTTAGGCATAAATGAAGTATTTTTCCGCTACGTAAAAAAATAGTTTTCAAACCGTGGACTATCTGATCCACTGAGCCGAAGGATACGGCCAATTAATTTAAAAATCAGTTTTCTATTCATTTTAACTTATGATTTGAAGGATTAGAGTGTCGCCTGAGCGTCAGCAGTTATCCCCTGCTTGACGTGGCATCACAGCTCGTAGTTATCTTGTGCTCTGATTTATTTATTTATTAATGAGAAAATGCGGGTTGTGACAGTTGGTATCAGAGGGAGGTTGCTTGACAAGTTGTCGGGCAACCTGTCCCTGTAAGTATTAGGTGTTTAGAGTCATATCATACACACACCGATATGTCATCAGCACGTCTTGGCTGAAGCACGAACACTACACTCATAGCATGATATGAAGTATACGAGGCATATTATGTAGTATGAGATGCATACTATGTGTTTGTATATGGATCCACCATAGGAGGCAACATGTGAGGGTTATGTAGTATGGGATGCATAACCTCACCACATGAATGCGGCTAGCATGTTTTCTTTTTCGTTGCATGGAAATGTTATGTAGTATGGGATGCATAACATTTTCATGTGTACGCCGCTCATAACATGCATTAGGGCCTTTTTAGAATGCATAGCACAATCATGCATAACATAACATTGCATAAGCACAACGTGCCAAGCTAAAGATTTGCAGGATGACATGTGTACACACATAATTTTTGAGTCAAAAAGAATATAAATTCATGCATTCCCGATCTAGGCACAAGAGTTAGTGTGATGATAGTGGATCATTGTAGGATAAGCGTATCATCATTATTGAAAATCCCAGAGCAAGTTAGCAGCATGAGCAAGTACTTAAGTATGTATTGTTTGTACTATGTTGTTTGGTTCTAGTGGGTGTGCTAGGTGTATGATTAGTGTTTTGTTGTTCCATTAGAATGTCGAGGCGTCCTTCGACAAGGTTGACTCCCCAATCGGAGGGAGAATCTTCTGGTGCGCAGAGCAGCGCAGTGATAGAAGGTCTGCGACAAAGCAATGAAGCCTTGTCAAAGCAAGTAGTGGATTTGCAGTCTCAGGTCCAGTCCTTGTTAGCAGTTGTGGCAGGGCAGATTCCGAGAGTTCAGGACCCTGTTGTGGGTCAAGCTGTCCCTGTTCCCCCAGCTCCTCTGGTGCCTCCGGTCGTGGTGCCACCAGAGATGACCTTTATTTCTCAGTTTCAGCGACTTAGGCCTCTGACGTATGATGGCAAGGCAGATTACATGGTCTTAGACGATTGGATGATATCAATCGAGTAGATGTTCTCATACTCCGGGATTACTGATGATCAGAAAGTGATGTTAGCCGCATATCAGCTCAAAGGGTTGGCAAAGGGCTGGTGGCTGAGGGAGAAAGAAGGTCTGAAGGACGGGTGTTCCTGGGAGTCCTTTAAGGAGCTACTTCTGAGCAAGTTTCTGCCATCGGTCGAGAGGGACCGTCTGATGAATGATTTCCTGCACTTAAAGCAGAGGCAGCTCACGGTTAGCGAGTACGAAATCGAGTTTAGTAAGCTAAGCCGATTTGCCCCAGACTTGGTGAGTTCCGATGAAAATAGAAGCAAGCGATTTCTGGCTGGGCTAAGGAGTGACGTCCAGCAATTAGCAAGTGCCTATACGACCTCAAGTTATGCTGGTATGGTGGAAGCTGCCTTAAAGGTAGAGGCAATTGATAACGCCAAGAATCGAGGTCAACAACTGAGAAAAGATAAAAGAAAGTCTGATGAGGGTAAGAGTACTCAGGTCCCTGACGCTGCTCCGAGAAAGAGAAACAAAGAGGTATGCAGTTTCTGTGGCCGACCGGGCCATCCATTGGAAAGGTGCTATCAAAGATTAGGAGCTCAGAAGAAAGAGCAGATTCATGCGATCCAAGGTATCCCAAATAAAGACTTGTTTTGTTCTGTATGCAAGAAGCCGGGGCACGATGCTGCCCATTGCTGTAAGAAGGCGAGGAGTTGTTTCTTGTGCGGTCAAGAGGGTCATCTCAATTATCAGTTCCCGCAAGCTCAGCTTACTCTGCAGCCAGTTCCTCTTCAGGCCTTGCCGCCGCCGCAGCGAGTGGACAAGGGAAAAGGAAAGTTGAACGTGGTCTCTATGGAGGAAGCTCAGACGTCCACGCAAGTGATATCAGGTTAGATTCCCCCTAGTTTTAATGTTTGGCTCATAGTTATAGTTTTGAGCGTTCGCTTCCTTAGTCGCGTGTGCAATTTTGTAGGACGATTTAAGATAAAGAACCGCTGGGCGCGTGTTCTGTTCGATTCCGGCGCTACCCACTCGTTTGTGGCTAGGGCCTTCGTAGATCGTTACCGTTTGGATCTCGATCGTGTTGGTGATGCGTTCTGTGTTAAGTTTCCTTCGGGTGAATCTGTAGTTTCGGATCAGGGTATTCAGAGTTGTCCGATTTTACTAGGCGATTTTCTCGCGATTGCTGATTTGAAGCTGTTGGATCTGGAAGACTTCGATGTGATCCTAGGCATGGACTGGTTGTCCAGATATGATGCTGTGATCCAATGCAAGGGTAAATGCTTGGACTTCAGGATGGACAATGGTCAGCCCGGGAGTGTTTACGGTTATCCGCGCCAGGATTCTCCGACTATATCGGCGGTATGTGCTCGGAAGCTTGTAGATTCCGGATGTTTTGCTTGTTTTGTTTCGGTTTTAGAAACCAAGGTTAGTTTGCCGTGTTTGGAGGAGATCCCGGTGGTTCGTGATTTTTCTGATGTCTTTCCAGCTAACCTTCCTGGTCTCCCGCCTGATCGAGACGTGGAGTTTGTTATAGATTTGGAGCCGGGTACGCGTCCTATTGCCAAGGCACCTTACCGGATGGCCCCACGCGAACTGGAGGAGTTGCGTATCCAGTTAGACGAGTTGCTTGAGAATGGATTTATAAGGCCGAGTTCTTCGCCTTGGGGTGCTCCCGTTTTGTTCGTCAAGAAAAAGGATGGATCGATGAGGTTGTGCATCGATTATAGAGAGCTAAATAAGGTAACGATCAAGAATAGGTATCTGTTGCCGAGGATAGATGATTTGTTTGATCAACTGCGAGGCAGCGCCGTGTTCTCTAAGATTGACCTTCGTTCGGGCTACCACCAGTTAAGGATCCGTGAATCAGATATCCCGCGGACTGCCTTCCGTTCCAGACATGGTCATTTTGAATTTTTGGTGATGTCGTTTGGTTTGACCAACGCACCTTCTGCTTTCATGGACATGATGAACAAGGTTTTCAAGGACTTTCTGGACAAGTTTGTAGTCGTATTTATAGACGATGTGTTGGTGTATTCACGCAATGTTGAGGAGCATGACCAATATTTGCGTCTAGTTTTATCTGCCTTGAGGGACCATAGGTTGTTCGCCAAGCTAAGTAAATGCGAGTTCTGGTTGCCTCAGGTTTCTTTCCTGGGTCATGTGGTTAACAAGGACGGAATCTCTGTCGACCCAGAAAAGATAGCCGCAGTTATGGAATGGACGAGGCCTGCCACACCCAAAGAAATAAGAAGCTTCCTAGGGTTGGCTGGCTACTATAGAAGATTTGTAGAGGGTTTCTCTACATTATCTGCGCCATTGACCAAATTGACGCAGAAGAATGCAGCATTTGTGTGGAGCGATAAGTGCGAAGAGGCGTTCCAAGAGCTAAAGAATAGACTGTGCACTGCTCCGATATTGACATTGCCTACGAAAGGATTAGATTATGCCGTTTACGTGGACGCATCCCACGTGGGTCTTGGTTGTGTGCTGATGCAAGAAGGAAAAGTGATTGCGTATGGGTCAAGACAGCTTAAGATTCATGAAAGGAACTACCCTACACATGACTTGGAATTCGCAGCAGTTATTTATGCATTGAAATTATGGAGACACTTGTTGTATGGCGCGCAATGCAAGATTTATACAGATCATAAGAGTTTGAAATACGTCTTCACTCAAAAGGAGTTGAACTTGCGCCAGCACAGATGGTTAGAGTATGTGGCTGATTATGAAGTGGAGATCCTATACCATCCGGGTAAGGCTAACGTGGTAGCCGACGCCTTAAGCAGGAAGACAGGGAAAATTTTCAATCTCTCCACTGAGTTGTTAGTAGAAGAGTTCCTTTTAATGGATATTTCAGTTGGTAGATGTGACTCGCCAAGCAGTTTGGATGTGTCTGAGCCTTCATGGATTTCTCTTACGAGGCTTCATCAAAAGGACGATCCTGATCTACTGCACCTTCATAATAGAACTGAGAAGGGGGAGCTGCTTGACTTTTCGATCGATGGCGCGGGTACTCTAAAGTACCGCGGTAGATTTTGCGTCCCCAATTTTCGAGACATTCGAGTTAAGTTGTGCAGTGAGGCACACGGTTCAAGTGTGGCCTACCATCCAGGGTCTACAAAAATGTATAAGGACCTGAAACAGATTGCCTGGTGTATTGGGATGAAGGGTGACATTGCAAGGTTTGTGTCGGAATGTTTTACGTGCAAAAGAGTTAAGGTTGATCATGGAAGGCCTGGTGGAAAGTTAGCGCCTTTAGAGATTCCAACTTGGAAGTGGGAGAGTATCTCAATGGATTTCATTACTGGTTTGCCGAGATCTCCCCGAGGGCATGACTCTGTTTGGGTGATTGTTGATAGATTAACAAAGTGTGCGCACTTCGTACCCTTTCAGATTGGTTACTCGATGAAAAAGATAGCGAAGCTATATTTGAATGAAGTTATCAGGTTACATGGAGTACCCGTAAGTATAGTATCAGATCGAGACTCCAGGTTTATGTCTCGTTTCTGGAAGAGCCTTCAAGAAGGATTGGGAACAGACTTGAGATATTCTACCACATATCATCCGCAGACCAATGGTCAAACGGAGCGTGTTAATCAGATTGTGGAAGATATGATCCGTTGTTATATATTAGACCACGGAGGAGCGTGGGATGAACGCTTGAGGTTGATGGAGTTCGCATACAATAACAGTTATCAAGAGAGTTTGCAAATGGCTCCTTTCGAAGCGCTATATGGAAGACGATATAGAACTCCTCTATTTTGGGCTGAGGTTGGTGAGAGGCCGATGTTAGGTCCAGATGCCTTAGAAGAAATGGAAGTCTCTGTAAAGCTTATTCGAGAGAAGCTTCGGATAGCTCAAGAGCGATACGAGAAGAACGTCAATCGGCGTAGGTCCGTTTTGGAATTTTCTGTGGGGGACATGGTATTCCTTAAGGTTTCCCCGATGGTTGGAGTGAAGAGGTTCGGTAAGAACCATAAGTTGGACCCAAGGTATGTGGGACCATTTGAAATTGTGGAGCGGATTGGGGTGTCAGCCTACAAGTTGAATTTGCCCGAAAATTTTCCTGGCGTGCACAATGTTTTTCACGTGAGCCAACTGCGGAGGTGCGTGCTAAGTGACAGACAAGTTCTGGATGCAGTGCCCCAGTTGGAGCCTAACCTTTCCTACGTGGAAGTTCCTATTCGTGTTCTGGATGTACAAGATCGAGTGTTGCGGAGAAAGACAATACCGATGGTAAAGATTCTGTGGAGAAACCAAGACGTGGAGAGCGCGACTTGGGAGCTGGAGTCAGCTATGAGGGAGGCACATCCTCATTTGTTCTCCTAGCTGTGCTCGGTAAGCACTCGATAACCCTTGGTTATTTTCTTTTCCTTCTTTGGTAGAAGTGTTTTGTGCGTAAAGTTTCGGGACGAAACTTTCTTTTAGGGGGAGTGACTGTAACGCCCCCGATTTTCCAGTGATTTATTTAATTTCTTATTTGACGTATTATGACGTCAGAGCGTTATGTTGGCGCGTGTTGGTCATGTGACATTGTTAGAGCGTGCTCTTAGCTCTTTAGGTTCCCTGCGTGGCTTGGTGATGCCTGGTAGCAAGATTCCCTAGCGAGCCGGAGTCTGTTTGGTGACTCGGTGGAGCCTCTTGGGGAATGCTTGTGTTTTGGCTTCGGGAGAAATTTGCCCGAGTTCTGTTCGTCGGATTTTGTTACCGACTTTGTCGTAGCGCGTTTGCGTTCGTTAGGTTTGACCGGCCAAATTTTGGGATTTGCGTCGGGAGTGGAAAATTTTACATTAGGAAATTAGATCGGCTAATTTTAGACTTGCTCGTCAAGTTTCGTCGCGTTCCGAGCATTTTTGGAGCCTCGGCGCGCGATTGAAGTTTGTATGTTTTTGCGTACGCCGTTAGCTTTAGAAATTTTTATCTCGAAAACGGTGCGTCGGAATTCGATTTCGACTTCGCCGTTGGATTCGTAGCGTCGTCATTCGCCTACAGTGCGAATTTCGTTCGATTCGGCGCGCGTTTGGCCCTCCGTAACGATATATGTTATATCATTCCTTTTTAAATAATTATAAGTATTAATATTTTATATATATATATAAAGTATTTTAATTAAAAAAAAATAATAAAGAAATAGTGAATCGGTGAGAATCATTCTCACCGAATTGTTTTCGGTGAGAATGAATCTCACCGATCACTGAATTATGTTAATATATTAGTATAATTAATATATTATTATAAGATAATATATTAAGATAAAATAAAATAATAAGATAAGTTTATCCCCTTCTTATATAAGATAAACCCTTTCTTCTTTCCCGAACAGCAGCCCCCCCCCCCCCCCCCCGTGCGACATTTTTTTTGGCGTGTGCGGAACCTTTCGTTCGCGAATCTTCCGGCGGCCGCCACCGCCGATCCGGTGGACGGAATTTCGATCCGATTGCGGCGTTGGAAAGCTCTCGGCGAGAGCTTCGAGATCGCGGTAAGCTTTTCCCGTTTCGGTGACCGTTTCGCCTTAGATTTTTTCGGCCCTAACCCCGATTGTCCGTTTTTTTCGTAGATCTCGTCTCCGCGTGTCCCCTCTTGGACGGATCTACGTGGTGGAGTATTTTGGGAGGACGTTTTCAAGAGCGATTTGAGGCAAGTGAATTTCTCCCCTCTTACGTGCCTCCATGGGTTGTTTTTCGCCTTATTTATTCTCCTTGTCGTAAAATACCAGAGTAATATAGGTGAGATTAGAAATATTCCTAGGTTAGGGCTTGTGATCGGCCTAAACTAGGAAGTTATCGGAATTTATTTAAGTATAATTCGGCGGGTAGGGGGAAATAATTCGGCGGGTAGGGGGAAATAGTTCGGCGGGTAGGGAGAAATATTTCGGCGGGTTTTGGTTGTAGAACTTGTTAGTTTTTTAGTGGTGTTGTCGGCTAGTTTTGGCGCCGAATCGTGGATCCTTAGCATGTGGTAGCTGGGTTTCTGAAGGAGTATGGTACCGGGGGAGTTCGAGCCGTGGCCACCACCATTCCCTCCTTTGGACATTTTGGGTTCCTGTATGAGGTTGGAACTCTATGTGTGTGGACCCTGTGGCGGCCCCTTTAGTACTCTTGAGACACCTGGACCTGGTTGTTCGGTTGTGACTGTTCTTAGTCTCCGACACAGGTTTGGGATTTGTGCCAGTGCTAACGATTTACAAGTTTAGGACTGTTAGTTCCTTTCATACTGTTCATTTGATGCATATTGGTTTCTTTTTTGTCTCTGCAGGCTTGAGCGGAGTTTGGTACGTTTTAGTACTTATTGCATTTCTCTCACTTTACTGACTGTTTTACTTACATTTTGTCCCTTTTTGGATTCTTTAGCTGAGATTTTCAGCATTTCTCTTGCAGGGTTGGTAACCCCTTTTCTTTCTGCTCTTTTCATTCGATTATTATCTGATGTTTCTTTGCCTCCTGTTCTATTATTTCTTGCTGAGGTGTTCTTCTTTTGAATGCCTCAGGTTCAGGTCTATAGCCGGCTGTGCGGCTAGTTTCAGGAGTTTCCCTGTGGACTGCGTTGTGGCAGTGTTTTCCTCACTTGTTGAGGTAGTTCTTTAGCCTTGTAGTAGTACAAACATACATGCTCGCCAGCGAGTTCGTGTCAGGTTGTTGACGCTCGTTGGTGATTTTCCTTTGTGATATTAAGTCTTTGCTTAGCTGCTAGTTTACCTGTTTTGTGGTAGTTTCACTTGCTCTCTGGGAATGTTTTATGCTAGGTTGCTAGTTACTTTAAACCCTATAAAAGAACTACTATATGTATTGCATGATCATCATGTTTTATAAAAGCTCAATCATTACTTTCCAAATGCGTAAAAAGGTTGTTTTCTTTATAAGTATTATAAATTGAAATCTAGGGTCTTGCATAGTGTAGGTTGTCCTCTTAGGACACTTATGCGCTCTTTTAGGATGTTAGGCATAAATGAAGTATTTTTCCGCTACGTAAAAAAATAGTTTTCAAACCGTGGACTATCTGATCCACTGAGCCGAGGGATACATCCAATTAATTTAAAAATCAGTTTTCTATTCATTTTAACTTATGATTTGAAGGATTAGAGTGTCGCCTGAGCGTCAGTAGTTATCCCCTGCTTGACGTGGCATCACAGCTCGTAGTTATCTTGTGCTCTGATTTATTTATTTATTAATGAGAAAATGCGGGTTGTGACATTATGTGCTAGATTTCAAGTGAACTCTAAGGAATCTCACTACGCTGCTGCAAAGTGGATTTTGAGATACCTTAAAGGTATAACGAATCTTGTCTTATGTTACCCAAGAAGTAATGATAACGAGCTAATTGGTTTTTCAGATGCATATTTTGTAGGTAGCAAAGACAACAGGAAAAGCACTTCCGGGACTTACCAATTCCTTGGAAGAAGGCTTACCTCCTGGAGTAGCAAGAAGTAGAACTGTGTTGCAATCTCAACAACTGAGTCAGAGTACATCTCTGCAGGCAGTTGCTATGCACAGCTGCTATGGCTAAAGAATCAATTTGCAGATTACAACATAAAGTTTCAGAACATTCCATTGTTTTGCGACTCTTCCAGCGCAATTGCAATAGCCAACAACCCAGTCTTGAACAGCCGGACAAAGCACATAGAGCTGAGGTATCACTTCATCCAGGAGCATGTGGAGCATGGGGATATAAATCTGCAGTATGTCTCTACAGACAGGCAGATTGTAGATATTTTCACGAAGCCGCTGGACGAGACCAAGTTCACATTCTTCAAAACAGAACTTGGAATGCTCAACAAAGAAGATTAGAGAAGGTGGACTCACAAGAAGGCTCAGAGATCAAGAATCAGTCAAAAGTTGAAATTTTTCAAATTTCTAACTTTTTGACTCGAGTAAAAAGTAACCTACTCGAGTAACCCACTTGACCTACTCGAGTACCTTATCAGCCACTCGATTAACCTACTCGAGTAGTAGAATGACCTACTCGAGTAATAAAACTTCACTCGAGTACTTCTGTTTCACTACTCAAGTACTTCAATATATCTACTCGAGTACTGCCAGGACTTTACTCGAGTACTTCCAGCTTACACACTCGAGTACTTCTATATCTTCACTCGAGTACTGCCAACTCTCTCGAGTATTAGGAAGTCATACTTTCTACTTTGATTCAAATTTCTTTATTCGCAACCCGAGGCTTATGACGCCAATTCCCAGGTACGTAAGCTTTATTTATTTCTTAATTTGAGAAAAATTAGGGTTATATAAATCAAAATGTCTGGAATTTCTTTTCTACACGAATCAAACTTCTCTCTCTCTAGTAAGCCGACAGACGTTTCATCTTCCGCCAAAAGTTGCAGAGCACGTGCCATCTTCCTCCCCGCCACAGATCTTTCTCCAATTTCTGGATCATGGCCTCTTCCTCCAAGATTGGAATCGGTTCAAAACTAGTTGACGCCGGAATCGCCGAAATTTCAGTTGATTTCCATAATCTTCTGATACTCCTCGACACCGCCGGCCTCACCTTCGTTCTACAGCAGCCATGTAAAATCTTGTTTCCAGAAGTTGCAGAGTTCTTCAAGAATGTCAAAGTCAAGAGACATGGAACAGTTCTCAAATCCAGAGTTAGAGGAATCAAAATCAAACTCAATAAGACCTCTGTTTCTCAACTTCTTCGACTGCCTATTGTTGATGAAGAAGATGACCTAGGTCCTGAAGAATCTAACAGGACTTGTATGTTCTGTGGAGTTTCACCAGAAGTACAATACATCAAAAGGTCTGACATGAACCCAAAAGGAAAGCTCCTGGGGGACATCATTGGGAAAATTCTTCTCTGCAAAATAAGTTCCATAAGGGATATCTTTCTTCACTTCTTTGACATCATGCAAGCTATAGTATGCAGGAAAAAGTTTCAGTTTGGGATGATGATTCTGGATAAGATAAAGGACAACATTAAGGCTCCCAGTTATGCCAGGATAATTTCTCTTCTCCTTCATGAAATCAATCCAGAAATCTTTAGCTTTTCCAAAGGTACTGTTCTCCATCACATGAAAAAAGTCTCTATTTCTTCCATTCAAAGATGGGACTTGAAGTTACAGAATCCAGTTCAAGCTGCCAAAGCTCAAGACCTTCTAGCTATAGAGGACAAGACCCCATCTCCCTCTCCATTACAGGTTGCTAGCTCATCTGCAGCAAATATTGAGGTGGAGCTCGCTCCTTCTGTTTCATACAGGATTCCAACTCTTCCAGCTGTTACCTCTCCTCCACCATCCACACCTGAAGAAGTTCCATCAGAAGCTCAACTCCAAGAAACACTTCTATCAACTGAAGCAACAATCAATGAAATAATAGAAGAATTGACTGCTGATGAACCTCTTCCCCCTCTTCAAAAAGAACCAACTGCTGAAGCATCCAAGCAATCCTCCCCAGTACCATCTCCACCACATACTCCATCATCTCCCATTCAGTCTCATGCTGCTAATAAAGAGCAAGTTGACACCATTTTGCTTTCTGATGAGCTAGACCAATCTCCTGAACTAGCTGATGCTCCATTGAGGAGACTGGACTTCTCTATCCCCATGGTCACTGATGAAGGGGATGCCCTGATCCATACCACCAGAGCTCAGAGCTCAGTCACTGTTGAAGAGATTGTTCCATGGTTTGCTCCTCCTCCTCCAGTTCCTTCTACATCTGCTGCTGCTCCTCCTGCTGCCAATGATTTGATGAGTCAGTTTGTACATCTACTTCAAGAACAAAGAAAGTATTTTGATGATTCGGTCAAAGCTATGACTGAGAAAGTGACTGCTCTAGAGAAAGAGATGAGCAGAGGTTTTGCAAAGATTCAACATAATACAGATCAGCTCAGACATCTCTTCCAGATTGGTGGCAAATTGTTGGGTACATTGGAATATATATACCTGATTTGAAGAATTCTCACCCTACTCAATGATATACATCAAGATGTATTTGATGTGCTTTGAGTTTATTTGTGCAGGATAAGTAATTGCAGGGAAAGCATAAAAGTTTCTAAGTCCATGTGTCGACACCTAGAAGAAAAGTGTCGACACTTAAGAAGGCTTGTGTCGACACCTAGAGGAGCTGTGTCGACACTTGGAGTAATTGTGTCGACACCAGAAAGGCAGAGTCGACACCAGAAGAAAAGTGTCGACACATACAGGTTGTGTCGAAACAGTCTACATAATCAGTGTCGACACTTAGAAGCAGTGTCGACACTCAGAGAAACTTTGTCGACAGCAGAATGTGTCGACACTAGGAGGCTGTGTCGACACTCAGCAAACTTCAACAAAGTTTAAGTACAAGTGTCGACATAAAGGATATGTGTCGACATTCAGCAAAGTCTCAACACATGAAGTATGTGTCGAAACAAAGGAGATGTGTCGACACTCAGCAAAAGTTTCAACACAGAAGGCATGTGTCGACACAAAGAAGATGTGTCGACACTTAGCAAGTTTCAACACAAGAAGATGTGTCGACACAAAGGAGTTGTGTCGACACTTAGCAGAATTCAACTAAGTATTAAAGAAGAAGACTTGTGTCGACACACAGGATCATTATCGACATATTCTGAAGAAGCAGTGTCGAGAAGCAGTTACAACAACACAAGGAGTTGTGTCGACACCATGAAGGCTAGTGTCGACACTTAGTCTACTTGTGTCGACACTTAGTCTATTTGTGTCGACACATAAAGACTATCTGTCTCGACACTTTCAGACAGTGACAGAGATTTCAAGAAGTGACTGGATGACTTGACAGCTACCATTTCAACTGGTCAACTGCTACTGTCAGAGCTGTCAGAAGATTGTTAGAAACCGGATCAGCCGGTCACCATGAAGAAAGCTTATATAAAGGCTTATTCCTTCAACAAAATGAAATCAATCATTGAAGTGAAAAACAACACAACAAAAAGAAGACCTTCAAGTGAAGATCTAAGAAGTTGGAGAGAGAGAGAGAGCTCCTTCTAAGAAGTGCAGTTACTGAACCGGGCTGCTAAGTTAGATTCAGATTGAGATCTGAATCTCAAGACAGCAGTTGATTGAAGATCATCTGCATAGAGATACAACCCTACTGTGTTCTAATTCAAGAAGCTTTGAAGAAAGCCAAGAGAGGTTGATCTCTGCCAAGTTCTTCCAAGAACTCATCAAGAAGCCAGTCAACTCATCTCTCTCTATCAGAGTTGTGGTCATATACTTTGTATTTTCTAATTTCTGTAGGATCTTGTATAGATCTGAGTTGTAAGCATAAATCTATAAAGGCTGAGGTAGGGCCTGTGAGCCTGAGTGTAGGAGAATCATTTCTCTGAGTATAGGCCTTATTGAAGGCTGAGGTAGGGCTGTTGTGCCTGAGTGTAGGTCTTGTTGAAGACTGAGTTGTAGGGCTTGGTGCCTGAGTTGTAGGAGTGGGATCACTCTGAGTTGTAGGAACCTGTTTGGGGTTCTGAGTTGTAAGATCTGAGGATCTGAGGAGAAGTGGAGAAGTTAGGCCGAATCTAGTACACTACTAGATAGGCGAAGGGGGAAAGTGGATGTACCCAGACCTTGGGGAACCACTATAAATCCTGTGTGCACTCTGTAAATGTATGCTTGTATGGTTGCTGTGTTGTGATACTTGTAGAATTACAATTACTGTTCTGTATTTCTGCTTTTAAAGTTAAAAAAGATATAGGTCACCTATTCATCCCCCTCTAGGTGATTAGGAACTGTTTCTTTCAAGTGTTATCAGAGCCAGGTTACTCAAAAAGGACATAACAGTCTGAGTAAAGATCCTGTGGGCAGAATCAGAATAATCAAGAATCAAGAAAATGGGTACTACTGAGAATCACAAAGAGCTAGGATCCATGAAGTTGCCAATCTGCATAAAAGAGATTTTTGGCATATGGAAAGAGATGGTTAGACTCTTTTTGGAAGCATCTGACACAAGAATATACATCACAATCAAAGAAGGGCCATATGTGCCAATGAAAGTATCTGTTCTGGATGTAAATCAGAGAACTCCCAAAGACTATTCAAAATGACTAAAGATGAAATAATTCTGGCCACTATGCACAAGAGGGCCCAGAATATTATTGTAAGTGCAATTGATGATGCCATATTTCAGAACCTAATACATTGTAAAACATCAAAAGAAATGTGGGACACACTGATAGTTTACATGGAGGGATCTGAAGAGGTAAGACAAGACATGAAGTCTTTGTTAAATCAAGAGTATGAAAGCTTCAGACAAGGAAAATCTGATAGCATTACTGAATGCTACAAGAAATTCTATAGGATTGTTAATGAGTTGATGTCCTATGGAAGAGAATTCAATAACTATGAGCTGAATGACAAGTTTTTAAGATCCCTGAGTAAGGACTGGGATACCAAGATTTGTGCCATTAAGGAAATGGCCAAATTAGCTGATATACCTCCTCCAACATTGTTTGGAAAACTGCTATCTTATGAAATGCAGTTAATGGTTAGAAAGGAGGAAGAGAAGACTACAAGAGTAGAGCATAAGGAAAGAGCTGTGGCCTTCAAGACTGAAGCTACTAGGAAGTATAGAAGCAAGTCTCCATCTCCACCACAAATAGGTGCTGATACTGCTTCAGAAAATTCAGAGAACCAGAACTCAGACAGCAGTGAAAGTGATGAGGATTTTGCTACCTTTACAAGGCGATTTCAAAAGTTTCTGAAGAAGAAGCAGTGGAGGTCTAAGCCATCCACTACACAGACAAAAGATGACTATTATCAGAACAGGAAGTCATCAAGGAATGACAAAAGAAAGTCCAAGCCAAGTAAAAATACATCCTCAAAGATAGTTTGCTATTGTTGCAATAGACAAGGACATATAGTAGCTGACTATCCAGAAAAGAGGAAAGAGTCAACTGACAAGAAGAAGACTCAGTTCAAGGGCAAAAAGAAAAGGTCCTTTATTGCCAAGAAGGACAAGAGTTTGATTAATCAGTCATCTTCAGAAATAGATTCAAAAGCTGAAGCCTATATTGGACTGTTTGCTGAAGAGGAGGAATATGAGTTCATGCAGCTAATGAACTCAATTTATGAACATGAGGACAATCAGTGCAATGGACTGATGGTCTTAACAGAAGGAGACAAGATCCAGGATCAGCTTGGACCAAGTAAGGTACAATGTCTTTCAGATTATAGTACTGATTCAGAATCAGATACATCTGCATCAAGTGATGTGGGTGGGTCTGAATCTGAGGGTGATATTCATCAGTTGATGGATGAATATAGAGATGTATTGCATGCACTTAAGAAGAGCAAAAATCTGGTCAAAACACTGACTAAGGAAATTGCTAATCTTAAGTTGGCAGCTGCTGATTCAGATAAAGTGTTGGATCAAAAACTAAATGAAATAGCCAGGCTGAAGAACATTACAATTATTCAGATGAGAACTATTACATTTAAGAATGATCAAATTAGGAATCTGGAGGTTAGACTTCAGAAGGAGAGAGAGATTGTTGCAAGTTTTTCTAAACCAAAATTTGTTCTACCTTTGATAGATGAGTTTGTACCTCATAAAGGTAAAACTGGATTGGGGTTTACAAAACCTGCCTGGACAGTAAAGTCCAAATCTAAGGGCAAAGCCCCAGTACTCAACAAGAAGCCTGCTGTAGATAAAACAGCCAGGGTTGTACCTAAACAAAGGTACAACAGATTTGAGTGCTGGTGTTGTGGCAAGGTAGGCCACTTTGCCATAGATTGCTGCCACAATTCAAGTGTCAAGGAGAGTAGCAAACTGCCTGCTAGAAAAGCTATAGGTAGTTTTGTTAAAAGTCAGACTAACTTGTACCAAGGACCCAAGAGTTATTTGGGTTCTAAGGTTAAGTAATCTGTTTTGCAGGAGAGTCCAAGTTGCCATGCCCCTATATGGTACTTGGACAGTAGATGTTCCAGGCACATGACTAGAACTAGGGGATTGCTGAAGGACTATACACCAATCAAGGATGGTCCTAAAGTTATCTTTGGTGGTTCAGAAAAAGCAATCATCAAAGGCTTTGGTAACATTACTAGCAACCTAATTACAATTACTCAAGTGGCTTATGTAAAGGGTTTGAAACATAACCTCATTAGCATAAGTCAGCTGAGTGATTTAGGATATGACATCTCATTTGTGAAGGATGGTTGTCATATCAGTAGGTCAAGTGATCAAAAGATCATTCTGACAGGATATAGGAAGAGAAATGTCTATTGTCTAGACATTATGTGTGAGAACATTGTTTCTCCTATTTGTCTTGTAGCTGATGAGAAAGTCTCACATTGTGTTAAATGGCACAAGAGGCTGGCTCATCTTAACTATAAGATAATTGGCCAACTCTTTAGCAAAGAGTTAGTGAGGAATGATCCTCAGGTTAAGTGTATAAAGGTTGGGATATGCTCATCTTGTCAAAAGGGCAAGCAGACCAAATCCACCTTTCATAGCCTTGAGAACAAAGATGTTGTGAGGTGTCTATACCTCTTGCATATGGATCTTTTTGGTCTTATGCCAGTTCACAGCCTAGGTAGGAAGGTCTATACATTTGTGGTAGTTGACGAATACTCAAGGTATTCCTGGGTGTTCTTCCTAAGGCAAAAATCTAAAACACCAAGTATCTTGTATAGTTTTGTTAAACAAATTCAGAATGAATTGAACAGTACAGTGGTCAAAATCAGAAGTGACCATGGTACTGAATTTCAGTCTGAAAGTATGACAAAACTGTGTGAAGAGTTTGGAATTTTTCAGGAATTTTCCTCACCAAGAACACCTCAGCAAAATGGTATTGCTGAAAGGAAAAATAGAACCTTGATAGAGGCTGGTAGAACCCTATTGAGTAACACTTCTCTCCCAGAATATTTCTGGGCTGAGGCAGTTAATACTGCATGTCATGTAATCAATAGGGCTACTATCACCAAGAGCCATAAGAAGACCACCAATGAGATTGTGAAGGGCAGAAAACCAAATCTATCCTATTTTAGGATCTTTGGTTGCAAGTGTTATATCCTTAACAATGGTAAGTCTTATCTAACCAAGTTTGCTGCTAAATCCCAAGAGGGAATCTTTGTTGGGTACAGCAACAACAGTAAGGCTTATAGGGTCTACAACTTGATTACTCAATTTGTAGAAGAGTCAGTTCATGTAGTTTTTGATGAAGCAAGGCTCATTAACAATGAATTGCCTAGAAGTGTTTGCAGCTCCACAAGTGTAACTTAGAAGATGGACAAGCTTACTATTTCAGAAAGCTCTACAGCAATTCAGCAAGTAGTAGATAGTGGCTGCTATCCAGGGGGAGTACAAGATACTCCTATTGCTGAAGAAGACCAAGAGGAGCAGCTGAATGAAGAAGCTGAAGGTGTACAACCAGAAGACAGACTGCCTCCAGCAAATAGGCATTTAAAAGATCATCCAGCCAATCAAATTATTGGAGATCTCAGACAAGGGGTACAAATAAGGAGCATGAATCTAAGTTCAGTTCTCTACTACAGCTTTCTATCCCAAATAGAGCCAAAGAAATTTGAAGAATCAATCCTAGACCCTTATTGGATTGAGGTCATGCAAGAGGAGCTGAACCAGTTCAAAAGAAGCAAGGTCTGGGAGCTAGTTCCTAAACCAAAGGACCACAACATTATTGAAACTAAGTGGATCTTTAGGAACAAGTTGGATGAGAATGGAATTATTATAAAGAATAAAGCTAGACTAGTTGCAAAAGGATATAAGCAGGAAGAAGGTATTGATTTTGATCAAACCTTTGCTCCAGTAGTCAGACTGGAAGCAATAAGGATGTTCCTTGCCTATGCAATATATCAAGGATTTAAGGTATATCAAATGGATGTTAAGTCAGCTTTTCTGAATGGAAACCTGAAGGAAGAAGTCTATGTAGAGCAGCCATCAGGTTTTGTAGATTCTCTTAAACCTGATTATGTATATAGACTTAGGAAGGCTTTGTATGGGTTAAAACAAGCCCCTAGGGCTTGGTATGAAACCCTGTCTAGTTTCCTCATTGAGAACAAATTCTCAAGTGAGAAAATAGACAAGACTCTATTCCTTAGGGAATCCAGAGGTAAGATTATCTTAGTCCAAATATATGTAGATGACATCATATTTGAGTCTACAGAGAGTAGTCTTTATAAAAAGTTTGCAAAACTCATGCAAGGATAATTTGAAATGAGCAGTATGAGGGAACTTAAGTTCTTCTTGGGTCTCCAAGTTAGACAGACTGAGGATGGTTTATCCATATGCCAGTCTAAGTTCACCCTAGAATTGATAAGGAAGTATGGTATGGAATCATCCACTACCATGAAAACTCCTATGGGGTCAACAATGTCTCTAAGCAAAGATGATGCAGGGAAACCTGTAGATGAAACTTTATATAGAGGGATAGTTGGCTCCCTACTATATTTGACTGCAAGTAGACCAGATATCATGTATGCTACATGTGTCTGTGCTAGGTACCAAGCTTGCCCTAAAGAATCTCATTTGACAGCAGTCAAAAGAATTTTGAGATATCTTAAGGGCACTCCTTATCTAGGCCTTTGGTACCCTAGGAATGGAGATTTTGAACTGACAGGTTATTTAGATGCAGATTTTGCAGGCTGCAAGGAAGATAGAAAGAGTACAACAGGAACCTGTCAATTTCTAGGTAGAAGGCTGATATCATGGAGTAGCAAGAAGCAGACCAGTGTGGCTATCTCCACAGCTGAGTCAGAGTATGTTGCTGCAGGAAGCTGCTATGCACAACTACTATGGATACAACACCAGCTAGAAGATTATGGTATTCAAGAAAGTAGAACACATTTATTTTGTGATTCTACTAGTGCCATTTCTATTGCAAATAATCCTGTCTCTCATAGTAGGACTAAGCACATAGAAATAAAATATCATTTTCTAAGAGAACATGCGGAAAAAAAGATATTTCCCTAGAGTATGTTAAGACAGAAAATCAGTTAGCTGATATGTATACTAAGCCCTTAGATGAAACCAAATTCAATAAATTTAAAATTGAATTAGGGATGATAAACTTAGAATAGTTTACAAAATTGGCTAAGTAAAATGGTGTCGACACACAGAGTTGTCTGTGTCGACACATAGTAGTGGTGTCGACATTTCCGAGAAATGATGTCGACACATCTAGGAAGTCTGTGTCGACACTACAGAGAATTAGTGTCGACACATGCAGTGTAGGTGTCGACACATCCAGGGTGGTGTCGACACTTAGGATTTACACAATATTAGTCTAGTAAAGTCTCGACTAAGTGTCGAGCTGAGTGGTATCAACACATATATAAGTGTCGACACATATATTCTGTCGACTATACTTGTGTCGACATATAGTTGTCGAGACATTAGCAGTAAGTGTCGACACTTTTCAACAGTGTCGACACAATTTAAGTATTTTGACGCGCCTTTTCACCTTCGATTCTAGAAAGGTATAAATAGGTTTTCCCCAGTGTTTGTCGACACGCTCACCTTAGTCTCGAGACCAAACTTGTGTGTCGACATCTCTCTTCTATAAATTCAAAATTTCTTCAAACCCTAATGACGCCCAAGCTAGAAGAGAACATTAATGAAGGATATGAGCTCGTGTGACACGCCTTTGATGACGCGGAACCCGAAATCAAAGATGTGGTAACCCTAATTGCCGAGACTGGATTGGAATACCTTGTATCAGAACCAATCAAGATCTGGAAGAAGGAGGTCCTTGAATTTTTGAGTGCGGCTTCACTTGATGATACTGGACTCGAGATTAAGTCCAGAGTTCATGGGACCAAAGTCAAGGTCACACAGAAAAGTCTAAGGAAGGTACTTCAACTACCAAGAACAAAAGAGGAAGAAGATGTATCTGCTTCTAAGACTAGAGAGGCATTGAGATGGTGTGGACTGGATTCAAACCTGAAAATTGGATCAGTTTTCAATAGAAAAGGGATGAACATCCAAGGAAAGTTTCTGTCTGAAATAGTTGGCAAGGTCATCCTGAGCAAGCCTGGAGGACATGACAGAATTTCAGCTCATATGTTCAGTTTGATGACAAGGATTATCTTCAAACTTAAGACTGACTGGTCAGTAGTTCTGTTTGATAAGATAAAAGAGAGCTTGAAGAAACCCAATCTGGGAAGAATTCTGAGTCTATACCTAGCTGGAAGTATTCCTGAGGTGATGAATCAAGCTGCTGGTTCAAAGATAAACCACATGAGGAGAATGGATGTCAGAATTTTCTCAAGATGAGATAGGGTGCTGACAAAGGAACTGTAATCTCCAGTAAAGGACACACCTCAGAAGAAGAAGAAGAAGACAGTCATTGTGGCTCAAGAATCCTCTAGCAGCTCTGAAGAGCAAGTGGTGTTTAGTTCTGATGATGAACAGGGAAGAAATGCTGAACAATCTCCAGCAAGACAAGAAGATGCATAGAGGCAGGGGGAGCTACCCCCAGCTAGCCCAATTCACCTGGATCCACTCCAGGGGGAGCCTCTACTTGTGGAAGAGCCAACTCCACTAGAGAGTGAAAGGGCTACCCAAACCATTCTAGATGTAATCACTGAAATTAGTCAATTAGATTTCACTATTGAGGATGAAGTTTTGACTGATTCATTACCTAATGTTCATCAGCAAACACAGATACAACCTCAACCACAAGATGTTGTCATGGAAGACACATCTGTTACTGATAAAGTGGTTGATGAGATCAGAGATTCTCCAGCCCATTCTCAACAGGAATTCACCTTAGAGGAGCTATTCCTCGATCTTGTACAGACAGACCTTGAGAGAAATAGCTGATGTTGAGGGGGAGGAGGCAAATATTGAGGGGGAGCATGTGGAGATTATAGAGGAAACTGCAAGCAAAGAGACTGAGAATCCAAGAAATGCTGAGGAGCTAACAAGGACTGAGAAGGATTCACATTCTAGTCCTAAGGATAGAGTAGATATAGCTAGTACTTATGCTTCAGAGGATGAAGAGGTTGCTAGGGCCAAGAAAAGGAAGTTCCAGGTCTTCAAGAGAAGAAGCCAGAACTATAAGAAAGCCCTACAGATAATTGCTCCACAGCCTGCCCCATCTACTGATTACAGTTCACTGATGGTGGCTTTACAGATTAAGCTAGATGAGCAAAGAAAAGCTTGGAAAAATATATGGATGAAGGGCATAAATCCATACAATTTGATCTGGTACAAGACATCAAATCTATAAGATTTGAAGTGAATCAAAACAAAAAGGAAATGACTGACTGCTTCCATACAGGAGGAAATGCAGTAGTCTATCTGGCTACTCATCAAGAGAACATCAAGAAACAGGTTGATGACATTGTAGTGAAGCAAGGCTATGTCCTGGAAAACCAGATAAGGATGAATGATAATCTCACTGCTTTACATAATGTCATTGTAACTGAAATGAAAAATATAAGTACTGCACAGCCTACAGTAAGTGCCACTGCCAAAGAAGAATTTGATAAGAAATTACAGGAGAGTCTCACTGCTGTGAAAACTGCCATTGAAGATTCTCAGAAGGCTATTTCTGCCCAGCTTCAGAAGTTCAAACCTTTTTATAAGGATGGAGTAAACTATCTGAATGCTCAAATAAGATTCCAAAAAGATGATCTTAGGGATCATATAGAAAGAGAAGTCATAAAGGGGGAGAGGGTACTAGTCAAGCAGGCTCTGATCATGCCAAATGGATTTCAAATTCTATCAGAGCCACCCTTGGATATCCACCCTTATGTGATGATGACAATGTGGCAGAGTCTGGAACAAATCCTGCATACTTTGGAGGAGAGTAAGCTGAAGTGGCTCAAGTGATATATCCTCCTGCGGATTTTGACATGATACATCAGGAGGTACAGTCTATGTATAGTCCTCTTGAGGGTAATCAGAATATCATTCTTGAGAAAGTTGTCCAGCCTGTGCCAGAGGCAATCTTAAAAGAGCAAGAGGCTTTGTTAAAAGAACAAGAGGCCCAATTATCTCAGAAAAGATTCAGAGAGCAAGCTGAATTAAGGCCAGATTTTGAACAATGGAGCCCCACATCCAGGAATATCATCTTGACTGCTTGGAAGGCTGCTAAGGACAATGTCCTGGATAGAGACAAGTGGTATTCTGACCTGGAGTGGAGAAAACATGAGAATAGGCAAGAGGCCATTGTACAATATAGAAGGAAGGCTAAACTGGGAAAGCTACCTCCTAATGCACATGAGCCTAGCAAGTATTTCCCTAAGCCTTATCACTATTTGAAAGGCAGAAGATAAAGGCTGAAGAGCTGAAAAAGAAGGATCTCAAAGGGAAGAAGCCTGCTGCTGTTGATGATATTGAAGATCCAGTTCAAGCAAAGATTCAATCTAGAAAGGGCATTGTAATCAAGGAACCAGAGCATCCATAGGATAACATTTTCTTAACTTTACAATTTGTAATCATTTGTTTTTAACTCTATGTAAACTTTTGATTAATGAAAATGTTTGGAGTTGTAAGAACAATGTTATATGTTCAATCTATTACATTAATTATTCTGAGATAATTGTCTATACATGTTCTGTTCATACATGTTTAAGTATTTTCCCTGTCATATAATACTATTTTACATCGTACTGAAAATTTGTTATGTATGGTGTATATCATTGACTAAGGGTTATGACTTCTCCAAATATGGGGAGATTGTTGGGTACATTGGAATATATGTACCTGATTTGAAGAAGCCTCACCCTACTCAATGATATACATCAAGATGTATTTGATGTGCTTTGAGTTTATTTGTGCAGGATAAGTAATTGCAGGGAAAGCATAAAAGTTTCTAAGTCCATGTGTCGACACCTAAAAGAAAAGTGTCGACACTTAAGAAGACTTGTGTCGACACCTAGAGGAGCTGTGTCGACACTTGGAGTAATTGTGTCGACACCAGGAAGGCAGAGTCGACATCAGAAGAAAAGTGTCGACACATACAGGTTGTGTCGACACACAATGAAGAATTGTCTACATAATCAGTGTCGACACTTAGAAGCAGTGTCGACACTCAGAGAAACTTTGTTGATAGCAGAATGTGTCGACACTAGGAAGCTGTGTTGACACTCAACAAACTTTAACAAAGTTTAAGTACAAGTGTCGACACAAATGAGATGTGTCGACACTCGGCAAAGTCTCAGCACATAAAGAATGTGTCGACACAAAGGAGATGTGTCGACACTCAGCAAAGTCTCAACACATGAAGTATGTGTCGACACAAAGGAGATGTGTCGACACTCAGCAAAAGTTTCAACACAGAAGGCATGTGTCGACACAAAGAAGATGTGTCGACACTTAGCAAGTTTCAACACAAGAAGATGTGTCGACACAAAAGAGTTGTGTCGACACTTAGCAGAATTCAACTAAGTATTAAAGAAGAAGACTTGTGTCGACACACATGATCAGTGTCGACACATTCTGAAGAAGCAGTGTCGAGAAGCAGTTACAACAACACAAGGAGTTGTGTCGACACCATGAAGGCTAGTGTCGACACTTAGTCTACTTGTGTCGACACTTAGTCTATTTGTGTCGACACATAAATATTAACTATCTCGACACTTTCAGACAGTGACAGAGATTTCAAGAAGTGACTGGATGACTTGACAACTGCCATTTCAACCGGTCAACTGCTACTGTCAGAGCTGTTAGAAGATTGTTAGAAACCAGATCAGCCGGTCACCATGAAGAAAGCTTATATAAAGGCTTATTCCTTCAACAGAATGAAATCAATCATTGAAGTGAAAAACAACACAACAACAAGAAGACCTTCAAGTGAAGATCTAAGAAGTTAGGGAGAGAGAGAGCTCCTTCTAAGAAGTGCAGTTGCTGAACCGGGTTGCTAAGTTATATTCAGATTGAGATCTGAATCTCAAGACAGCAGTTGATTGAAGATCATCTACATAGAGATACAACCCTACTGTGTTCTAATTCAAGAAGCTTTGAAGAAAGCCAAGGGAGGTTGATCTCTGCCAAGTTCTTCCAAGAACTCATCAAGAAGCCAGTCAACTCATCTCTCTCTATCAGAGTTGTGGTCATATACTTTGTATTTTCTAATTTCTATAGGATCTTGTATAGATCTGAGTTGTAAGCCTAAATCTATAAAGGCTGAGGTAGGGCCTGTGAGCCTGAGTGTAGGAGAATCATTTCTCTGAGTGTAGGCCTTGTTGAAGGCTGAGGTAGGGCTGTTGTGCCTGAGTGTAGGTCTTGTTGAAGACTGAGTGGTAGGGCTTGGTGCCTGAGTTGTAGGAGTGGGATCACTCTGAGTTGTAGGAACCTGTTTGGGGTTCTGAGTTATAAGATCTGAGGATCTGAGAAGATGTGAAGAAGTTAGGCCGAATCTAGTACACTACTAGATAGGCAAAGGGGGAAAGTGGATGTACCCAGACCTTGGGGAACCACTATAAATCCTGTGTGCACTCTGTGAATGTATGCTTGTATGGTTGCTGTGCTGTGATACTTGTAGAATTGCAATTACTGTTCTGTATTTTTGCTTTTAAAGTTAAAAAAGATATATGTCAACTATTCACCCCCTCTAGGTGATTAGGCACTGTTTCTTTCCCAAAGCTCTAGATCACACAATCACTAGTGTTGGTCAGGTTATGGAGCAAGGTGTGACCCTTACAAATAATCAGATTGAGTTAGATAAGAGAGCTGAAGCAACCAAGATGAAGATTTGTGAAGAAGTTGGGACTTTCAAAGATGATATCATCAGTAAATTGACTGTAGAAGTCAGAAAGGGGGAGAGTTTAGTGAAGGAATATCTTGAGAAATCAGATGCACTCCAGCAAACTCAATGGGAAGCTAAGATGAAAGAGATTCATGATGATGTGCTAGGACAAATTCAGAGTGTAAAATTCCATACCTATGACACAGCAGTTTGGATGCACAATCAAATTCTTCCTGAATTCCCAGTTGATCCAAACATCATTCCTCACAATCTACATCCCTTAGTTGCTGCTGCTCTAGTTCAAGCTCAACAACCTTCTTTCTCTCCTAGGCCTGAAGGCTATGAAGGTCCTCCTCCAGATTCATATGCTCAAGTTTGGGAGGCAGACCCAGCAAACATATTCTTCCAAGCCCCTCTTGAGATCAATACTTCTAAGAAGAAGCGAAAGTATGGTGATATTGCCTCAGCCAGCAGGTTAATCCCAGTTCCTGATTCAAAAAGGAGAAAAGCTCCAGTGTTTGCAGAGATCTGGTTTCCAACTTCAAAGTTTCTCATATTAGATACTCTCAAACTTGTCATGGACTTCAATGAAAACATGAATATTCATTATAGCTCCCAGTAATGAGAATTGTATGAAAAATCCATGACAAAAAGGAGACTTTATGACAGAGAATTTTGTAGGAACAACCCTGCTGCTCCTCCAAAGCCTCCAAAATATTATCTCAAGCCCTTCAGCTACCAAAGAAGACAATAAGAGAAGAAAGACAAGCAGCATCATCAAGTTTAAGCATATAGGATTATGAGAGTGTGGAAATGATCTATGTAGAAATGATGTTTTGGACAATCACATTTATATAATTCTTAGTTTTGAGCATATACTCTTTGATTATATTCTTATACCTGTTTTCACTGTTTTCTTTATTTTCATATCTAGTTCCTTTTTATGTCTATATAATTTAATTTAGTGTCAAGGGTTCTGACTTCTACAAATAGGGGGAGAATGTTGGGTATTGTATCCACATTAACCCAGATTTGATGAAGTCACCCTTGAACTAAGATGAATTAAGTTGTATTTGATGTTTTGCTTGAGTTATGTGTTTGCAGGATCATATTGCCAAGTGTAGACCAATGTCAGTCTACAATGGGTCACGAAATACAGGACCATACAATGTAATCCCTCATTGTGTGATCCATGGTGTTGACTTATGTGTAGCCTCTCTATTTGGATACACTTCATATTCAAGCACTAGGACTAAATGGAGAAAGACTTGTTGCTGAATTCACTAAAGAAGAGAAAATTCTATTGAAGGAATAAGTACTTTACTTGAGTAGATACTTACATACTTGAGTGAAATACTTAGTCAATACTCGAGTAAGACTATCTGTACTCAAGTAAGGGAATTAGCTCTCGAGTAGTCAAATTATAGCTCTCGAGTAGCTAAGTCAATTACTCGAGTAGATCCTTTCTCATTCTCGAGTTAACAGAATTTCCTCTCCAGAAAGTTTTCTAAGTGATTTACTCGAGTAGTCATATAAGTACTCGAGTAGTTTAGTCTTTTGTCTCGAGTTACAGAAGACTGGATTTCGTGTAATTTTACTTTACCCGAGTAGTCAAGTTTATGTACTCGAGTAGCCCATCTACTACTCGAGTAGTCCAAATTAAATACTCGAGTGATATGTTTTTCATCCCTCAAAATTTTTCTAAGTACATTACTCGAGTAGCTGTATCTATATACTCGAGTAGTTTATCTCCTCTCGAGTAGTCCAGTTTCACTACTCGAGTAACCCAGTTTCTTCTCCCAGAAATTATTCCAAGTCTTTGACTCGAGTATTCCTTCTACCTCTCGAGTAGTTAATTTATATTCTCTCGAGTAGTATTTCTTGTACTCGAGTAGTTCAACTCCACATCTCGAGTAACTATATTAGCACTCGAGTAAGTCTTTGTGTACTCGAGTAGTTGCTCATTGTTTCTGATTTTTCTCTAAGTCAACTTCTCGAGTAGTCCTCTTCTATTCACTCGAGTAATCTTATCAAGTACTCGAGTAGGTAAACTTTCACTCGAGTATCTCAGTCATCCTCTTTTTCAGAAAAATCGTTAAGTCCAGAATTGACAGAAATTTCAAAAGCCTTGACGTGATTGGTCCACGTGTACGTCATTAATGTTAATTATGACCGTTGGGGAAGATCTTATATAAGGTATTGTCAAAATCGACTAACCCTAACAAGTACTGCCAAGTTTATTCTACGTAATTCTGAATCTCTTTCTCTCTCTCTAAAAACGAAAGCCGCCGTCGCCGACCTTCATCACGCATATTTGGCTAGGATTTTCAATCCAGAAGATTCAGATCAAGAAGATTCACAGATCGAGATTGTCTTTCAATTCTTCATCATCTATCTGATCGTGTGAAGCCAAGAAATTTCAGATCTAGATTTTGCCGAGATTCTTCTTCAACTTCTTTGATAGAGCTGCAAAAATCAAAGAACAAGATTCAGGCCGACTGTTTCCAGATTTGATAAAGTTTTACTATTTGTATTTTCATATACTTTCAATTTCATTCTTGTTGGAGAATTCTCTCCGAGTGTAGGAGCCCTTTTCTTTTGTCTCCGGTTGTAGGAAGTTTTATCTTCCGAGTGTAGATCTGTGTTGTAGATCGAGATTGTAGGAACTTTGTTCCGAGACGTAGGATTGGTTTTCAATCTAAGATAGTGGAGTAGCCTAGTCTAGTTCTTTGCTAAATCGGTGAGGGAAAGTGGATGTACCCAAGGTTGGGAAACCACTATAAATCTTTTGTCATCTGTGATTGCTTGGTTGATAATTGTGTGCATAGATCTCTAAATTTTTATTACTCAAAAAGACGCACAACTCACCTATTCACCCCCTCTAGGTGATTTACGTAGACAACTGAACACTTTCACAACGCTTCAGGAGCTACCACCGCGAGATAGCATCCTACCGTGGCACGGTACCACTCGATGCTCTCAACGGCTTCCTATTGAACTCTTAGCCATCGCCGGGAAATAACTACCTATCGTCGGGCGATATCTTCCAGAGGCTCCAGTTCTGGAAAAACTGGGGTGTTACAACACCCCCCCCCCCCCTTAGAAGAATTTCGACCTCGAAATTAAGCATGTACTCAAACAAAAGGAATACCAGAGGCAAAAAGTTCTAGAAAGTCCTCTTGCATTGCTTGCTCACGCTCCCAAGAGAATTCGTCTCCCCCGTAGTTGTCCCAACACACCTTCAAGAGTTTAACCTCTTTATTCTGCAACTGCCGACCTTCTGAATCCTCTATGCCAACCGGACGGGATTTTGTCCTCAAGTCCTCTTCTACCGGCACCGCCGTTGACTCAACTACAACACTTGTCTCCACCAATGCTTTCCTTAGAAGTGAAATATGAAAAATATCGTGTAATACACTCAGATCTAGGGACAACGCCAACCGGTAGGCTACTTCTCCAATAAGTTCTGTAACTTCGAATGACCCCAAAAAACTCAGACTCAACTTCTTGTGTCGGCAAATTCACGAAACACCTTTGAACGGCTTAATCATTAGTATACCCAGTCTCCTACCGCGAACTCCACATTCCAATGACGCGCATTGAAATACTTTTCCTGCTAATCTTGAGCAATCTTCATGCGCTCCTGAATGGTTTGCACCAACTCACAAGCATCAGACACCACCTCTTTTTTCAAAAGTTTGGTGTCTCCTGCCTCTATCCAGGACATCAGTGTTCGACACTTCCTTTCATAAAAAGTCTTGTATGGTGCCATCTTGAACTCGCCTGGAAACTGTTATTGTATTCAAACTCCACCATGAAAAGGTGATCTTCCCACCCTTTGTCAAAATCAAGGGTACACATTCTCAGCATATCATCCATAGTTCGGTTCGTTATTTCGGTTTGACCATCGATTTGAGGATGTAACACCGTACTAAACTTGAGCGTTATGCCCAGACTCTTCTGTACCCACCTCTAGTCTTTGGACGTGACCATCCATCATGATCACTAACGATACTCTTTGGAACTCCATACAACCGGACAATATTGCGAATGTATAGTTCTACCAGCTTCTCCATCATGTCCTCCTTCCCATTCGGGATGAAGTGAGCCACTTTAGTCAAGCGATCCACGATCACCCAAATCGCATTGTTACCCTACTACGACCGAGGTAAACCATGCACAAAGTCCATGAAGATGTCATCAAGTTTCCACTCGGGTATAGGAAGAGGCTTTAGGAACCCTCCCGGCTTCTGACACTCAGACTTCACTAAGGCACAAGTTTGGCACCGACACACGTGTAAAGCTACGTCCCACTTTAATCCAGGCTACCAAAAGGATTTCTTTATATCCAAGTACATCTTTGTACTACCTGGGTGAATGAAGTACTTTGTGAAATGAGTCTCAAACATCAACTCCTCATGGAGTTTGTTGAACTGCTGTACACATACCCTTCTGTCCTTCCTTAAGATTCCATCATTCATCTCCCAGGTACTACCCTCACCTTTTTGAGCTTCCACCACAAATAACTGGAACAATACGTCTACAATGGTCGCTTCCCGGATACGATCAGACAAGTCGGTCTACAACTCTATCCAGTTCAACCGAGCTATGCTAGACTCGCCTCTTACTACACACTCAATGCCAAGGGACTCAAAATCCCACACCAACCGCTCATCATGAGCTTCAAGCCAATTCCAATATCATGAATGCTTCCTACTCAAGGCATTGGACACCATGTTGGCCTTGCCCGATGTATACTGAATCGCCACGTCGTAGTCCCTAAGGAACTCGACCCACCTACGCTGCCGTATGTTCAAGTTTTTTTGATCTAGAAGATACTTCAGGCTTTTATGGTGCATGAAGATCTCCACTTTCACATTGTACACATAGTGCTGCCACAACTTCAACGCAAAAATTTTCACTGCCAACTCTAAGTTATGGACAGGGTAATTCCTATCATGAGGATTCAACCGTCTAGATCCAAAGGCTATCACACTGCCATGTTGCACTAGCACGCAACCCAAACCGCAACCTGACGCGTCACTGAAAATCTGAAATCCCTCAGTCCCTTTAGGAACACTTAGGATTGGAGCCGACATTAACCTTTCCTTCAGGGTATCAAATGCCTGATTGCACTCCTGAGTCCACACAAATTTCTAGTCCTTACAAGTCAGAGTAGTGAAGGGCAAAGCTATCCACGAAAAGTTTTCCACAAATCTTCTATAATACCCAGCTAGTCCAAGGAAACTCCTGACTTTCGCCACGGTGCTCAGAACTGGCCATTCCTTGATGGCCTCTACTTTTGCTGGATCCACCGCCACTCCATCACCATTAATCACATGGCCCAAGAATGTCACCTTCTCCAACCAGAACTTGCATTTGAGAAGTTTGCATAAAGCTGGTTCTCTCTCAAAGTCTGCAAGACTACTCTTAAATGAGTCTCATGCTCCACCTCTGATTTAGAGTATACCAAAATATCATCGATGAAGACCACCACAAACGAGTCTAAGTATTCCTGAAACACTTGGTTCATCAAATCCATGAATACTAATGGCGCGTTCGTCAACCCGAACATCATCACTGAGAACTCAAAGTGGTCATACCTCCTACAAAATGATGTCTTGGGTATGTCCTCATCTCGAATCTGCAACTAATAGTTCCCTGACTTCAGGTCCAACTTATAGTACACCACCGAACCTACCAAATGTTCAAACAGGTCATCTATTTATGGGATCAGATACTTATTCTTGATGGTTAGTTTATTCAACTCCCGATAGTCTATACATAACCTCATACTACCATCTTTCTTCTTCACGAACAGCATTGGCGCGCTCCATGGCGAAGAGCTGGGTCTAAAGTACCCATGCTCCAATAGTTCCTGCAACTGCACCTTGAGGTCGGCCAACTCTATCGGTGTCATCCTAAAAGGAGGGCGTGACACCGACATAGCTTCTGGAATTAACTCAATCGAGAAATCAATCTCCCGTCGAGGAGGTGCTCCAGGAAGCTCCTCAGGAAACACATCATCAAATTCTGCTACTACCGGCACTTCTCCAATTGATAGCTTGCAAGGTTGAACTTCCAACAACGCTACGAAAGCTACTCCTCTGTGGTTAACTTCCCGTAACAACTGCATGGCCGAAATCAGGGAACATGCCACTCCACTAAGGCCCTCAAAATTGTCTTCTTCCTTTCCTTCGCTTCTCAGGGTCACCACCTTAGATAGGAAGTCAATACTGGTGCGCTACCCTGCTAGCCAGTCCATCCCCAAGATCGCATCGAACTTGGCTAACGGTAGAACCACTGCAACCAACATAAAGTCAACTCAGTCTAAACTCCAACAAATTCGCCCTTTCGGCCAGGTGCTCATGAAAGACCCATTGGGCATGCGCACCCTAAGCTCTGCATCTGCCGAAAAGGGCTCGACTCCAATTCTCCGGATAAAGCTTTCCATAAGAAAGGAGTGTAACGCTCCTATATCAAATAGTACCCTAGTGGGGTAACAGAAAACTAGCACGAAGCCTAAAATACAGGTGTACAACCCGTATTCGTCGAGAGTGGGTCCTACCACAGCCAGGTCAGCAGAAGTCAAGGTCAACAAGTCAAGACAGGAGTCAAAGTCAGTACTCAAGATCGCAGAAGGCCTGGGCGAGTATAGGCGAGCTCCCCTCGCATACTCGCCAGGTAGGCGACTAGGCGAGATACTTGCCCAGCCCGTGCGAGTTCCTCTGGAAGTCGCCTAGTCGCCATGGGGTGGGGTATAAATATGCCCCCCTCCCCTTGCATTTGCCTATAAATAGGACCCCAGTGGTACAAGGTGAAGCACTTGAAATTCTCGATAGGATACTTGTTGGGTACATTGGATTAAATGTACCAGATTTGAAGAAACCTCACCCTACTCAATGATATACATCATGGTGTATTTGATGTGTTTTGAGTTGATGTGTGTAGGTTAAGTAATTGTAGGGAAAGCTGAAAAGTTTCTAAGTCCATGTGTCGACACCCAGCAGAAAAGTGTCGACACTTAAGAAGGCTTGTGTCGACACCTAGAGAAGCAGTGTCGATACTTGGAGTAATTGTGTCGACACCAGGAATGCAGAGTCGACACCAGAAGGAAAGTGTCGACACATACAGGCTGTGTCGACACACAATGAAGAAATGTCCAGAGAAGCTGTGTCGACACTTAGAAGCAGTGTCGACACCCAGAGGAACTTTGTCGACACTTGGAGGCTGTGTCGACACTCAGCAAATTTCAACAAAGTTCAAGTACAAGTGTCGACACTAGGAGGCTGTGTCGACACTTAGCAAATTTCAATAAAGTCTAAGTACAAGTGTCGACACAAAGGAGCTGTGTCGACACTCAGCAAAAGTCTCAACACAAGAAGAATGTGTTGACACAAGGAGAAGTGTCGACACACATCAAAAGTATCAACACAGAAGGCATGTGTCGACACCAAGAAGATGTGTCCACACTTAGCAAGTATCAACATAAGAAGTTGTGTCGACATAAAGGAGTTGTGTCGACACTTACAAGAAATCAACTAAGTATCAAAGAAGAAGGACTTGTGTCGACACACAGGATCAGTGTCGACACATGTTGAAGAAGTAGTGTCGAGAAGCAGATTCTACAACACAAGGAGTTGTGTTGACACCATGAAGGCTAGTGTCGACACTTAGCCTACTTGTGTCGACACTTAGTCTATCAGTGTCGACACTTAAAGACTGACTGTCTCGATACTTTCAGACAGTTACAGAAAATTGAAGAAGTGACTGGATGACTTGACATCTGCCATTCCAGCCGGTCTACTGCAATTGTCAGAGCTGTCAGAAAGTTGTTAGAAACCGGATCAGCCGGTCACCATGAAGGAAGCCTATATAAAGGCCTGTTACTTCAACAGAAATGGAGAGCAATAAATCATTGAAGTACAACACAACAAGAAGAAGACCTTCAAGTGAAGATCTGAGAAGTTGGAGAGAGAGCTCCTTCTAAGAAGACAGCTGTTGAACCAGGCTGTGAAGAAAGTTTCAGATTGAGATCTGATTCTTAAGTCAACAGTGATTGAAGATCATCTGCATAGAGACTCAACCCTACTGTGTTCTAAATTCAAGAAGCTTTGAAGGAAGCCAAGGGAGGTTGATCTCAGCAAAGTTCTTCCAAGAACTCATCAAGAAACCAAACAACTCTTCTCTCTCATTCTGAGTTGTGGGTATATACTTTGTAATTTTTAATTTCTTGTAAGATTCTAAGGGATCTGAGTTGTAAGCCTGAAATTATAAAGGCTGAGTGGTAGGGCCTGTGTGCCTGAGTGTAGGAGATACTTTTCTCTGAGTGTAGGCCTTGTTGAAGGCTGAGTGTAGGTCTTGGTAAAGACTGAGTGGTAGGGCTTTGTGCCTGAGTTGTAAGAGTGGGGATCACTCTGAGCTGTAGGAACCTATTTGGGGTTCTGAGTGTAAGATCTGAGGATCTGACGAATAGTGGAGAAGTTAGGCTGAATCTAGTATACTACTAGATAGGCGAAGGGGGAAAGTGGATGTACCCAGACCTTGGGGAACCACTATAAAATCTATGTGTTCTCTGTGTGTGATTTATTCTGTGATTGTTGTGCTGTATTGCTGTGAAGAATTGTGTTTCTGCCTCTAAAGTTTAAAAAGATTAAGTGCACCTATTCACCCCCCCTCTAGGTGTTTAGGCACTAGTTCTTTCAAGTGGTATTAGAGGCAGGTTACTCAAAAAGGACATAACAGTCTGAGTAAAAGATCCTGTAGGCAAACTTAGCATAATCAAGAAAATCAAGAAAATGAGTTCAACAGAGAATCACAAAGAACTAGGATCCATGAAGTTGCCAATCTGCAAAAAGGAGATCTTTGGCATTTGGAAAGAAAGGGTTAGACTATTTATGGAAGCCTCTGACCCTAGAATCTATATCACAGTCAAAGAAGGGCCATATGTGCCAATGAAAGTATCAGTTCTGGATGCAAATCAGAGAACTCCTAAGGACTATTCAGAGATGACTAAAGATGAAATTATTCTGGCCACTATGGACAAGAGGGTTCAGAATATTATTGTAAGTGCAATAGATGATGTCACATTCCAGAATTTAATTCACTGTAAAACATCAAAGGAAATGTGGGACACACTGATAGTGTACATGGAGGGCTCTGAAGAAGTTAGACATGACAAAAAGTCTTTATTAAACCAAGAATATGAGAGCTTCAGACAAGGAAGGTCTGATAGCATAATTGAGTGCTACAAGAAATTTTATAGGATAGTTAATGAGTTAATGTTCTATGGAAGAGAATTCAGCAATTATGAGCTGAATGATAAGTTCTTGAGATCCTAACTAAAGACTGGGATACTAAGATTTGTGCAATAAGGGAAATAGCCAAATTAGCAGACATTCCTCCTCCAACATTGTTTGGAAAACTGTTATCATATGAAATGCAGTTAATGGTAAGGAAGGAGGAGGAGAAGACTACCAGAGTTGAGCACAAAGAAAGAGCTATGACTTTCAAGACAGAAGCCACCAGGAAATATAAAAGTAAGTCTCCATCTCCACCTCCAAAAGTTGCTGAGACTGAGACAGATGAGTCAGAAAGCAAGAATTCTGAAAGCAGTGAGAGTGATGAAGATTTTGCATCTTTCACTAGACATTTTCAGAAGTTCTAAAGAAGAAACAGTGGAGGTCTAAGCCATCCACTTCACAGATGTCATCAAAGAAAGAAAGAAGAAAGTCCAGGCAAAGTAAAACTACATCCTCAAAGATAGTTTGCTATTGTTGTAACAGACAAGGACATGTTGTTGCTGACTGTCCAGAAAAGAGGAAAGAGTCAACTGATAAGAAGAAGACTCAAATCAATGACAAAAAGGAAATGTCCTTTAGTTGCTAAGAAGGACAAAAGTCTGTCAGATATGTCTTCTTCAAAAACTGATTCAGAAGCTGAAGCTTATATTGGACTGTTTGCTGAAGAAGAGGAAGAGGAAGTTCAATCTAGTTAATG